>CM031083.1:4576890-5034240 GCA_018257905.1 Gillenia trifoliata | reverse complement strand
CGAGGTGGCTGACGTCAGGCTGACGTCAGCCACGCTGATTAAAAAAATTTGCGTCAGGCGCGTGCAACGCACGCGCGCGTGAGGCGCGTCCCGACAGCCGACTGCGGGGTGGGGCCCGCCTGTCGGCCACAATAATTCTAACCGTTGGGGGAAGCCACGTGGCTTCCCCTGGACCGTGCGATCTCAACGGCTCTTTAATTTGAGCCGTTGGATCTGCAACGATAATAAAAAATAAAAAAAAGGATTTAATCTCAACCGTTGGATCTCAGATCAACGGTTGATATTAATTCCTTTATAAATTTAAAAAAAATTGTTTTAAAATTCAGAAAAGTCCACGTTGTGACACGTGGCACAATCTGGAGCGTTTAAATTCAAATTTTTTTAAATCCAACGGCAGAGATTAATTAGGTGAATAAAAAATTTAAAAAAATTGTAAAAAATCTGTAAAAATCGGGAAATTTTTTTACAAAAATTTGTACATTTTTTTTAAAACTTTTGTATAAAAACCTTGGCAATATCATCTACTTTACACCACAATTCCATAATTGACAACACATTTTTATTCAAAACACCAAATAAATTTTACATCAACACACCAAATAAAAATTACATCAACACACCAAACAAAAATACTTAAACACACCAAATAAAAATTACATCAACACACCAAATAAAAATTACTTCAACACACCAAACAAAAATTACTTCATTTAAATTTGTTAGACATCTTCGTTAAAAATCTTATCGGAAATCCATCACCAATAATTGTCTTTTCAGATTATGACACGTGGCGCAACGAGAACGATTAAAAATTTTATCCGATATAACAAATAAAATTATTTTGAATTATTTTATAAATAAATAAAAAAATACAAATATTTTATTGTTATTGGTTTTTCGGATAATGACACGTGGTGCAACGAGAACGATTAAAAATCTTATCCGAAATTACAAATAAAGTTATTGTGTATTATTTTATAAATATAAAAAATAGTAATATTTTATTGTCAATTGCCAGGGCAATTTGTAGGGGTGGAGAGGAAAAAAGCAATTGACAGGGGAATACACTGTTCATTAGGGCAATTACTGTTCATTGGGGTGGATTGAATAGTGATTGCCTGGGGGGAGGTGGGCAACACTGGACTTGCTTACATGAACAAAATTTACGTGCGTCAAATGCTAAAATACAGAAAGTTTTATATTTTTGTGAAGTTGGTTTGGTCGAAGATTTAAAAGAGCATATGTATGTTAGAATAATGGTGATGATGGGACATTGTGGAGGTCCCACTAGTAACATAAAGAGTGGGTTTAATATTTGGCAAAGACAAGAGAGTGTAGGCTGCTAAATCACATGCCTGCATTAGAATTGAGTTGTGCCGTTGCAGCTTGCAGTGGTGGGTGGTGTGCTGTGTGGCCAAATCCAATGGAATGGGGTGGATATCATATCCCATGCATGTTCCCAAACTCCTTAATTTAGGACCTTAATAATATTACCTATATCTATCTGTTTTGTTTTTCTTTATTTTATTAAATTCATAGAAAATTAGAACAAAAAAAAAAACAAAAGAAAGAGAAAAAGGAGATAACAGCTGGGTGAGTGTTTTTGGAATAAAGAAATGAGCTGAAAGCCTGAAATTGCTGAATCTTCTCCTCTCCACATGCGCTCATGGCTTCTGCTGTCTTCACTTCATGTGCCCTCTTCAATTGCTTGACGTCACTCCACTCTCTCTCTCTCCATGCATATATATATCTTTCTTTAGAAATTAGAAAAAAAATTTGGATGGTACGTACCATTGAATGATCCTAAATTAATTTATGGTATGCCTCAAATAAATCTTAAACCATTTAACAGTACGTACCATTAAAGTTTGACCCATAAATTAGAAGATTTTTTTTTCTTTTATTTGTTGAATTTAATTGTTATTTTTTTCTGGGATTTGCTTTTTGGGCAGAGGAAATATGCATCGATAGTGATTGCGCAACCACTCATGCTTTTTTATTAAATTAATTATATTTTACACCCTTTAAATTTTAGATGGTTTTCAACAAAATAAGCTTTGAGATTTCAAACTTTTCACATTACAAGTTTTAAACTGTATCAATTTGAACCAAATTGGGCGATTGGTTGCCGTTTTGAGACACAAAGTATCAATTAAGAAAAAGCAAAAGCTCCAAGATGAATGTTTTTGTATTGCATTAGCTCAAAAATGAGTCTCACTTCACACGCCATCAATTTGATGACAAACGATGATGACATAAACTGATACAATTTCAAAACTATATAGTGCAGAAAATTAGAATTACATGTCCTGTTTTGAGAATCACTTCCAACATGTAAGTTGGCTCTTAGTTTTTACTGATCTAGTGAGTGAGGTGGGGACAGTGATTCGTCTGAGCCGTCCATTTAGCTGGACCCATGATCTGGAATTTGAAAAACTGTTTAATTGGAGTGGAAAAAAAGAAACAAACGAATCCAACGATTATAATTTCTAATTTTATATTTTTAGAATAGACTGGCCGCCAACCGATTTTGAGACGATACCAGGCAGAGCATTGCCCTAAGAAGCCTAACTAGGCTTAGCTGCTAATTATGTTAATTAATACAACTTATAAATTCTTAATTAGGGGAAACATTTGGGTGATTCGGTTTGAGACGCAAGTAATTAAAGCATATGACATTGACAAATTAAGATTAAGATGCCAGACAGTGAATCTCTAGCATGAGACTCAGAGGATTTTGAAAAGGAAATAAAGGATGATTAGACTGATACAAACCGACCACTTAACCTCCATCAACATCAACATTAATCAAACTAACGTTTACTTCCATCAAATTCAGGGTACCGGCAATGGGAAGGTAGTGGTAGCCACCGCCCATATTAGGTCAGGCTAGCCGGAACCCGGCCACAACATGCTGCTTTATACAAGGAAAAAACAAGTGTCTTACGAAATACATACACAATTGTAAAGTGCTAACCGGATGAGGAAGAGAAGTGAACAATTTTCTGAGAGCGGCATTGGCATTAGCATTAGCATTAGCATTATATGCATGTATGTATATCCTTTTCAATGTAACTGACGATATACACTCTACAAAGGGTACAGATACCCATAAGAAGTGAGGCAAAAAAAATGAATGAATTTATGGAAGAGATAATTCTGTTGGTAAGTGTAATACGTACACATAATTCCAGAGCCAGAGCCGGAGCCAAAGCAATCCCTCGGAGAGCAAATGCTCTTGTATGGTTGAATTGTATACGGGGTTGGTCATCATCTGATGAGTTGCTTCTGTCATTAGCCGACCAGGTGAACTGCTTTTGTCATTACCCAAAATGAAAACCGGTTGACTTCAAAGAACTCGAAAGATTTGGTAGCCTGCGAGCTGCGATAATGCCACCAGCAAGAGCAGCGAAGGAAGCCAAGACAAAGGCGGGTATATTTCCTCCCCCAAATAAAGCATCCCATGGCCCCGCACCAAGCGACACAATCATCTATGCAATTTAACAAGAAACATGAAATCAGCACTACCAAACTGGAAGAAGAACAAAAGTTTCAAATAAAAAAGTTATGAACGGTCTGTCCATGAATCAGGAGGAACATGAATAAGAAACAGGTTTATCCAAACGCAGATATCACGACCCAGGTTATAATGAATAAATGGATTTTCAGAAACAACGAGAACAAAGTTACACCATCACACTACTAGATCTGATCATAGGCTTGACCCTGATCCAAACTTCTACTTCACTTTTGTCGGGTTCAGGCTCCGCCCATTTAGAATTTGGCACTCTCCAAGGCCAAACCTGGCCCATGATCAGGTCAAAATTTTGCATACGAAATAACAAGCCTTGTTCCGTGAGAAAGTAAGTAAGTAAAAGGGGGTGGGAGAGAAGGAAAAAGTATATATGCATGTATACCAAGCAAAGTGACAGTGAAGTGTATCACACGAAACAAGAAAAAGATACAACAGACAACAACTCGCAGCATTGCATGATTGAGCTAAACAAGTGATAAAGCAGGAATAATGCATCCTAACTACCTGTGGAATAACGATTGCAAGATTCAAAACTCCAATAGCCAATCCTGCACAATAGTAAAAACACGCAAGAATTTAAATCACCAAGTTCGGCAACAACACAGAGAAAGAAGTTGCCAGATTCAGAGAAAAAACCACACAAACCTTGGCCACCACCTGCGTCAGCAGTCAACTCTGCTGTAACGGAAAAGGGAACACTGTAGGTAATCTGCAACACAGAATATACTCAGTTCTTTGCATACTTTGGGGCAGCTATTGTAGAAAATGGACATTTAATACAGGAACACTAATACTCACAGCAAGTGGGAAGCCAAGAAGAGCAAAAACAATCAGGGAAGCAATCCTGATATTTTCATTCCCCCCAATAACATGTTCAATCCCATTTGAATACTCTGCAACAGATACCAAACTTATGATAGCGGTGCCTGCCATGCAGGCAAACACAATAAAATTGCTCATTGCCCACACTAGTCTTGCACCCATCCGCTGGCACATTGGCTCAATTAGGAAAGAACTGATGCCAAGAACAACCTACACCCCAGATAAAGAGAAGCTTAAATTAAAGGTTCCTTGATAGTATTTAAATTACATATGACAACTTTGGAAGTCGAGTACTAGCTCTCAATTTTGAGTTCTTACGGAATTCAATAATAAACCGAATGCACCTTCTCTGACACCCTGATCATAAGCTTGTACTTTGGCCGAGTTCCCTTTCGGATCCCCATGATATACTTCCCTACCCATCCAATCCGTATCAAAAAGAAAGAATGGAAACCAGGATAACTGCATGTAAGAATTGAAACAAAGATAAGTTCGAAACAGAACCTCATAATGACAACAAACACTCAGAAATTCTAATGATACCATATATCAACAGAAATCAGCAAAACTACTATTCAAAATGGGTGAAATGGAAAAGCTCATGCAAAATAACAGTGTCACATACCCATGTAAGAGCCATAACAATTAGCACTGAATGCATCGCTGGTGGTAAATGCCTTAAACTGGTCAATAGATTGACTAACACTGCTCCAGGCCCGTCATTAAAACCACCATTCTTATCTTCCTCAACTTTTGAGATGGCCTCCTTCAGATTTATGTCCCTTTCATAGTCAGTTCTGCTTCCATTTGCATTATCGATAACTTGCTTATCACGCTTCAACTTCGAAAGCTCAAGACCATTTTGTTGGGGATCATCCAATAAAGGAGCAGAATCTGATAGCGGGTTCGGCTGATACGTAGTGAGTGGAACCTCCTCAGCAAAATATATGGTAACCAGTGTACACAAAGTGAGAAAGATCTGCACAGATAACATGCTTATTTATCTAGAGTTGTACAGAGTGCAATACACCAAACATGCCCTCAGCACCAATTGCAACACTGAAGTTCTCATTTGAAAGTGAAATGAACTAATGAACAACTCTATGCCTTCAAAAAGTTGTTAACGAAAATTTCAGAAACTTTATGAATTGATGTACATGGTTTCTTCAACCAACCAACTATATACTGATATAAGCATTTCATATCTACCTCAGTTACTAAACTCAATATACATCATATTAACAAGGCCAGCCAAAGTTTTTATTACTTGTCCCAGACATATTAAAAAATATCATAATCTGGGGCCATCTTATAAGAAATACACCATCTACTGAAAGAAAGATCAATGGCTGCGCAAATTAGCTCAGCATAACACAGAAAACTGCAAGTACCAGTAGTTAATAGTGAATCCTCCATTCGTGCTTATTCTAATAAAAAAAGATAGAACAAATCAGGAAAGAAGTCACAAAAATAGATATTACAAGTCATGGATTTCAAGCTGCATTATTGAGAAAGAAGCAGATTTGCTGTTAGAATTGTCAATCACTAACCACCCAAAAGAAATTAGTATAATTTGAACAGTAGAAGATGACTTTACAAATACATGCACTTCTGTGCGTGCTGATAACTCACCACCGCAATAAGAAATGCTGCTTTAAGATTTCCACAGGCTTCACAGCAAGCTCTACTCAACAGGAAAGGAAACCATCTGACAAGAAACAAAATTGTCAGACAAACAAACCAGCATAGAAGTTGAGTTGCAAACTATAAGTCTATATTATGTAGCAAAAGAAGCAGAATTCAGTGAGTGCAAACTAAGTTTGATTAAGTTCAGATGGCAAAATGTTATAAAAAGGGTTTAACGTAAGGGTGATTGAGAAGTACATACAAGGACTTCAAAGTAATATGGACACACATTCCAATGCACAAAAATATTCCATTACCAAAAAAATAAGAACAACAAATTTGTGGAGTTTCACCTGTGCCAATTTCCACTTGCACCAGCAGAAAATCCTAGGATGTTACCAACAGCCATCCATGAGCAAAACACAGCATTTGCAGTATTACGTTGCTCGGGGCCTAGAATATAGTTGTGACACATCATATTATGTTTAGAAAAAGTATTAAATACTTTAACTTCTTATAAAAATTATAAAATAAAAAAAAACATAAATGTGACTAGTTCCATAATAGCTTGGGGAGAAAGTCACCTGCTAGATCAGCCAGAAGAGCACGAGCTGGTCCCTACAAAAATTACAAGTTACACTTTATGCTGAGACATAAAGAGCATTATAGTAGTAGTGTGATTTTTATTTTTCATTAGGAAACTACAGTGTAATCTGTTATACATTGTGATTGAATCGGGTGCACAGATAGTCTTAGAAGGCTTACCTGCACAGTATTGTTTGCAAGATCCAGCAACCAAAATCCAATAATAAAGACAAAAGCTGCCCTTGTCCGGGTACCTTTAAATGTGCTGCATTTCCTCAAATGAGTTAGCTAACAGTTAACAAGTTTTTGTAATATAAAAAACAATGAATCACCAGAAGGCAACAAAAACCTGCAATGCTCCTTTGTGTCTCCTAATAAGTATCCAACGTCTGCAGAAAACCCGATTAACACCACCTAAATTACAAGACTTAGTTTAGCAAAAAAAAAAGGCATACACCAGTTACCTTAAGATATAATGGTAAAGTACAAAAATTCTCCGCACTTACAGAAACTGAAATCATGAGAGATCCTGCAAGAATGAAGGGGCGCCTTCTTCCCAATTTTAAAGAGCATTTGTCACTCCAAATACCAACACAAGGTTGAACCTGAAGAAAATAAAAGTTGATATAACTGAAGGAAAGAAAATGTTTAAACAATATCCAGATAGCTTCAACCCTAACCCTCACAAAATATTCCAATAGCCAAAATAATCATGGAGGCGCATGCACCAATAGTAGGCAAGATTAAAATCGCCCCATCAGGGGATATGTTTGCGCCCCATCAAATAGACCAGCACGATTATGAAGGTTACGACATCTATGTTACAATCAAAACTGTTAAAATTGTTGGAAACTAGCTACCATCACTTACCACAAGGCCTGTAATAGGGCCGCAAAGCCAAATAAATGAAGAAAATGCATGCCCTATTCCAAGTGTCTGCAACAAAAAGTCAAACAGTAGACAGTTAACCAAATAAGCTTTAAATAAACCAAAATTAGCACAAGCATTTGTTGTAGCAATATGAGAGAACAAGAAACGATATGAATTGAGAAGATTTAATGATAATTAACGCGGTTCAGGTTATATCAACAACCACTTTGCGTGTTAACAGTCAAGATTGCATTCCATATTCGGAATACACTACATTATTATCTTCGTTTTCATTTTCCACATTGAGACGTTCCAACGTAACAACGTACATTAGGGGAAAAAAGCTTATAATGTGAATGAAGTGGAGTTACAATGTGAGTTAAGTTGAACATTTTCCTCCACTGCAGAATGTACTAATCAAAGAATATTTCATGTTCACGCATTACATTAACAGAAAAATAATTGCAAATTAGTCTACAATCTTATGCAGTGTGACTCAAATTCCCCACTTACAACCAAACGTTACCGACGCTATAGAATTTGAAATTATACAGTAAACTACCAAATGGTAGATATTATACAGTAAATTACACAGCAATACATAAAAATTGATTCTTGACATGCGTCAGATTCAAAACCTAACCTGTATATAGGGAGTTAAAAGCGAAAGCTGCAACGCCCAACCGAACTGTACGCCGGCGGCGACCGTGCAGCTGAGAATAAGCGTCAAAAGAGTATTGTGTTTGTGTCCGGGCTGACCCGGCGGCGAGAGGCTGCCGCCGCCGCCGCCCCCATTTGGAACCCTAGGGGAGGAAGACGTAGACGAATTGAGGTCGATCCGATGATGAGGCTCGTCCGTCACCATCATTTCCACTTCCGCCTCCCTCCTCAGGTTCCTGTACGGCACCCGGATGGACTCCGAGTCCGTCCTCCCCGCCATGGCGACTCGGTTTCACTGACTCAGTAATGGCCGCGACTCAGAAGCTCAATTTCCCGCGCATTAATTGGCAAAACGGTGCGGATCTAGGTTTTTGCATGTAGATCGGACTCCGGCGTCAGAAGTGCGAAGGATTCATTAGCGCCTGTGCAGAGATTTGCAGGTGGGTCAAATTTGGCGGGTGTGCGAAGAGTCTGATCGCAATTCGGTGGCTGATAGCGTACACCGCAGCACCATGAGGACTCCTACTTCGGCGCCGGCTTTCAGTTTATCAGTTTATGGGCCCACGCCAACTTTAAAAGGCCCAGTTAAGTG
This sequence comes from Gillenia trifoliata, assembly GCA_018257905.1. NCBI lineage: Eukaryota > Viridiplantae > Streptophyta > Magnoliopsida > Rosales > Rosaceae > Gillenia > Gillenia trifoliata. Next base: position 5,025,550 of record CM031083.1, on the reverse strand, counting down.
ACGTTGCGGGCTTATCGCGTGATTCGGACTTAAAAATGTGTGATTCTTTTGCATTTTTTTAATGTAAAAGCCCATACGTAACATCAACGGAAAGGTGACTTTGAATCTGGACCGTCGGATCCGATTTGTTTGGAAGTTGAGTGGAATTTACATGATAGTCCACACTTTTTTGTACTTTCCCATTTTGAAGTTTAAACTTTGTGGAAATTCAAAAAGTGTGACCTAGAAATTTCAATTTGATAAACAATGCTATAGTCTCATGCCTATGGTATGCTGCCAAATCAATGTTATTTACGTAAGATATATGTTTAGTCAAGTTGGAAATCAGCGTGTCAATGACGTGTTGTCGTGTTATATCTAAAGAATATGAATAAGTAAATAAGCTCGTAATACCAAGTTTAGTAAGTCGAAGGTCGATTCATTCATATTATAGTTTTATTAAAGCAATCCACACAAAGTTCCAATCACATCATGAGCTTGAATCTCAACATTTCAACACTTTCATTTTGCTAATAGCATTTTTCAATAGCTTAATTTGTCTTCATACCCATCAACAGAATGATTGTGCATAATGAAAACACATGCATCTAGTTGACTCTAATATGCGCTTTCATTGAGCACAAATTACGGGTTGATGCTTTCTCCGCTGCAAACTATATCATCAATCGTTTTCTCCCGTTTGCCAACTCTTCTTCTCTTTAAAAATTTTGCTTGGATTAAGCCTAATTATCCTCTAAACTAGATCATAATCCCAAACAAATGATGCGTGTTTTAGGCTATTTCCTCCATGAGAGAGGCTACTCCAGGCTCGATCTTGATGATGACGATCCACTTGTAATCCTCTTGGAATGGATGGTTCACCTTCTTTCAGAACTCCTACATCCTCTCGGTCCTCTCTTAACCCTCATGCTCCCTCTTCTAGAACTAATCCTAGGAATGCTCCTACAGATGATGCAACTAATACTACAAATGCTCGTACTAATTCTACTTCTTCTTGTTCTGATTCTGTTAATCCTCGTAATCATGCTCCTAATCATGTTCCAACTTCTCGATCTGCTTCTCCTTCTCCTCGGCCTAATCGAACAAGTTCCAGACCAAAGCTATTTTCTTCTCTTTCTGCTTCTTCTCCTTCTCCTTCTCGTCCACTTAATCGAACAATCTTCAAACCAGAAGCCCTCGCTGCTACCAAACACCCTCTCCCAACTTCTCTTTCTCTTCCTTCTTCCGAAGCTGCTACATAACCTCGACGGAAGACTGCAATGCAAGAAGAGTTTAATGCCTTACAACAAACAGGCACTTGGTTCTGTAGATACATACAGGGCCAAATTGGTTGCAAAGAGTCGTCACCAGCAAGAGGGCTTGGATTATACTCATACTTTCAGTCCTGTGGCAAAACCTGCGACCGGCCGTCCGAATTCTTCTCACTTTGGACGTTCGGAACAACTGGTTTGTAAACCAATTGGATGTTAATAATGTTTTCCTCCATGGTTTTGTAAATAATTATTCTTTTTATTTCTCCCCTTTGTAATGTTCTTCTGGATTATCATTATGTATAGCAAGTATTTATACTAACATCAAGGTATCGAAAGTACGAAATGGCTACAATATTCTGTTCTATATACAAACACAACAGGAGTATACCATTGCATCAAATACCTCACTGCTTAACATTCTGATTTCCCAAATCAGCAGCAGCTTTAGCTGCTCGGTTTAGAGCATCCGACACCCAAAGAGCTCCCTTAGAAAAGTAGCTACTGTTCACTACAGCATTTGCAGCTCCTGCGGCTTTTCTTCCCGTCTCTGATATGGCTGATTTGGTGATCTCTGACACGTGATACCTCTCATCCACAGACTTCACAGCTCCAACCCCTGCGTAAATCTTATCTGTGAGGCCAATTCTCTGGCTCAGTTCAGTCACCCTAGCTGCTGCAGTTGCCGAAACTTGATGAGACTCATCCAATGATTTCGCCTTGGCTAATGCATCTTTTCCGAGCACAAATCCCTTGGCCAACATGGTCAAGACTACTTCCTGGGCCACACTCACTACTTCTCCAGCACTAGGAACGTTCTGGGTTCCGTGTGGAGGCTGCCAAGGCATACTTATGGATTACTCTTGCAAACCTTTTTCAGTACAATAGTTTTGTGCGTGTATGCGAAAATGTGCAAACGAGAAACCAAATTATTTGTGCGATAGAAAGACACAAAATATACATACAGTTGACTCAGTTTCCTCTTCATGCCGAGGCCTGTTCCAAAAATCAAATTCATCTTGATAGTGCCCCCAACGCGTTATGCACACAGCTTGATCTATTATTGTAGCACCCTGAGACAATAAGTTTTCAAGGGGACAACATGAATTAACACTCACTAATCATCGCCGAGAAAGAGAAACCGAAGAACAGTTATCATCTAGGCATCAGTAAGCAACTACATACGAGCACAGACGGGTTAAGTTAATAAAGGACTAGTAAACAAGATAAACCATACAACCAAACCATAACGATAAATACAGCTTTAACTAAATATTAAAAGAGGTGGTGGGAATGTGATATAACCAAGCTCCAGCTAGGAGGCTACCATGATGACTCGGAAGCCCTTTCATCAAAGCAACAACTTATTTAGTTAAGGTCACTAGTTGAGCCCTGTATCTCGAAATCTCAGGCTACATTTGAATAGCATCAGAGTTCCATCACTGAATTCTTTGGTATAATTATCTTTATCTTGCTATGTATATGAGCACAAAGTTTAACGTCGAAAGCAGTTGGCAAGTTTTTACACAAATTTTAACAGGACAAGTGGCAGGCATGAGCTATAAGTACCGCTATAATCATCGCTCTAGATCAACACGAAACAACTGAGACTATGTTGATATGCATAGTGCAGTAATCCAAATTTGATCATCAAATATAGGCAGCAAGCACATAAATGATCAGTTGCGACGAGTGGAAGAAATACTCACACTGAGCAAGCAAGCAGTCTCCTGAGAATACGAATCTTTGAACGTCACATAGGCAGTGCATGCACATTCACCCGATCTGAATTTCCCCAATATAGCAAGAACAAATTTATATCCCCAAAAAAATATAAGACAAAAAATTTAAGATGGTATAAAATACTGAAAACACTAGAGATTGAGCAGTGAGAAATGCCACGGAAACCTGACGATTTCGACATGGTCGATGGAACCAGAGAAGGCGAAGAAATCGTAGACGTCTTTCTCTGTTGCTTTCGGGGACAGACCCGTAACTTCAACGGCGTATCCACCAGAATTCATCTTCTCCAAAAATCTTACAAATTTCATAAAATTAAAGACTAATTAGTCCAACTAATCCATAATCCAACCAGAATCTCAGAATCTAATCTTCCGAATTTCCAATTCCCAATTCCATCATAGAAATTGATCAAAAATACATAATTTTCACACAATCTAAATCGAAAAAATATTACGAAAGATAATTAGAAATATAAAGCGTAAGGAAATTACTTATGCACCTGAACTCAGTAGGTGTTTCTGGATCGAGTAAGGAGGAGGAGGAGGAAGCCGTAGTGCTCTGTTTGTAGAGAGAGACAAAGACAACGACTCTGTGAGTGTGTTGGTGCTGCGTGTCGTTACTGGGTAGCAACGGTACGCGCTCTTTGAACATGTAATCAAAGCATGTGCCAGAGACCTGAAGGACCTGTTTAATTGGGCCTAACTGCCGTGACTATGCCCAATAGTCGAATGACAAGAATGAAGCCCAACCCAGCAAATTGCTAAGGCCCAAGGCCTATAAATAGTTGGGAACACTTTATTCGGACCAACGTACGTAAAATGTATTTCGACTCGAGGCCCAATCTCCATCTCACGCCGGCGTGCCTGTTGGGAGGCGTACGCCCTGGTTCGGTTCTGTGGATCTCCACACAAGGTTAGAATTCTAACTCTTAGCATAGTAGCTGTTGATTGTATCTCGTACTGAATGAGAGAATGGATTGTACGTCTAGTCCAATTGCTTAAGAGGTCTCGGGCTGCTTCAACCATTGCCGATTATTTTAGGTTGGATGCTCAAATTCAAACATTAACGCGTGAGCAATGATGAAAAAACTTACATGAATTCAAATTTGATGTCAACGCATTTGGAGTCAATTGAGTTAACGAGTTCGCCATTTCGTAATTGTGTATGGTTGTAGATCAATAGAATGATCAACTCTTATGTTTCTTTTCTACAATCCACACCCACAGCAATTACGTTGCAAGAAATATGTCTTGTCCATGTTTTTTACAATATAATATTTGCGGAAGTAGCGGGGAGTTTGCAAATTAAGTTCTAGTCTTTCTTCTTCTAGAGTTTGAATTAATTTTGATACTTTAGAAACGATTAGGCGATCTAATCTAAACAAATCTTCTTCGTAATTCGCTATTTAATTAATTAAGTTGTTCCTTCCATGTGATACAAGGCACGACATTTTCGACTAATTTACAAAACAGTCACTTCTGTTAGCTATAATTTCTGTTCAAAGTTCAAACTACACAATCAAATAGTAAATTTTCGTTTTGCATAAGCATCTAGCTATCAGCTTGTAAACTATCGATCCTATAGTAACAATTAGGTCCCATTTACACATACTTCACACCGATTACCAAATTAATTTGGGTTGAAAGTCGCATTCCTCAGTTGGCCTTGAATTTGACACTCTATAGTAATGATCAGGTCCCGTTTTCAAAATTGACCATTTCATATTTCCATATTTGTGTTTAGTCAAATTGATTAGAGGAGCAGTGCGCTCTCACTTCTGCAACTAAATTCAAATCTCATGTTGTGTAGTTTGGATTAATTTAACGACTATCGCTTGTAAAACCATTCCACATTCCTTCATTTCCACCACCATTGGTGGAAGGGAGGTAATCACATATATATAGACGTAATTATTAGGTAACTCTTCCGTGCCTAGCTCTTCCAATTAACTTCATAATTAAGGACGAGCATGAGAATTCCTTAAAGATCGAGTTGTCGTAATTACCACTTTAAACATATTTTATTCAAAAGACTTCAGAGTTGATAATGTGAACACACCATAGATTGTCTGCATCATGTTCAATTGCCATTGCATAATCGTCCTACTAATGGATGCTAATTCATTAGTACAACAAATTCACGGGAATTATTTTGGTACAACCTCGTTACCAAATTGGTATATATTTTATATGTGGGGTAAAGTCACATGTTCGATCGACATTGTCAGCCTCAATGTTGCCTCTACAGGTCCACATCTAACATTTTAATATCAAAAAAAAAAATGATAAATAATTAACTAATTAAGTGTATTATTGATAAATAATGTTATTTAGACACACAAAACTATCATATTTGTTGATGTATGTCTCTTATACAAATATGTTTTTTATATAATAATAGGGTTCATACCTATTAGAGAATATACCATACATACAAATAGTATTATTAAATATATATAGTTAAAAATTTGCTATAAGTGTCACAATCACATATAACAGATAATATTAAGAAATTCAGTTTTCTCTGGATGGATATAACAGTGAGATTTGAATTATATATGATCCAACACAAAAAGAACTAAAAGTCTAGAAGTGCTTTTATTATTATAAAAGTTAATTACTTACTACAAGTCGTCGAAAGTAATAGCATAGACATGGACTGGAGAGTACTCCATGTTACATATTATCAAACTATTTCTTCTCAATCAAAAAAGGGAAGGAAAAAAACAAACTCTTTCTTCTGGCCTAATGAGCAAACCCTAGCTAGCTAACTAGCCAGATTTAAGGCTCACGACAAAAAGAGATTAACAGTACTAATACTGGATACTGATGATTAATTAGGAAGCTCCATATATATATATATATGTATATATATATATGTGTATATATATATGTGTATATATATATATCATCACATAAGTAAACTCCTAATAATGGCTGCTTGGTCATTATCCATGTCCGTCGTAGCCAAAAGCTCCGATAAGCGCTCACTTAGGTCATCCACCTCTCTGTGTAAGTTTCTAATATAATTGCAAGTCTCTTGCAAAACCTTCGACGCCGACGCCTGCCAAAATATTAATCCAAACACGTTAACTAGCAAATTAATACATAATTAATTAGTTATATAATTATCTACCTCAATTTAGACAGAAACATATATAAATGAGAGGGTCTGGTGAGGATGGCATGGGGGAACAATTGGAGTCCCACACCTCAAAGTTGTGGCTACAGAATAAATGAGCCGAGTGTGACTTATCTACCTCTACATATTATCTAATCAAATGGAGACCACATAAAAGAATAATTGTAATAATTTTTGCAACATTATATTACAAACTGAAACACTACAGAGCTAGGAAGAATAAAATTTAATTTTAAAAGACAAAAAAAAAAATGTATATATTTATATATGTATATACCTTGTCGGAACGCCTATTGCGAATCTCAGGTAGAAGCTGCTGCAACTTGGATACGAGATCAGTGATCTGGTCATCACTGATACTGTTGGTGTTCCTGCTCGACGACTGCCTCGACCGAGACGATCTTCTGCTCGACATTGTCAAATATTTTGAGAGTTTGAAGTTCTGACAAAAGACTCAGAAGGAATAATAGTATTAGAGTTTGAAGTTCTTCTGGATATAATTATATTAATAGAATGAGAAAAACCCTGAGAGACAAAATGAGCTAGAGAAGTATGAGCTGAGAAAGAATGAGATAATGAGATGCTACTTAAAAAGGATTCTAGAGAGAGAGAGAGAGAGAGAGAGGAGAGAAGGAATGCTTGAGGAGGAGGGAGACAAGTGCATGGGAGGAAGCAGTGGGCTAAAGGGGTTGATATTAATAGGGTTTGAGAAATGAGTGTGATGGAAAGGGAAAAAATGAATTAAAAAAAAAATCGGGTGGGGGTCACAGCGGAGAGCAACTTCTTTGACATGGTACACCGTTATCGTGATATTTTATGAAAATCATATAATGTTACGTAGAAATATAGAATAATTTAACATTACGAAGAAAAAAAACTTATACACAGCGTTATATAATTAGCGTAGTACGTTACAGTAATAACGTACCTTTATTATAGAATTTTTTTTGGTCAAGATGGGGAAGGGGATGGAGAAATGGAGATACGCCGGCCATACTGTGTTTTTTTCAAGTGTCTGCAAACTGGGGTTAGAGTTTAAGTGGGTTAAGAGGAATGTGCTTGTTTATCACCCTACTACGCGGGCCTCTCTGTGTCAGTCCCAGCACGCAAGCCCATGTTATCTTATTACCTGCTTGTCATTTTAATTAATTAATTAATTAATTTTTATTGCTTCTACAACATAATTTAATAATTTATTAGTTTATTAGTTTACTACTTGAGAGTGGTGGTGGGGAGGCTCCTCTCGGACCTCTCCTCCATTTTTTATTGTTTGAAACCTCCAAGGTGGGTACTATTACTAATGGCTGTATCTATGTGGGATGCAGGTGTATGACATTGTTGAATGTTGACCAGACTGATCTCAGTTAAGCACTTTGGGTTTGGAGCATGGCACGTGTGGTCTCGTCTGTGTCAAAATCTGAACCGGATTCCTAGGCAACAAATTTGTCTAATTTTACTTTAATACTCATTGTAATTCTTTCATTATAGGAGTTAAGCATGCTTCTTATCAATTTAAATCCTAATTAAAAACTAACTTAAAGTATAGATTAAGCATGCTTTTAGCAGTTTACCCTTCAAGTTCAAGCATACCTTTTTTTGGGGCCATGGTTAGAATCTTCACATAATTAATTATATTAAAATTTACAAACTATACTAGTTATTGGAGTGTGGCTAGAGTAGTCTGAACTGTTGTAGAAAAATTATCACCCTTTATTTATCGAACTATTGACTATTGTAGAAAAATCATGATTACTAGAGAAGAACTTCAATAAGACAACTTGGTCGAACACTCTCCTAATGGAACGTGTACTCTCTTATAAGACCTCTTGCCTTTAATTCTTCCCATTTTACTATCAAAATTTTATAATCTTTTTTAGCATCAACATAATGCCGTATATTTGAATATCATCTGACCCGATTTAGTGCAACCATTAGTGGACGAGTCTTAAGCATTGTAAGAGCATTCTTATTAGTTGATTGGTCTAACTGATCTACTAAACTAGAGCTCGTTTGGAAGTATTTATAAAATCACTGAAAGCGTTTTGTGTGAAAGTGTTTTTGGGTTTCAAAAACACTTGAAGTGTTTTTTCAATATTCACTTGCATTTTTATTAAGAATTGGTTTCAAAAACACTTTTATCAAAAACACTTTTATCAAAAACACTGTCAATCATTTTAAAAACACTTTTAAACAAGAGTTTTTCTTCTATTATAAAAATAGAATAATCTAAAACACGAGTTTCATATCAGGTTGTTGACTTAGTTTCTAAATCGAGTAATAGAACTACACCGTCCATAGTTGAGAGGTTGGAGGAGAGAGAGACTGGAGAAGCACAGTCGTGGCTATTGGCTCGGATTACTGAGCTCGCAAGCTGATATATTTGCATTGCTATTTTACTTGAGTATTTCCCCCTTTTTTTTAATAAAATAAAAGATTAGGCAATATTATTAACTCCTTCAAATATAATGATGTAGGATGCAAAACCTCTACTCTCAAACTCGAAGGTGATTAGACCTACACGCTCGGAAGCCACCGCCTTTATTCTTATTAAAATAAATAGAAAAATACATTCAACTAGGTTATAAACATGAGCTTAGTACTCATAATAATATATACTCTCAGACCCTAATGCAACTATTTTTTTTTTGTCAAACTTAATGCCACTAATTAAGCAGTAGTGAAATATTCATGTCTAAATATGCCAAACAATTATAAAACAAAACATGATGAAAATATTAGGGGTCACAAACCGCACTTAATCGGGAATTTTCTACTTTTCCAAGACAAAAAAGTATTAATCCCCGGATATATGCGCTCAACTTTTTTTCTGGCGTGCTTCCTGGTAATTAAGTTGGTCTGTCGACGTTAGTCGTTGCTGGGGCTTGGGATCATCAGTGTAAAATCCCGATTGCGGTTTTTACTGCACCTGTTTGTAATAGTTATTATTTTTATTTTTTAACTTGCACGAGAAGGGAAGGTAATAATCAATCAAAGGATTACAATTTACAACCAGAGAAAACCAAGGCATGCGCATGCATCTACATCTTCTATACATATACAGAGAGAGCACTCTAATTTGGTAAAACATTCAAAATACTAAATTTGTCATTTCCTACGTATTGATTATACTAAATTAATTATGAAATAATACAAAAAAGAACTGTTATTGGCACTCAAAATATCTCATTTTGCACTCCTCATAAGTGTATTTTTCTTTCTAAATATAAAAAGCTTGGAGTGCAAAATGAGAATTTTAGAGAGCTAATAACAATTCTCATTAAAAAAATACAACTATACATGTGATTTAAAACCATCTCATATTAGAGTAGTTACTAACCTTTTTTTATATTTTTATTATTAAATTACGTAAATAATTATTTATTTTTTAAAAGAGTGAATGTGGTAAGAGACTAGTGTGAAGAAGTTGATAGCAGCCAAATTTAATTGACCACATACGCCTCCTGGTGGCCTCTACACCTTTCGAATTTTAAACAATTATTTTTATTTATCGCATATGCATAATACATGGATTAAATATTAAAGGATACAATGAAAATTGCTCCTGAAAATTGTTCGAAAACTTGAAGTTACAAGAGAAAACATGTGGTACCCGCGTCCGGACCGGTCTTATTAGGAAAAAAACTTTTGTAGGGCAACAAAAACACACAAATTTTCCTGTTTTTTTTTTATATTGATCCTATTTGTGACCACGTAACTTCTTCTTTTTTGGTGGCCCTACAAACCTCACGTCACGCTCCTACTGAAAATTCACGGTTGGTATAAACTGCAGATTCATTTTTTTTTTTACTTCAACAAAAGTGTTTTTTAACATAAAAATTCACGGAATAAATTAGAATGTTTACGAGTATTTTATTATTAAGCGAATTTAATTGTTAATTATTAATAAAATATAATAATTAATTATTAAATTCATGTAAGCATAAAATTTTGATAAGCATTATAGCTAGGTCTAACAAGATTATCAAACAAATACAAAGAAACTGTGATGACCGGTTTTTACATTCGGGCTTTCAGTCGTTGGCAAACTCATAAAAGCCCAGACCAAACTCAGGTTTAAAACGGGCTCGGAGACGTAATAACGTATTCCATCCAATCTGAACGGGCTTCTGCGAGTACCCAGTTGCCCTTGTGGAAATAATTTCTAATTCCTTTTTTATTAAATATTTTAGAAAAATAGATAATGACAAACCCAGTCAGGTGACAATTGTTTTGAGACACATGAGAGATGTCGTGAATTAACATAGCAAACCTAAATACGACTGTGGCATTGCTAAATTCTAATATAACAGTTCCTGTGTCGACGGCCAAGTTGGAGTCGGTTACAAACAAGCTACACGCTATTGCTATGGAGTTATAATTAAGTATCAAATTTATCAGGAAAGTATATTATCTTCGTTATTCATGTAATTGAACGTAAAACGACTTTTAATTAAGTGAAGACAAATACCATGAATTACTCGTATTTTCTTGGAGTTGCAATAACAATTTACTTCACAATGCAATGATGATGAGTGATTTTGAAATGCGTAAAAAAATTGGGATCAAATCTAACTTAACCCAACAATGCATTTTGGGCAGCATGCTCATGGAAAAGAGTTGAAACTGGTGAATAGCATGCTTTTGCCTCCTAAAACATTAGGGCAGTTTTATTTGTAATCCATAACCAAGAAAAAATTAGCTATACCAGTTTCATATCTCTGAATCCCATCGGCCCACTTTGTCGACACTGATGGTAACCCCTTTCTCTCTTTGAGGCGATACTGCTCTGATACCAACTGATACGAGCTCATAGGTACAACTTGATCTTACAAAATTGGCTTGTAAAAAAACTATTCCGACACAGGATGTTGTTCCAACATGGGATTTTGGGTCCTAACAGTTGACTACTTTAGTCGTTTTTCTGTTTTGTCTCCAATCAACTGTAGGTGGAATGGTGAGAGGAGCTTGGGATGAAATTGGATTGATATGGAACACCCCAAACAAAATTTAAAAAAAAACGTTTCTTCTTCCATGTGATAGGTCGAGTGAATTACCAACCAAAAGAAGCAAAGGGGGGCAAAAAACACAAAATTAATTACATATGGGGTTAAAGAAGATTAAGGCCATTTATTCACACAGACTTTGTTGTGTGTTGGCGTTTTAAAGCCATGTGGGTATGTTTGTCTTCCATCACTTGAAGACATTCAAGCTTCTGAAACATCATAAGACTTCCATCTCCCCAAAAAAGTCAAGCCTACTTGAGTCCATTGATTGGAACACACCATTAGGTCCATTACCCATTGGAAGTTTGCAACCCTAAATCCAAAAATGCTGGATGGACTGGAATGCAGCTCCTGCCTAATTGGCCATGTGCTCGTTTTTTTTTTAATTTTTTTTAGGCGTGACGACATTCTAAATTAGTCTAATTAATGGAAACGATTTGAACATAGTAATGTCATCTTAGCCAACTTGCCTAAATTAGTCTAATTAACTTATCTGATTTACTACTTATGCGCACAACATGTTTATTTTACAAAAATGAGAGAAAGAAAGAATCAAAGAACTTAGAAATAGGGAAAGTAAGGAAAGAAAATCAAAGAACTTAACTAAGAAGTGAAACGGCTGATGGCGCTTTATCGCAGTGGCGGAAAACAATGCATATGTATTCTGGTGCAGGTTTGATCCCCACCGATCTCCCTCTCCCCTAACAACTAACAATTTAACTCACTAACTCTATCGCTTGTAAAAAATAAAATAAAAAAAACTGAGTAAAACTATTCTCGTACCCATACTCTAGTAAACACACGGAACTCAATAATCAAAGTGATTTCAATTCCTATTCCGGGTAAGTAAACATGTCCTTACCCTTAGTACAATATTGACAATCTCACAAAGATTGGATTTCAGTGAATTTCCATTTATTGATTAAACTCTTATTAATTAGTCGGTAATGAAATCCGATTTCGGCTTCTAAACCCTCAGGAGCACGCAGCACATGTTATGTTTCCATGAGTCTGAAATTTTGGAACACATGGGGGAGGGGGAGGGGGAGGCGGAGATTGCATTGACATTTGAAAATTTGGAATTGTGCGGTTGAGATCATAAATAATATGGAGATTTTGGTACTGACCAAAACAAAGGGAGGGAGGGAGGGTGGGTTAACATCTTCCTCCTCACTAAACAGTTTGCTTACTCTTATCAGGTTCAGACATGTGACTCTCAATCCAACAAGAGTTGGTTGAGTTGGTAAATATCGTTCTCTTTGCTATACTAAGTCCTAAGTTCGAGTTCCTTTGCCGACAATCTCTTTGGGTGGGAGATCCGTAAAAACCCCTCCCCCTAAACTTTTAGCAACCGAAGACATGTGACTCTCACTCACTATGTTGGTGTAGGCCATCACATCTCCAACCTTCCAGGTAGATTAGGTTGCTGGATAAATTTCACCATGCAACACATGACTCATTGTCTGTAAGGCCAGTGACACGTTTTGAACCTAATTGACTGTCAACTGAATGTAACTGTCTCGCTTTCGTGGTTACGGTGAAAGTTGGGGGCAGATTCACTGAATCTTCCACCATACATTTTACGGCCTCAAAGCAAATAGGGTATTTCCGGTTTGTTAGGAATTTGACATGTTTCCGATTGTTACGTATATTCTAGTCAGTTTGGTGGTAAAAACCAAACTAACAAATAACAAGAGTTCAATTCTCGTCCTCCTCTCAAGTAAACCAAACTGTGAAACCAAATGTAGGCAACTATTATAAGCCCATGCGTCGGAGTCAAGGCACCAAGCAGCATTTGCAATCTAGATTTGTGAGTTAAGTGTTCTTGCATTATTGGGCTACGAAGCATGTCATTGTGATAGTATTTCAAAAGTGTGATTAACTTGGGATACTGCCATAATTGCATTCTCATTGCATGGAAGTGCTTCCCATACAAGCAACGAGGAAAGACTAATACTATCGACGCTAAATCAAATCCATCTTTTGCTTCCACTTGCACAAGCAAGGCTTTCAGCAGTTTGACAGCAAACATTAGGAATCAAATGTGTGGTATCAACATACATGTCAGCCATTATCAACATCCAGTATAACATCAGGTTTCGACGTTCAGTTACAGAGACAATTTTAGTGTCAGAGGTATTCACAGTGGCAGATACTCGATCGACACCACAAATATTGTCTCCCGTCTGCTCGAAAGGATCTTTGAACTTTTCTCACCCTTTGTAAACTGTTCTCTGACAAAATACAGCGGATATCTGGAAGATTGACCGCAACCACAGCATTGCTTCATTCTGATATTTGCTTGGTAGGTCATGGGAAACATTTCATTCTCTACAAAAATGACACGGGATAAGTCCATGTTTACATTGTAAAGTTTGAAAAGATCATGTTCATTGTAACTCTTATTTACCTGTGTTTCGATTTCAACAGCAGATGCAGCAAGTCTCCGCTTCATAATGGACCTCTCATGTTCGCAATTCTCCATCTCGGTGTCTAAAAGTAACACAATCAAGCCATAAACACAATGTAAATTCAACCAATTTAAATGTGATGATTAAAATCTCCAATGCAACAAACACTGGACCCGTCTTCATTTGGCAGACATGTATCAACGAGGAAAAAAGTAATGAAACAGAGAACTTCAGTGATGTGCACTGTTCAGCCTTTGGCCTCAAAACTTTTCAAAAAACCTACTGCTGCTCCTTAATCCAGTTATTAAAGCTAGTGTCAATATGTATAACCAAGTTACACTATATCTGGAAATAAACAAACGTGTAGCCGTACATCTCCCACCCCTTCAATTTTTCTCTTCTAAAAGCCTCGTTAATTTTCCTAAGCACGGTACTAGATAAAGGAATTTACAAAATAGTTATGTTGCACTGCAAGATCATGTGGCTTAAATTCACCTATAGATATCATGTATGCACCAGATTCCATTAAGAATTTAAGTCATATGAAACTAGTACAAGCAATGAATAAATCAAAGGGTGCTTGATTCTCACCGTAGTAGTATGTGGAATGAATTGTAATGCGCTCAGTGGGCTGGAGAAGAAAAGAAGAAAATAAATTACGGAGAATAATAGTTTTCAAGCCAAGAATACAATGACTATAATCTCCACCAAATCAACTTTACCACATACAATTAATGCAGACAATGTACGGGGAAATACTCATGCCAGAGACACAGGTATACAACACTACCCTTTGGTGCAAAGAGTAAAAGTACAACGGTCCAAGCATGGAGATAAAACATCTATACACCAGAGAGTGAGAATCAAATGACTCCGCATAACAAGAATTTTAATGTAATTATACCGCAACTCATCCAATTAGATGTTAAGCTCCCCCGGCAGAGTGAAAAATATTTAGTTCCCACTCCGATCTAGGATGCATTTGCACATCAGATGTAATGGCAATATCGATAGATATCTAAGAAGAGTGAAAATAACTAGCTATAGTATTGTACCGAACATAACTAACACAGAAAAACTATAATTCTAAGTTCACAGGATTGACGAATTGATTCTTATAAAAAATAGAAACAATAGAAAAGCAAGGAATTAGCGTACCATTACAAAAATCCCTTCACGGCGAGTTGGGAGTTCCTCAAGCGCTCTCAACGTCTCATCGCCTTTAGTAACTTTCCCAAATATTGCATACTGTAAACGGTTTATTCAATCAACAACGTTATCGGTGATCATGTCAGATTCAATGATGTTACCAAAGCGTAGTCAGCTTACCTTCCCATCAAGATGAGGGGAATCTCCAAGCAGCATCGAGAAGGAGGATCCGGCGCTGTTCGGATCTTCGTATCTACACAAAACAAAACCAAAAACAAACAATTACCCAGATATTAATTCACAATTTCAGACCTCAAAACTTCAAATTTCTAATCAAGTAAATCAGAAAGACTGAGAATTTACTGTACCTTCCCATGGAAAGAATGCCCCTGACATGCTTAACGTCACTGAACTCGCCGACCACCGTCTTTACCGCCTCCCTCCGCTGCTCCTCGTTCATCGGAGCCGACCTTCCGCTGGCCACGTCGGCCACTTGGGCGACGAACCCTTTCTCAACCCTAAAGATGTGGTTGGTGTTGTAGCCTCCGAGACGGATGAGCTTGAAAATGTGCTCCACCGTCTTCGGAGCGACGGTCGGGTAGAACCCGAATTCGATGTCGCCATAGTTGGTCTGTAAAATCACAAGAGATCAAAATCCAAATTCGTCCCCAAAAAATCACATTAATTTCTACTTCGTTTTCAAATTCATTTTTTAATTTTTTTTTTACCTGAAAAACGACGCGGGCGGATCCGAGCAGCGGGTCCGGAGAAGAAGCAGCAACGAAACTGGTCAGAAATGCGGAGTGAAAGTAAAAGCAACTGATCAGTCCGATCAGTGCCGATTTGCGGTTCAACATTTTCCCACCAAATCTGCCGTCCATCATCGCATTTCGCGTCAACTACCAGAAGCACAGTGGTTTTTTTGTTTTTTTTTGGGCGGTTATCGGGCTTTGATTATTTTACGAGGCCCACATTTTGAATGCCCAACTCTTGACCCAAAAATCCTACCGGAGGCCCAACGAATTTTGGAAGCAATGCAAAAGCTGTGGTTTTTTGGGTGTCTTAAAACAGAATTGCCATTAGTACTCCAGAATAATGATGCTGCAATCTTGTTTGTTTTCTAACTAATGAAGAGTGTATGATGACTTCTTTGCGGAGCTACTTACACAAAAATTCATATGGAGAGGAACCTTGATAATATATTTTCTAAGTAGGAAAACTTAGACAGGACATCCTGACTACATAACTGGTTACACCATTCCGGCAAAAGTATGAAACCTTTTTTTGAGTTTTAACCGAGCCCATGTTAGTCTCACCCTGTATGAGAGATGCCACCATGACCCGCGTCTTCGTTGAACAAGGTCGGGCCCCATACTTTTTTTAGTAGGTAACAAATGGGCCCAACAAAGCGTATGACGTTGAGCCTTCTTTTTCCATGGTCAAAACCCAAAAGTTTCCACACACATGTCAAATTTGATGAAGAGAAGTGTACATTACATGGGATCTCATTCGCCATCCGGTCCACATTGGCTATAATTACGATTTTGTCCCCATGACCAATGGGAATATGTGCTCTTTTCAGGAGCGGCTGTAATGACGTTGAAACGTCGTCGTCAAATGCAGTCGTGTTCACCAAACACCATAGTGGACTCCCAAATAGTTCTTCTCCTTTGGACATTAGATTGCGATGAGTAGCCATCTATGAACTTTACAACTTCAAAGGGACCGAGCAATGTCTTTGATTTGAAAAAGTCTCGAGTGAGACTGCGTCAAGCGGCATTTTTGGGGATAACCCAATCCTTAATCTTACGCAAGTGAGATGCTGTATACGACAGTCTTTCCCAAGACTCATCCATCGAACTCGATATGAGTTGTAATTGCACCCATTCTCTTATCAATTTGGGATTTGTTTCCGGAGCATATGTGCCAAATATGTTTTTGGTCAGAATTGACATTGATCATTCATTGATGCTTCTCTTAATCAAATCAAACTGCATCATTTGTTTGCCAATCAAAATCAACGAATTCCCCCCGCAGAATCTGATTCCACGTTTACTTCTGATGCTGATGGTGGCATCTTTCTTTCCTCTTCCAAGTTTCCAAATCAATAGTGCTCGCTTACTAGAGGCCTCATCATGTCAATAATGACCTCCAATTGGGCCCTGACAAGTGTCCCTCCTGTACTCTGGCCCAGCCCAATTTTGTTGTAATTTTATTTTATTGTAAAACAATATTATTATTTGTAGTGTTGTAATTCACCCTCCGCTCTCCTTAACAAAAAATTTCTGGTGTTTTTATGGCTTTTATATGAGATTTTATAGCATGAATTAGTATTATTCAATACACCAAAATATGGGGTCCAACTTCAGTGGTACGTACCATTAAATAGTACGTACTGTTAAATGACTAAGATTCATTTGGGGCCCACTGCAAATTAATCTGAACCATTCAATAGTCGTACCATTGAATAGTACGTACCACTCAAGATTTTTCCCAAAATATGGTAGAACTTCGGTTTTATATACAGTGACCTATCTTCTTCTTCTTTTTCTTCTTCTTTGTAATCATGATTTCGGCTCCATGACACCTCGCTCACAGCCTGTTTTTCGATTGAAAATTATCAAATCCCCAATCATCTATTTCTCGTATCTATCTAATTAAGGTTTTCAGATTGCGCCGACAATTTGCATGTTCTAGAAGCATAAAATTTTTTAAAAGCATTGGCGTATCCAAGGGAAATAAAAGAAACTCGAAAACTAAAGTATTCAACTCTCTCTGCATACACACACAACACAACACAGTCAACAGCAAAGAAGAGGTCCAAACAAAATCAGAGTTGTCTGCTCAATTTTCTATTACTAATTACACAACAAACCCTTCAAAACCACAATGATGCATGTATATTGAATCCAAAGACTTGAAAATAACTAACTAACAATCTTCCATGAGTTGTACTGATTAATGCGCTTTCGTACTATCTTGTCGGAAAATTCTGTTATACTAGTTGTATGCAATGGTTACATATATACATATTTTCAGAAAAATGAGAAAAAAAATAGGCAAACACAATAATTGCATGCATTTGAAACTATCATGTATAGTGTAAACTTCCTTTAATCAATGGAAATCAAATTAATACCATAAGTATTTAGTATTTACCAAGAAATTTAACACTAATTTTTAGGGCATCCAACAATGACACACTCCGACCCGAATATCCAGGTGGACACCGGATATCGAGACGTGCTGACCGTCATCCTGGAGGAGTGCCGAAGTCATGATGAAATAATTGAGAATTTAAATAGTGGAATAAAATGAATTTTGAGATAATTTGAATAAAAGAGTGCGGAAGTGCGTAGTGTGGGATAAGACCCATTATTACACAAATATCAGAGCTAGGATGCAGTGAATTTAAAAGAATATTTCATTCCCGTAGGATGGATATAAACACAACTAAAGTTCAAATACATACTTCCACGGAGGGTAAAATGGTGATTTCAACAATAGCCACCGAACTCGTCTGCCAACTAATATCTAGGTCCTGGAGGGGCGAAAAACAAAGGTGAGTGGGCCAAGTACAGTTTTATAAAATCTTTTCAAAAGTGTAGATGTAACCTCTCGCTGTAAGACCCGTAGTTTGCCAAAATATATAAGTTCAATAACAAAAAACAACAATTATCAATACTTGGGACAACGCCCACAAGGATACGGGTGAGATATACCAACAGCAGGAAAAACAACACATTACTTATCGCATAATCATAGCACACAAGTCATGCAGAAAGTAGCTACATGACAGGCTGGGTGTTTACAAATTTACGCTCTAGCACTACATGCACGTGAAGCTAGCGCTAAACGCATCACAACAAGTTCGAGTTGCCAAGGCAACCTAGAACAAGCTGACACCTTCGATGGATCCAAAGTGAGCGTGTCGGTGCGTGTGAACATACACGTGAAGCTGGTCTACTCTCAGACAATGCTAACACCGTGCAATATGCATGATAAGTAATAAATCTCTAAAACGTATAGACATGCCAACATTTATTCAAATACGCTAAAAAGCATGATGAACACATCATAATATGATAAGTAAAACATTTATCGAGTTTAATAGGATATGGCATACTATACAAGTTCATAAAATCACATTTGAACACATACCAGAAATAATAATATTTTAATAAGAAAGGGCCCACTCACTGGTATGTCGTCGGGTCGTAGCCGCCGTACCTAGCCTGACCATGGAGTTCCTTGGGATAGGTCTCACCTATATGGGAAGTCACTATACTAATCATTAAACAAGTCTATTCCAAAATAAATAAGGAAAAGACTCGAAATCCTCCACTGTTTGCTCGAATTGGAGGTCCAAAACACCTCGAAAATTACTATACATACCACCCCTAGATAGTACGCGTCGTCACGAGTCGCCTCGCGACGACGGAATTGAAAAAGGATGGCTCACGCGCGCCGGTCAACGGTCGGTCAACGCTGACGTCATCGCTGACGTTAGCGCCGGTCATCCCTGACCTTTTTCCGGTCGTCGGAATCTGGGTATTTTGGCCGGAAAAACTGGAAATTTTCAAAGCTTCCTAACTTCATCATTTCTAAGCCAAATTTTACGATCTATATATCAAAATGAAGCTAGAAACGAGTAGAGTTCGAATTTGCTTACCAACACCTCAAAAGGTGGTCAGAAGTGGCCGGAAAATGGCTCGAATGAACCGGCCAAAAGTTGACGTCGTCGATTTCGCCGTTTTCTTCTCTTGCAGGCCTTGGGTTGGGTTCCCAAGGTTCCCAGAAGATGTTTGGCGATGATTCTGGGTTGAATCGAGGTCCAAATCCACGAGTTCTTCATCGGGAAATTTTTGTGAAACCGACGGAAAAACTCCGATTTTATGGGTTTGAGTTTTGGTTGGTTTTCTGGGCACCAAAGCCTGGGTTTTTGTCCCAGGAATGAAGGTGATGTGTTTGGGAGTGAGTTTGGTTGGAGGGAAGGCCGAGAGTGAGTGTGAGATAGCCACGGGGTGGCTTAAGTGTTTTGAAGAAAACAGATTGGAGTTCTGCAAAGTCCTTGGACTTGCAGAAAAATGGGGATATGCTAGAGACAAGAATCAGACAGAGTGAGATAGTTGGAGTGTGAAGAAAATCACTACGCAGCTGCTCCATTTAACGCAGAAAATTTCCACAAGTGAACATGCAGACGTGCAGTCAGAAAACAGTAGAGGTGCAGAGCACCCGGTTTGGCTGAAAATCATGGGCGTACAGCCCACAGAAAAGAAAAAAATACCGCACAGGAAATTTTGCCCAAATAATCATAACTTGTTCGTTACAAGTCCGAAAATTATCCCGTTCGCGCCTACGGGTTCGTGGTGAAGTGTACTACTCAAAAAGTACGATAAAAGTACGAGATTAAGTCAATAGGAAATAATTGTCCACGTAAGACATACGTGGCCACTAAGGACATTTTCGTCAATTTACAAAATTGGGGAATAAAATACAATACTTTTAGGGACGGGATGTAACAAACAAACTCAAACCTCATCAACTAAAACACTAACCAGTTGATGATCATCGGGACCATGTGATAACAATAAACTGTAGAAGATGCCCCACTTCTGCACAATGAGGTAGACACTTGGAAAATGGATGCCATCTCACGTAAAAATTTGGTAACATACAACACCATTTAATTTAATCGGCATACAAAACTAGAAAGAAACAAAACCAACAAAATAATAACAAAGAAAGAAAGAAAGAAAGAACAAAAAAATTAAAAGAGAGAGAGAGACATGATATAATTATTAATTGGAACTTTCAAAGTTTCAACCACCAGTTATTCACACGCAAGTACTACACTTTCCATGCATTAATACGGCTCAATCTTTTGATCTTGATAATGTAATGTATTCCACAATTTCATATAGCGCGAGTACATAATAAATTTATATCTTCCTTTTTTTCAACTTCGGTTTTGAAAACGTGCCATATTTATTACGATGAAAAGAATACGATACAAGAGAATAATGTGCGTTAACCTTCAACCTAATTGAATCAAGTTTGAACGAGGAAGGTAGACCCTAGACCGTTTTATATATGTGAAATATATATACTAAGCTTAATTTAATTAATTAAATTGAAAATCATCTTAATCATCAGCATAAAAATTCTCCAACTAGCTTTCATTGACATGGCATCATGTACGTGTAGAAAAAATGCTAAAAAGAAAAAGTAATTGCAACATGGTTTGTTTGTCCCTCAACCCCACTTGATCATCTATCTTCTTTTATTAATTATCATTTTATGCAAAATAATGCTTCGGGACATTACAATTTTTTTTTTTATAACTTTATTAGAAGACAGACACGTATATATGATGATACCAACCAACTAATTAATCTTCCATCTCCACCTTACTAAATTTGTGAGTTTTCATTGATAAATGCTCTTACTCTTAGGAAAGCCTATTATATAAGCTAAAAACATTTGCCAATATCACCACCAATTTAACTAAAAATTGACATGCATAATGAATGATGTTCCTCCACTTATTATACGAGCAGTCCAATATTAAGGGGGTGATTTTTTTTTTAAATCCTCCAACTTACTAAACTAAAATGAAAAAATAAAGGTTTTTTTAAGATAAATTTATACTAATTTGAGAGGCAAATAGCTGTTGCAGATAGAGTTCACGAACATATGGGCATGATAGAATACATCAGCGGTCTTGTGTACGTGAAAGCGAATATAAGTGATGTGATATAGTAGTCGTCAATGCTAAAGTTTTTCTCTCATTAACAAATAACAAGCATTTAAATCTTTGATTTTTTTTGACAAGTAAAAGGCCAAAGAAGAAGGGAATTTCGTGTTAGGTAAATTTAAAAAACTCAAGATTCTTAGCTTCTTTTTCATACATTACAATGTGTGATCTTTTCCCATTCCCTTTAATGGACCCAAGTCACTGTCACGAAGGTAGTCATTTTACATGCGTATATATATTTTGGGTTTCAATATTTCTTTGTTTTTCTAATCAAAGTCGGTTGCTTTGGTTTGGCGAAATTCACGGGTTTCCTGTTCCCCTCTTTATTGTGTGAATACGACATAAAGCTATCTCATATGCTGCATCTACAAGTGTCGTATATTATGTGTATATTTCCATCAGAAAACAAAGATTGAGAAAGATAGAAAAAAAGTTGGGTTTTGAAGCTGACGTTTGCCTAACAAAAATGTATTTTCTCTCTTTTTAAAAAATAAAAATAAATTAAGATTATACTCGTTCTTGTGGAAATGGGAGGGAGAGCACGAGGAATACGTCTCTTGTGTAGACATTTTCCACTTGGCTTTTTATGCTTATTGTTGACTTATTTACCCTAATTACAGAGAATGGAGAGAGAGAGCCCCATCAAACTCGTAAATCTCTCAATAATTTTAATAGCATCTCACTTTATATCAGCCACCTTTATTCTATATATGTATATATGTATATATGCACATATAAACATATGACTTTGTAAACATATATGTACATGATTTTTCAAGATCGTTAAACAAAACTAAATATGTTTTTATTTTTTTCATAAGAAAACTTTTTCAATAATATTAAGAATCAACAGTTACATCATATAAAAGGAACGGAGAGAGCCAGTGGCTCTTCTTCAATCCAAGTCTGAAAAATACAATTTCGAATAGAAAATTGAGCAAGTTTATGTGTTACTTTATTGGATTCACGACGCTGTCATCGGCACAGGAAGGTTCAAAAACGCCGACTCAACAACTTAATCTCCTCCACCAAGCACCCTTCATGATCAAAACATTCATCTACAGAATTTATATCATTGACAGCACCTTGATCATCCATCTCCATAACAATATCACAAAAGCCAAGATCCCAAGAAAATTCCAATCCTTCTTTTGCAGCTATTAACTCAATTGCACGTGGACTAAGGTATTGTTGTACCTGCTTACAACAACCAGCCATAAACTCACCATTTTCATTTCTTATCACCATTCCCACACCCCTGACTGATCCTCATTTTTCTACAGCCCCATCAACATTGATTTTGAACAAACTAGAAGGAGGAGAAGGATGTCATCCAATCACTCCATTTAAACTCATATGTGATTTCTCCACTGCAGTGTTAGCTGCCTGAAAATCCAATAAAAATCGTAGCCCCCAATCAAACTGGTCATGACTCCGAAACTCTCGTTGTTGGTGGAAAGCCTCATTTCTTTCATTCCACACAACCCAACACACCAATGCAAATAAGTCAAGCTCCTCAACTTTGGATACCAATAAAATTGCTCGCCAAAAATCTATAAAAGACTCCAACTTCCATTCACATCGTGACTCACCCCATGGAGAAAATTCCCATACCTCTTTGACTTTCTTACACCCCCATAAAGCATGCAATACAGTCTCAAAATCTTTACCACATCTCTCACATACCATGCTGTTCACAATCTTCTTTTTAAATAGCTCTAGCTTACAAGGTAAAAAGTTTCGTAAGCACCGCCAGAGAAAGTGCTTCACTTTGGTCGGAACAGACAACCTCCAGATGTTCTTCCAAATTAGCATCCCAACATTACCCGACGAGCTCTCCATCCCCATTGAGAAATGTTTTATCATCCGAGCAACCTTATAGCCACTTCTCACAAAATAACGTCCATTTTGTTCATAGTGCCATATCCTCTTATCCTCCCCTTTCCCAATTGGTATTTGGAGGATAACATCGATTTCCTGCTCCCAAAAGTTCTCATATAGCATCTCAGCATCCCACCTTCCTGCACTTGTGATCAACTGACTCACCCTTAAAGAACTTGATAGTTGAGAAGTAGAGTGAATAAGAAAACTCCTTGGTAATTGTACCCATTGATCACCATATACTCGAATTGACTCCCCATTCCCCACTCTCCATCGCAACCCTTCTAACAACAAAGTTTTACCCCAGATTAGAGATCTCCAAATATGAGAAGGTCTCCGTCCCACCTCCGCATCAAGAAAATTGTTTTGGGGAAAATATCGGGCTTTAAACACCCTCGCTGCCAGCGAGTTTCCGTTACAAAAAATCCTCCAACACTGCTTAGCTAAAAGTGCCTTGTTAAAAGCCTCCATATCTCGAAATCCCAATCCTCCATCCAATTTGCTGGCACACAATCTTTCCCAACGCATCCAATGAATACCACGTTCATTATGTGATTTAGACAACCAAAATTTAGCGAGAAGACTATGGATTTCATTGTAAACCCCTTTGGGCATCCGAAAACAGTGCATCGAGTATGTGGGCATAGCCTGAAGCACGACTTTAATTAAAATTTCTTTTCCAGCTTTGCAAAGGAATTTCTTTTTCCACCCACACATACGTTTCAACATTCTTTCTTTTGTAGCTCCGAAGATCTGTTTCTTTCCCCTACCCGGCACTGTTGGCAAACCAAGGTACTTTTCATGGCAAGCCACCAATGAAATTTCCATAGCCTCCACAACCAAACGTTTCACCTCCTCTTGAGCATTAGGACTCAATGTCAAAGCAGACTTATTATAATTAATCATTTGTCCCGAAGCCTCCTCGTATACGTGAAAAATACCTTTCACCGCCTCACACGTCTCAGCAGTAGCATCCAAAAAAATAAGACTATCATCAGCAAAAAATAAATGAGTGATGGAAGGGGCTCCCTGTGCCACCGACACTCCTTTCAAAAGGCCTTCTCCCTCCACTCTCCGTAATAGTCCTAAAAAGCCCTCAGCACACATAAGAAACAAATATGGCGAAAGTGGACACCCTTGCTGTAATCCCCTGTGAGGAATAATATGCCCAAATGAATTTCCTTTCCAAAGAATCGAAAAAGAAACCGTAGAAAGGCAATCCATAATTTTGTCTACCCACATCTGCTCAAACCTCATCTTCAACATCATGGCTTGAATAAAACTCCATTCGACCCTGTCATAAGCTTTTGCCATGTCCAATTTAATTGCCATTTTGACATCTCGATTGCCCCGAATTTCTTTCATCACATGTGTTGTTTCAAAGGCCACCATAATGTTATCAACAATCATTCTTTGAGGGACAAAAACACTCTGGTTGTCTGAAATAATTTCAGGCAACACTAATTTCAAGCGATTAGCAAAAGACTTTGCTACAATTTTATAAATAACAGTGCATAAACTGATGGGTCTGAATTCAGTTACCGTCTTTGGCTTCTTCACTTTAGGAATTAAGGCAATGAGCGTATGGTTAAAATCACGAACACTTTGTTCCCCATTCAAAATTTTCAAACATACCACAACAACATCATCACCCACTATATGCCAATACTTTTGGTAGAGCAATGCGAGCATCCCACCATAACCCCAAGATTTGGTTGGATACATCTGAAAAAGAGCAAATTCTACTTCTGCTCTAGTGAAAGGCCTGAGAAGCCTCTGATTTATCTCTCCAGTAACTTTTGATTCGATTGTGTTTAATACCCTGTCCATATTCTTGCCACACGTAGAAGAAAAAAGATCAGAGAAGAAATTACAAAATAAAGAGCCAATTACTCGACCATCTGTTTGCCACACATTAGCCTCATCAAATAACCCTTTGATATAATTCTTTCGTCCTCTACCCTTGGCTCGCTCATGGAAAAATCGAGTATTGCTATCTCCTTCTTTCAACCATGTCACCCTCGATCTCTGCTTCCACATTGTCTCCTATTTTTCAAGCAGTATATTAATCGTATCCTCCACTTTCTTTTGTAAAACTTTCACATGTGGACCCCCCTTATATATTAGATTGGCAAGCTTCTCATGGGCACGAGTAAGCTGCCTTTGGATATGTCCAAAACTTGTTTGGTTCCACTCCTTTAGTTTCTTAGCACATCCATTCAAACTATCTCGAACGTTACCATTATGCCCTATCTGGCCCCATGCCTCATTTATTATAGCTTCACAGCCTTGCTTACCAACCCACATTTGTTCAAACTGAAAACACCATCTCCGTGTTTCATTTGATGGAGGCAACACCTTAGCGGCTTCAATCAAAATAGGAAAATGGTCAGAACTTGCAACAACCATATGATGGGTAATAAGAAAAGGAAAATCATTCTGAAACTCCGTATTCGTTACACCTCGATCCAATATTTCTTCCACCCTCTCTCCATTCAGATAATCATGAGCCCGTGTGAAAGGATATCCAGTATAAGGAATGCTACTCAAATCACAATCTGCAAACACTTGACAGAAAAGAGAGATTTGTGATATAGGTCTATCTCGCAAACCTTTCTTTTCTGCAGAAGATAGAATCTTATTAAAATCTCCCATCACCACCCAAGATCCGCACACCGAGTGCGAAATACGTCACAATAACTCCCACGAAAATCGTCGATTTTAAATAAAAAACATAACCATCATGTGATATTATCTTAACATGAATATGCCCAATAGAGTAGGAAATTAAATACACATCCCACCCTACATACCACATCATAAACAGACCTCCACCCATGCCAATTCGTTCCACAGCGATACTTCCCACCATCTCACACTGGATCTTTCTTCTTTCCATTTGAACTTTCGTCATGCGCGTCTCCATAAGAAACACGATGTCGGGTTTTTTCTCTCTCAAAATCCGTTGGAGAGAATGAAACGTCCTGGATGACCCGAAATCCTGGACGTTCCAACTTAACATCATCATTGCTCGTGGTAGGTCAGCCCTGCTGAACCCACCACGTTCTTTTGCTATAAATTAAAGTCGACCTTCAAATTGAAAGGGGCTTATAAAACTGTTGATCATTTAAAAGGCTTATAAAACTGTTTAGAAAGGGTTTTACGGGTGAGAGGGGCTTTGCTCCTTCAAATTGAGGAGGAGTTCCTCCTCAAGTTACTTTGTTGTTGATTCAAGGAACTTCGTGCTTATGATGAGAACCGTTTATATTATAAATCACTATGTAAAAATCATCTATGCGAACAATCACTTAAAAATAAGATTGTTTAGTTAATTAACTGTAGCAAATAGATAAACGATTCGTAATTTTTTTATCGGATCCGTCCATATGTTTTTATATAGTTTGATGAATAAACGATCTCATATTTTATTGATTTTTTCTAAAAATGATCTTTTCAAAGTGCTTTATAATATGAATGATTCTGATCATAAGTATAAAATTTCGTAAATCAGCCAAGTAGTTGATAAATTATGCAATGTTTGCGATAAATTCTGTAAAAAAATGGTAAGATGAATACATCAAATCATTACTACTCCCAACAAACAAATGTAAACATGTCCCCAAATGTGAAGAAAAAATTGAGAGTATAGCTCATTTCTAAATGAATTTATTCCAATTATGGGTGAAGATTTTAAACACAATTAAATTTTATGTTGTTGAAATAGGCCCTCGACATATAAAACCTAAACTAACATGCATGCCAAAGCTATATTGTCTTGCAAACAACCATACATGTCACATGGGTTAGCCTTCTCCACAATTTCACTTCTCTTTCACTCCAAAAAATCACCACCACAAATTTGTTTCATGCAAAAGACACTCCCTACTATATCGGCCGGGTAAATTACGATACATCGTTTGTGTTCTTGTATTTGTATGGTTTTATGGTCTCGTCTAACTTGGTTCAAACACATGTACATAATTACGAAGAAACACATGTACATTAAAAAAATTTAAAAATTCAAGTCAATGAGCTACACCAGACTTGATCAGACTTGATCATCATCATCGTCGTAATCGTAATCGTTAATCTTAATTATCTGGTAATTAAGTTAAGTAGGGTGCAGACTGCAGAGCACCTGGAAGTTTGAAATGTGTGTTATATTTGTGTGAGTTGCGATTAGTCACTGAGTGTGATTAAACACCTTTCTCATCATCCAATAATGCTCCACATGACCACACGTCTTTACACAAATGACCGACACGTGGTCGGGACGCATTGGAGAAAAGACTGCCTCGGTTCATGAAAGAGGATTATTACTGTTAATAATTAATTATTATAAAATTTGCGAGTGCACGCCAGAATCTTTTTTGTGGGTTGGAAGAGAGAGAGAGAGAGAGAGAGAGAGGGAGATAGTGGAGTTGCTTGGTTTTGAAGTTTGTTTCTTTATCCTGTTGGAGTAGACAATAGACATGCAATATTTGTAAATAATTAATTGGATTTATTTTAATCTTTTTTCTTAAGATCCTTAAACTTGATGTCTGTACGTGGCCGTGTACACCACTTTTCATATGTTTATATTTAGTCTTAATCGATAAATTTTAACACTAGTCATTTAATGTGTTTTTTCTCAATATGTCTCATATTTATTATACGCTAATAAAAAGAGAGTACATATTGTTATAATTTGAGTTAAATTATAACACCACGTAATAATATTTCAAGTGTACCGAAAAAATTATCGTCTTAATTTTAGGATGTGGCTAAATATCCTCTAAACAAAATCACAAAGAGTACTTACAAGCCTTATTCTAATTAGGGTTTGCTTCATTTATATATAAAAAAGAGTAAGACCCTCCTACAGCTATGAGCAATCCCACTTTCAAGTCCTTTTGCGAGCTTTTGCCTTTTTTTTTGCAATTGCATGATTCCATATGAACCTTATTCTAACTTCATATTCTTTTGCACTTCACATTTATCGTTTTGTATTCCTATATTCACTCACATTACATTTGATCCAATAAAAAAAAGTCCCCTAACACATGGGTTATACAAGTTGCAATAGTAACAATAAGATTAGCTCATTGAGATGGAGGAAATGAAAGTGTACTCGTTCAAGTTTTCCTCTTTGCTTTGTTCGTTCAATGGTTGTATCATCATGTATTCATCATTGAGTTTAATTAATTACTCCAATTTTTGCAATCATCGCTCAATCTTTGAGTAAATCTTAATCTATATATAAATAAAAAGTGAACACTAATTTAAAATAAAGCACTTAAGAGCAGTGCCAAAATCTTGACAAATAGTTCTAAGGGATAATCGTGCTGCTTTCAAATATTTACAAGTCAACACCTATAAAAGTAGCACAAAATTATGTTGCTACAACTTCAGTATAATGTGAGATTATCATTGTCGTCTCTATCCTTCGGTTCCTAAATCTGATTGTGAAAAATCACAACAAGAAAATATAATTTCCATAGGAAAATAACTTAGAGAAATAACAAATAGTTCAAACATTTTGGTCGTTAATAACTACTTCTTAATCATGATTTTCTTATTCAGAATAAAGAAATTCATAATTTCGTGGTTAAAAAATTGTGTGAAAAGCAAAAGCCGGTACAGACGGACATTCTCCCACGTGTTTAGCTTGGGATTTTCCGGATTGGACAATACGTTAAAATTAAAATTACTATTTAAAAAAACGTTAAATTTAAACAAATAAAAAGAAAAAGCATTGAGGCTTTTTTGAACATTTTTTACCACCCACTAAGAGCTACCCACGTGCATATTCCGACACGTGGCACATATTTCTATATCAGTGTCTTTACCCTCAACAGAAGCGCGCCAAATCTATGGTAATATTCTTTACATTAATAAGGACTGCAAGTGATTACTAAAGTTAGTAATAAGTAATTACAAAATTGCTGTGCTTGACGTTAAAATAATACAATAATTAATACACAAGCAAAGGTATTTCCGCACGTGCACGAGTGCGTGTTTCAGACCTACTCAATAGAAAAATGTTTATTTCTAATAAACGATAAGATATTGATAAATACTTTCATAATGTACTTACGTATTGAACTATCACAACAAAGTATTATTCTCGTTATCTATTTGTATTGAAACTTCAAACCCCTCAAAATCGTGGAGATAAAAATTATTGGAGCAAAGCTTGGTTGATAGATGGAAAAATGTTTTGCCTCTAAAGTTTTTTTCTCAACATTTTAATTTGCATTACAAATAACATCGTGGAATATGACAAAGGACATTTTTTATTGTGGAATTTTGGAAAAATAAATAATGATACAACATCTTCCTTTTGATGAAGATAAAACTATATATCATTTTAAACACTAGGTTAAAACTAAGCCAAAGGTAAAGCACAAAATTGGTTTCTACTTGTTTTTTTGTTTGGTAGTTAGCAAGTATGTGTATCGAATTCACGATAAACATGTATTATTTTCGCTTTCGTGTAAGTTAAACCTAAAACGTTATCTTATTAAATAGATACACTGAACATAATCATGATTAGATTTTATTGATTTATATGAATGGTTTCGACCTGTTTTTTGTTATGTAGCTGGTGCGCCTGTGTGTAAGGGACTGACTGTGTTCATGACACGTCCACTCCATTTATTTTTATCAGCCTCGCAATATCCCCTCAGCACAAGATAATCTAAATTAATTCAAACAAATTTTGGTTTTTATTAAGACGGGGTCAAATGGGAAAAGCCGTCCACTTAAACTGACACTTCAGCCCCCTAACCCCTCTGGTACTTTTTTTATTTTTTATTTTTTATATTTTTTTTATTTTGATTTTGCTATTTCTATTCCTTATCCTATCCCAAGGGCCTTCCTTTTTTTGGAGGTTGAAATTTTAGTTGATTTGACTGAAGCTTTTGCCTACTTGGAACTCTCCACCAAAATGCAAATTAGTTTTCTTTTTTTCTTTGTATTTTTAGGGGGAAAAAATGGGGAATTAAAAGAGAATAATAAAATTTAAAAAAGGAGGCTACCAGGGTACATATGATGATCATTAACTTCATGGTTATAGGTGGGAATGTGCGAAGCCTGTTGATTCTAACCTAATTTATATAATTATTTATAAATAGTAAAAAGTTAATAAAAATATTTGGAAATGATCATTGAGAATATAGGCATAGTAAAAGTTGATGAATGTAATTAATTTGACACGTCTCTCTCTCCCGCATGAATTGGACTTTTCTAATTCGAGCATGTCCACACGTAATTTTAAGGGGCTACTAGTGTCCAAAGTGAAACTCCAAAATAAAAAGAAGAATAATTGATTGAAACATTTTGGAGTTATAACACCTTTTTTTCATGTTAAAAATTTGGTTGAACGAAAAATAAGATGAAGTTTACCAACTTGTTTGGTAGGTGTTGAGTATGAAGCGCAAAAAGATTGTATCTTTAACAAAACTTCAACTTAACTCGCATCATTTATCCTCAATGAACAACTAATGTTGTGGTGTATAAATTGGTCAAGTTTGCCTTAATTTTGTATAATTAAAAAAGCCGTTTAGCATAAAAAAAAAAGATTTCATACGTTTTGGAGCTCTAAATTGTTTCCTATCTTTATTTAAAAGTTATCTAAAAAAGGAGATTCAAACTCTAGATATTGCGTGCAAAATGCAATTAGCCACTAAAACTTACATAATTTCATAAGTTCGTTGTGACGTAAAACTCTTAAAGTATCTTAATTGTTTTATTGTTCACAATTAACTAATCGTTTTCCTTAATATATATAATTAGACTGCTTGATAAGCAGACATTAATATATCAATCTATCCAACTAAATCTGTCACTATTAATGGGTGTGGCAAGTTTTTTAGGTGCATGTTTCATCTTTGTGTACTAATGAACGTTCATAAGTTTATGAAACATAACATTACTTATAGGGTATACATGTGTTTGATCGATCTACCTCATTTTATACGTTATATGGACAACTAATTATAACATTTTATCCCTACAAAATGCAAATCACTTGCATCCTATTTTATTGTACATTAATATATATTTTTATTAGAATTGTACATTACTGTTAAAATGTTCATTTTATTCAGATAATTCTATCGAAAATTTAGTGAGCACGCCTAATTTATATATAACGTAGAAAATGACACACCCCTATAAAACCCAATTTTCATATTCAACACCAAATTGCGTCAAATGAAATAAACAATTCCCTTTTCACATCAACGGACGGCTATTTCTACTCAATTTTTTTAAAACCTGAAATTAATTGTTTGTCCCCTCTATAATTTTATGGCCGTGTAGCTTTACCCCTGTAGAAGAAAATAGCAATTTTTATTGAGATTTATTGACAGAAAATTAGTAAAAATAGGGTAATATAACATCGGGGTCGAACATCACATAAAAATCTATAAATTGATATTAAAGTTTCCCTAAATTTCTAAGTAATAATAATGAAATTCAATTGTATCAAAAAGAAAAAAACAATACTGATATTGAAGATAATTAATGATCGATATGACCAGTCAAATATGGATAATTTTTTTCCCAAACTAATGTGGATAATTAACGATGGTCCTTTTATTAATGATTTCACCCAAAAAAAAAAAAAAAAAACCGTAACCACCAAAAAGGCAAAACGAGTGTAAGAAGCTCCATCTGAGTATCCCAACCCCCAATAGGAAAGCCCGAAACCAAACCGGAAATTCCGAGAAATTGACCAAAACGTAAGACGAGACAGAGAGGAGAAATTGGACTCTTCACGGACTGCAAATGACGTAAGACATACGGAGTCGTCTCCACTCTCCAGCCAGCCCGTAAGCACCAGAGAGGGACAGTTACGAGTCTCCTCCGGTCAACACGTGTCTCTACCGGCGCTCACCGGTTCCCGGTAATTATAGCGGCGACTACGGCAAGAACCTCTATCTG
Source organism: Gillenia trifoliata (assembly GCA_018257905.1). NCBI lineage: Eukaryota > Viridiplantae > Streptophyta > Magnoliopsida > Rosales > Rosaceae > Gillenia > Gillenia trifoliata. The sequence goes on along the minus strand of CM031083.1, from coordinate 4,993,287 downwards.
CCAGGCTTTTTGGGGGCCCTACCTCCACCTCAACGACAAGTTTTACATTGTTAACACAAGTACGTGATGATATCAATTCATTTGCATTGTAATTAGTAATTATTTTTACAGGTGAAAATTTTAATTAAGCACATAAAAAAATCGGTCATAATAATTTAATATCTAATTTGTCACATACAGAAATTGCAATTAAAACTAGAGACTAATACTATAAATTGTTATGCTAAGTGACATTGTAACACATAATTTACTTACTAATTTTATAATATAAGTCTACAACGTATCAACAATGTAATTCATTAACAATTTGTTACTTTTAATTCGTAAATTAGTAACACATAGGTGAACTTAATTTTTTTTATTTTATATTTAGATGTGTTTGGAAGTTATTTTAAAGTGACTGAAAATGCGATGAAATATTTTTTAGAACCAATCATTAATAAAATGTAAGTGAATTTAAAAAAAAATAAAATAAAATGTTTTATAAAAAACACACATAATCGGTGCTTATTTTAAAATGTACTTCAAATACTTTTAAAACACAAAAATACTCTCATCAAAACATTTCAGTTATTTTAAAATAATTTACAAACTAGCACTCTATTACATCTTCTCTTCCTTCTTAATCAACGAATTAAATAATATTATTTTAGGATCTTAAAAAAATAACGTAGAAATATTAAAAGCCAAAAAACGAAAAAAATAAAATTTATAAGTTTAAAGAGAGAGATAAGGGGGGGCCTCACCAAAGAGTTTTGCTCCAAAGCCGAAGCTCAGAGCTTTCTCTGATTTGCAGAGAGAATCCAAAGGACGGACAATTAGAGAGAGAGAGAACCGCGAAGAACAGAAACAGAGAGTTTAGAGTTATAGTTAGAGAGAGAAAGAGATAGTGAGATAGAGAGAGAGGGAGAAATTTTGAAAATTCCAACCAGGTCCTTTTTCTTCTTATCCAATCCGTAAGTCCCTCGCATTTCTTTAATCTCTCCGTTTTTAATGAATTTAATTTGCTTTTTTCTGTGAGGAAATTGCTGGATTAAAAAGGTTGATTTGTGAATAGCCAATTGTAAACAGATCTAATTTGGCCTTTTAGCTTTGTGTTATTGTTTTTGGGATAATTAGAACTTATAAATTAAACTTTGATTTCGATTGCTTTTTTTGCTCATTAGATTTGCTGGGTTTACAAATTTTAAAGCTCCAACATCGACTCAATTTTCATTTCTGAAATACAAGAATTTTCCTTTTTTTTTTGGGTATTAATTTTCTGTGAAACTCTGGTTTTGATTTGACTTTCTCACATATTGAAAGAAAAAAAAAAGGATAATTAAGAGATTGTTTTTTGAAGAAAACCCATCTGGATCGTTGGTTGATTGGATTTGGAAGGCTGAAAGTTTGACAGATAATTCTTAAAAAGTTGGACTTTCTTCATCCGATTCATGCAATCAGTGACGGATACTATTTTTGACAGATAAAATTGGACATCTTTTTTCATTTGATTGAAATCTGAATAGGTTGAATCTTGTATTTTGACTGAATTTTCTAAGGGACTTGAAGAATTGGATTTTTCGAAAATTTACGTGTGGAAATTTTCAATTTTTTTAACCCAGAGATAGAGGCTTTTGGATAGGATTTGGGTCTTAATCTCGTGGCTTTCCATTGATTGTTTCACGGAGAAATGTTGGAGGGTCGATCCTGCTTGCTTTCGAGGGTGTTTCCGAGGTCTTGCCAGCCAGAAAGCAAGTGGCCTTACATGACTTACCGCCGGCTCGAAGATATTTCCAACGGCAAGCGCCCATTGGGGTTTGACGGCGGCGAAGATGACGAAGAGCATCGAGAGAGGAAGTTGTGTAAGCTATTGGATTGTTGTGACATGGTGGAGACGGAGATGAATCAGTCTTCGTGTGAGCAATCGGAGGATCAACAGCATTCTGGGGTTCCTTCAGATTCGGATAACCTTATACATAGGATTGGTAGGGACAACTCGATCAGTTGCCTAATTCGCTGCTCGAGGTCTGATTATGGTTCCATTGCCTCTTTAAACCAGAGCTTCCGCTTGTTAGTTAGGAGCGGGGAGCTCTATAAATTGAGGAGGCAGAATGATGTCATTGAGCACTGGATTTATTTCTCTTGCCACCTACTTGAATGGGAGGCCTTTGATCCCAATCGCGGCAGGTGGATGCACTTGCCGAGCATGACTTCCAATGAATGTTTCAAGTGTTCGGATAAGGAATCTTGTGCTGTGGGAACTGAGCTTCTTGTATTTGGTAAGGAGGTGACTTCCCATGTAATCTTTAGGTATAGTATTTTGACAAACTCATGGTCGTCCGGAATGAAGATGAATGCCCCAAGATGCTTGTTTGGGTCTGCTAGCCTTAAGGAGATTGCAATTTTGGCAGGTGGTTGTGACTCACAGGGAAATATACTCAGCTCCGCGGAGCTATATAATTCTGAGACTCAGACTTGGGAGATGCTCCCGAGCATGAATAAGCCCCGGAAGATGTGTTCTGGGGTTTTTATGGATGAAAAGTTTTATGTTATTGGTGGGATTGGGGGAAGTGAGTCGAAGGTTCTTACATGTGGCGAAGAATATGATTTAAAGGCGAGAACATGGACAGAAATACCAAACATGTCTCCTGGACGGAGTGGTGCAGCCAGAGAGACCGATGTGCCTGCAGGTGAGGCACCACCTCTGGTTGCAGTGGTAAATAATGAATTGTATGCTGCTGACTATGCTGACATGGAGGTGAGGAAATATGACAAAGAGAGAAGAGAGTGGTTGACGGTGGGGAGATTGCCTGAGAGGGCAGCCTCGATGAATGGTTGGGGTCTTGCATTCAGGGCTTGTGGAGACCGGCTTATTGTTATTGGCGGGCCTAGGGCTCTGGGTGAAGGTTTCATAGAGATCAATGCATGGGTTCCAGGTGAAGGTCCTCCGCAGTGGAACTTACTTGCGAGGAAGCAATCGGGTAACTTTGTCTATAATTGCGCAGTGATGGGATGCTGAAGATACAAATGTATAAGAGTGTATTGTCCGTCAACACAGGAGTCTTGCTAATTGGTAATTCCCCCTTTTCTTTTTGATTGTTAAATCCCTTTCGGGAGGGGGGAGGATGGGGAAGAATTTTAAATTTTACTCGAGATTCAATTGAATGTTTCCTAGGTATGAGATCTTGAGTAAACGTTTTTCTTTGTTTTTTTTAATTTCCTTTTTTCGAACTTATATTGATTTTCCTCTGATGGAATTTGTCTTCCCCCATTTTTAGTGAGATGAGAAATTTTAAAGGTTGGCATCGTGTAGGATAGGAACAGGTTTAATAATTTGAAGTACCAACACATCGGTAGGGCTGTCTGTAGTGCTTGCTGAAGCTTTTTAAAATACACACAACTAGTCTTGCGGGTTTCGCCTTCTTAATTGTATTTGTGTTGTCTTCGAAAGAGGAAATAAAATTTGAGAGGTTGTTATCTTTGATGCTGACTTGTGTTCTGATTACATTACTTGGTGAAATTGATGGGTTATATTTGCAGCTTCCAAATATTTTGAGTTCTTGTGAATTATTGTGTTATGCAATATATAATCTTGGTAAGTGCTTATGGTACTAAAGGTGCAATGTGTATTATGCCTAAAGAACAATGAAGGCAAGAAAATAATGTGATGTTGAAAGACTGAGTGATGTATGCAGTTCCGGTTATAATCGAAGTAAAAAATTCCGATGTAGAAAGCTTCTGATTGATGCATGCAACATTTTCCCGTCATTAGCAAAGCGAAGGTTACTGCATTTAGGAGGTAAGAATGGTTCATGCGCATGTATGGTAGGTATATGCATTTTCCTTTCTCTGTTATGAATGTGAACACTGAAAATATAACCAAATTCTTAAAACTTTTAAACCGTACATTCCTGTGCAAGAGATTGTGTGTGTTATGTGAAGATTTTGAATGATATAATCGTGTATGTGACTATTTTCGAGTGCGAATAACGATTGCCGCCGGTGGTGTTTATTTGAAGTTGCGCTGGAGAAAATCGATTCAAAGATGGAGACCCTGTTTCTGGTTTTGGTATATGCATCGGCCGATTGGCGTGCGGAGTGAATAGCCTTGCGATTGATTGGTAGGTTTGAAATTTCTGAAAAGGGTACAGCACGCTTTGACTTTTGTTTTTTTGTTTTTTGTTTGTTTGTTTGTTTTTAATCGGACAAGACAGATGTGCTGGTGTTCATGCACGTTTATCTGCTTGACATGATCGTTATTTGTCTCTGATGCGGCTGGTTCAGGGAAATGATGGTTATTCTTTGAATTATGTGTCTACTATTCATTTGCTTGGACACCATAGATTTCGGCTCAACTTGGCGTTTTGTGATTGTGAAGTTTGGGGAGTTTTCTTGTGTAATGCTATTCCGCCCGTCTTATCAATTTACTTTTGTTATAATGTGAATCTTTTTATTTCTATGTTCGTTACACTAAAAAACTTCCTTTTCAAATTATATACTCACCAACAAACAATTTCGCTATTGGGCCTTATTGGGCTTTCGTAAAGAGTCTCTGACTAATTAGCTCTCCAATGGGCTCGTCCCTTTCTCATCAACAAACTATAACCAGATAGTGGGCCTCTACCTTCGTAGCCCATTAAGGCCCTTCTGATTCCTAATGCGGTTGAGAGGATTTCACCACCAAAGTCGGATGCTCACTGAAGCCCTATCATGAAGACATTTTAATATTTGCTGGCCGGGCCCCATGCTTCATACTTGGTTGGTTACTGGTCAAGCAAGCAATATCCCAATTTCTGTGGCTTTTAGCAAAGTAAAAAGCAGTCATTCCTATTTAACTGTAAATCACAACCTAACGTGTATACATTGAAGTGAAGAAGGGTTTCTTCATGTAAAGGAGTCAAGTATGTTCCTGTGCAAAATGACCGAATAATTATTCTATGACTTTTCCAATTCATGAATTACTTGGAATTAATGCCGATCCCACATCTCCTTAAAGAATCCCACTCCTTACACATTAGTAATTGCATTCCTGATTTTGTTCGCGGCTACATAACCTTTTGATTCTCTGATGCAAGTAAACAAATGAGAAACCGGGAATGAGAATGACTCTCATTCATCTCATTCGTTAGCAAACACGCTCTAAATTCTTCTCTCTCCTATTTGTATTTTCCTGAAGTCATAACTTCTTTCATTCTAAATAAATAACCACGACATAAACCTCTCACTTCAGAAGAAGGGTTTTCATCTGCCCTTTTGGTAGGTGCTTGATTAAAGCAGGTCATAGGGCAAGAAAAAGGAACCAAACCATATCTACCAAGAATCTCCAGCTGCCTGTGCTAATTGGTCCTTTTCTGTATCATGTTATCTTTTGTATAAATAAATAAATAAATAAATAAATAAATAAAAGGAACACAAAACTTATGTCTGAATTAACCTAAGAAATTCCTCAAAACACAAATAAAATCCCTGTTTTCTTTTCAGGAGCAGTTGTAACTGTTTAGTTAGTGCGTAATAATGCACAAGTGGCCCAGAAAATGAATCATCAACAGCATAAAGTTGATAACATGCCAGCTAACAATTCTTTAGTGGTGGATAACATAATCCCATCGTGTATTGAAATTCCTTTTGATGCCCCAAATAAAGGCTTTTTCTTATGTCCTCTCCACTAATTGATAACAGAACAATATTTGGTTGCTGCCAATTCAGCAGCCAGTGTTGTATACAACCAATTTCGTATGGACACGTGTTTAAGTTTTGATTAAAAAAATTAAAAAAAAAGAAAATTTTGGACACGTGTCCACACAAAATTGGTTGTATGCAGCACTGGCTGCTGAATTGGCAGCAGCCAAGTATTGTTCTTGGTAACATGGGATAGAGTAGACAAGAAAAAGGAGGAGATAGATTTCATTTTTCCTCCAATACCGAATGGTCCATTTTCCTCCGAAAAGTACCATATCCCCAATCTTTTTATAATCTTCAGGTGGTTAATCTTTGGAGGGCAATGGTGGCTTTTACTTTGGAACCAACCCCACGCATTAAAACCCACATAATCTATATAACACTAGGAACTAGGTGAGGCATCCATCCTAGATTTCGTCTCCAATTTTAGTATCATAAAAGTGGGAATTTTTTTTAGTGTAACTGTCACATCGTAATCAGGTTATAATCAATTTACTCGTGTTATAACGTATGTACTTACCAATATTATACTATAAATTTATGACATATGTAACATTACGTGATGATGTAACTGTCACGGACATAATAGTTTGTCTTTAAGAAAAGAGCTTGCAACGGTAGAGCATATATAGCACCTATGCTTAAGTGACACCTCAACTCTGTGTATGATCAGTTAGTGGGAGCTTAATAATCTCTCAACGCTATGAGCCCCCCCCCCATACTATATGCATACTTACGATGGAATATCACAACTAACTACTAGCTATATATGTGCTCAACCTATGAGATTCCCTCTAGTGATCGCAGAAATAATGAAACCGACATCAACGGTGGAGAACCTTCAAACAAGCCAAAAAAAGTATATTATGTTGGTAAAATATAATGAATTATATTAATTATATACTAATTAATTAACAAGCTAGATTATATGCTCTACTTTTTCCGGTTTCAACGCAAAAGAGGCTTCTGGTTTTGGTTACAGATTCGGAATTAACCCCAATAAATCATAAAGCAGTCCAGAAACACAATTACATTAATAATTAATTTGTTCCAAATTAAGTATATATTATTTTGTTCTTTATAATTGTTCTAATTAACTGCACTAAATTAGATCGCCTTGTTTTGAGGCATCTTAAGCTAAGAGTGCGCCATGTGTGAGTATGTCTGCAGCTCTAATATTCTTATGATGATTGGTTACGATATTTTGGAGGAAGATTTCATCTTTGACACCATTATCTCCATCTAATTGTTTAATTTAGGTCAATTCACTTGATCATCATTATTTCCATCTTATTTAGTGATATAGAGGAAGAATTATTATGCAGATTAATTAATTTAAAACGATGGCAGGTTGAAGTAGAAGTTGCGCACTCGATCAAATATAAACAAGGTGTACAAATACCATTTTAATGTTTATGTTTGATCTTATTGCACGATCGGTCATATCAGTGACATTTTCTAATCTTCAATTTGTGCACTTTATTTTCTTTGGTCTTCTTGCCTACCTTGTGTTCTAATTGGGACGTTTATTTCAATGATGGTGATATTTAAGTAATGAAGACTTAATTATAAAGGGTCAAGGTAAAAGTGCGCAAAATCAATGGTGACTTATCGATTGAACAGCATATAACAAGCCTGATTTTTTTAGCAGATTCATTTTGACTCTTAGTTGGAGTCGAATTTTGCACAAATTTGAGCTAAAAATGACTTATAATCTATAGTTGAAGATGATGTAACGATCAAGTCCACAAGAATTTCTCCGATAGTTGATGATAAATTGATTAAATTCTATGATTTGCTTTAGGAGCTATTATTTTGTCTGTATATTTAGGTAAGAAATTGAATACTTCCACCATTTGTGTGGCTGACAAACTTGTACTAGAAACTCTCTGACTAGGTTGTTTTTTAAATGGTTAAATTGTTGGTGAAATTGTGTTTGCTAAGAAAATTCAACTTCTTCTTGCATTTCTTTATAGTTGAATTTCTAGTAGGATCGTAAGATATTTGACATTTCCAAACTTAGGGTTTCTCTCCATTATTATTGCTCGTGTTTTTCCTTTTCAACAAAAATAATTCTTTTCTTGCCATGTCCAAATAACAATTTTTCTTCCCTTTCTACATGCAACAAACTCAATAAATTAATTTATTGGGTCAATTTCCAAGTTTCAAAAAAAAAAAAAAAAAAAACTCAACCATTTAATTTAGAATTAGCTATAAAAATTTGGGGACATCACGTGCATTATTGACAGAGAGAGCATGTGTACCAAAATTGAGCCAGGCATGCATCAAACCCCACAAAGAGTGACATAATTGAACCCTCGACCAGCAAGGAAGGGAAGCTCATGCAACCAAACAACATGATGATATATACAACACTTCAGAAAATTAAAAGAAAATATGGTCCATCTACCAAGTGGTTGAGGCGCACACATTATGGAAACTTGCAACCAAATTTTCAAGCACGACTTATGACTCATCACTACTACCTCAAATCAATCAAATGTTATTTTATTCCACATAATCAGCTGGTCTAATTGCACTCGGTCGCCAATCTCAAGTTCGATTCACGCAAATATAAAGATAATATTTATAGTGAGATTGATGTTAAGTAATAGCTCGTTATCGGATTTGTTCAAAATGAGTAATTTAGCCTATTATAGAAAATTAATTTACGCACTCTCTACTTAAGAGTAGGCGCCCGATTCAAATCAAACTGTTGTCTTTCTTACATATCTCTATTTATTTTAATCTTTAAATTGAAAGAATCAAAAGACAAATTAATAATTAAGAATAAACAAATATGTAAACAAATGAAAAAAGACATGTAAAAATTATTTTCTTATTTTATTAGAAGTGTTTGATTATTCATACGAGGTACACCTAGTAAGGATGTGTATATGTGTGACAGCTCAAAGGCTCTCAAAACGCATGGTGACATAACTTAATTAAAGGGAAAGGAAGGAAGGAAGATCAATGATTCGATGTTACGAGGATTATGTCATGGAGCAGCACTTGTTGAAATTAGGATCACTAACCACGTGCTCTGCACCGTCTGATGACTCAGATGACCTCTACAACCCACATGCACTTCTTGGCCAGATGTTGCACGTTCGTATACATACATATCCTTTCCGTCTTTAAAAGTTTTGGATGTCCTCAAATTTTTGGTCAAAGGCAAGTTGGAAGGAGGAGGTAGAAGCTTAGAACTCATGTCACAGAACCAAAGTGAGAAGTTGGAATCTCATAGGTTTTGGTAAAGGAAACCTTCCTGCATAACTACTCAATGGCAGTGCTTAACTTCAAATAATGTAAAAAAATCTTGCATCGAAAACATTACAGAATTAGTGCTTCTTTGACGGGATTTCATTTTTGTTAGATTTAAGATAATTGAATCTCAAACTTATCATAATTCAAACTTATTATTTTATTCTATCTCAACACTCAAACTAACTCTAGAGGAGGGTAGACTTCAAACAAAATATGACTATTTCATTATGAAATTTCTCTTTTTAATTGGCGAGAGGTGCTACTTAGTATTACGGTGTAATGGTATTTCTTCACTTGTAAATAAAAGGTCTTAGGTTCGATTCTCGCCAAAAGCGAATTCGAACCAAATTATTATGGTCAACCCATTGTGAATCTTAACCTACTCCTCCACTCTATAGTGTAGATAATATCGTAAGCATTCAAAAACAAAAAAATTGGTGAGAAGCTTGTAAGTTTAGCCATAATAATTGAGTGCTTTAGTACTTCGTAGCTTTAACTGCTACGGGTTCTTTTCTTATTAAATATCTCCATCTTCTTGATTAATTTATAAGTTAAACTAATTTTATAATGATTAATATCAAATTAATTTGAAATCAACAAAAGAATAATATCATAATAATTGGGTACTCACTAGTGAGTACCCAATATTTTGACTCTTTAAGTTGGCCCAAAAAAATCATGACAATTTTACTCAAGCCTCTACTATCCTACCATCCAAACACACACTTTTCTCTTTAAAAATACAACCAAACACGATATTCTTTTCCTTTAAACATACAAAAATCATCTGATTCCTCTCCTTCCTTCATTCTTCTGGTGCTGCCATGACAAATCTACCATGTCCGGATCACCAACATGGTTTTAATGGATAATACTTGGGTACTCACTAGTGAGTACCCTATATACTTACTTTAATAATTTGACCCAATGATATTTTAACACATATTTTATTGTTTTAAAAAATAAAACATATGCTATTTAATTTTTCTTGGGCTTTTAAAAATAAGGAACACATGTCATCTTTTGATTGGACCAAATCAGAAAGTGAGTATATAGGGTACTCACTAGTGAGTACCCAAGTATTATCCGGTTTTAATGGGCCAACTAACAGGATCAGTAAATTGGGTACTCACTAGTGAGTGAGTACCCAATTATTATCATAAACAAAATATAATGAGGTGTATTGTATTGGTCAGAAAATGAATAGAAAATTGAGCGGGACGATCCAGCATAATCCAGACAAAGCGATTTTGACAGTACAAGTGTGTCCCCATTTCTTAATCCTGATTGTTGCTTGGGTTGGGATGCCTTTTACAAATTCTAATTATTTCACTTCAATAATTAAGTTTAACACCAAACCCTAATACTAATATAATATATTTGACAATGCCAGGGCTTTAATTCGTGATCGACAAACTGGTCATGATGCACAAAACAAAATAATATTATTTAGGGTTAGTCGTTTTAAGTGAGCTTAATTTAACGCAACCGTCCACGTGATTAAGATCCGATTGCCCTTATATTTGGGGTTACTTTAAGTAATTAATTTTGGTGAGGCATGAAGCATGAACTGTTCAGCACGAACCTTCTTGGTTACTTAATCAAATCAATTAATAACTAATTAATATGGAAATACTCTATTCACTCTGCATACGTGCAGTCTAAGATGCAAACTGGATACTTTTAACCTAGTTGCATAAACAAATGGTTAGTTTAATATACAAGATAAGATAATCATGTAAGTTTAATCACGTAATTTAATTATAAAAACTTGGGGAAGCTGGGATCGGTGTTAGACTTTTTGTCGTCTTGACTGCAATTCATGAGCAACTTCATCAATACGGCCGGCCGGCCGACCTCAATTAAAAATACGGGGCAAGTAGTAATCAAAGTCTTTTTTAACTAATCTTAATAAGTGAATTACTTTCAACATGGCACCCTTGAATTATTGAATCAGGTAAAGGAAAAGAACCCCGAGAGAGGGAGGGTTTGGGTTTTTTTTTCTTTTTGCTTTCTTGTTTTTTTTACTCAATGAAAATTTATAATACTTTAAAAAAGTCATATTGCATTTATATTCTCGTTATATAAGTGTTATAGCCCATCCTGAAATTTATAGTAGTTTATTCCCAAAAGTGTTAAACCAAAATGCTCCTGGTTGGGCGATGGCGGACCTTTGGTTGACTTTCGTGTCGTGACAAGACGATCCAATTCTTAACTTCTTCTTGTTGTACTCGTAGATACGAGCGCGTGGACACGAATGGAACGAAATTTGGTGTTCGAACGAAGATTATGCGAGATGTTAACCTCAAAGGCATTTTCGTAATTTTTACGAGGATAATAATTTGTAGTTGGACTTTGGGCCCAGTGAGCCCATTCCTTTCTCTGTGTTCTCCCTCACTCTCCCATTCTGCAACTATCACTTTCTTCTCCCTCACTCGAGCGACCAAGCCAAACCGTAAAACCTCGGCGGCTCCGCCACCTTTCTCCGGCGAGCCAAGCTCCCAAACCATCATCACTGTGACCTCCTCCTCACCATGAACTTGTCCCTAACCTTTGATTTCTAAAAACCCGACAACCTCAATTGCATAGAACTCCGGCGAAGCCTCAAAGCTTTCCTAACGAGATTCTCGTCGGATTTGACCACGATCAGCCTTGTGATGACCACCAATCAACTCCTAGTGAGTCCTAGTTCAAATCCCAAGCTTTGCATGCTCGATTTGCATGCTCGATTTCAGCTTGGAAATCGAAGTCTGGAATCTACCACTTTTCGGGCCGTGGCTTTCCTTCCATTTTCCGGCCATCTTCGGCCACCAATCAGACTTCTTTTAGGTAAATTCGTCTACCTTATCTACCTAGCCTCAATTTGATATATTACACGAGTTAAATGGTTGAGTTTTGACTGAATTATTGACTTTTGAAGAATTCCTGCGAAAAACCCAATTTTCGGCGAGATTTTGGCCAATGAACGGCGGCGAGCGATGGTCGGAAGTTGCAACAGTGACCGAAGAACTAACTTCAGCAAACCCGGCCCTGACGCCAGCAAACCCGGCCCTGACGCCAGCCAACCCGGTTTAGACGTCAGCAAACCCGGTCCAAATCCAGTTGGACTGGGAATATTTTAACGGTATATTCCTTTTCCTAACTGATGGCGTTAACGGAGCAACGTTAACTTTAACGACGCATGTAATCGGTGCGTGACGGCGGCGTGGTGGCCTTCCACCAGCACGTGGGACCTCACAGTGGCGCGTGGCTACACTTGAGACCGTACGGCGGCGTATTTGGGTTTCCGGACACTGAAACTCTTAAATTGAGTTCCGTACTCCGTATTCTTCATAGTTTTTTATTAGTTTATTACATGTGGTTGTTTTACTTTAGGAGTGACAACCCGAGAAGTACGGATAGCATACAAGCAAAGCAATTACGGCTACGGTCACAGTGAATGGGCCTTTCTTTCTAAAATGATATCTTATATATGGTTGTGAAATGATTACGTTTATGCTTTGAAATGAATCTTAGACTTGCTTTGTTTATCTTACTTGGTATTCGAAATTCAAATGTTATAGCATATTATCGGTATTTTGAATACGGTATTTGTAAATACCATTTTAGAACGTCTTACCCTTACTTTGGAAACAATATACTTTATACTATACCCCATTTTAAAATACGAGACTTTACCCGTGGCATGTTTTCATACCTGCTCAATTAGGATTGCTTACACGGTGTCTATAGTACTGTCCGGGGTCAGGACTAGCTTCACGTGTATGTTCACACTGCACCGACACGCTCACTTTGGATCCATCGTAGGTGCCAACCTGTTCTATTTGCCTTGGCATCTAGAACTCATTATGAAGCACTTAGCGCTAGCTTCACGTGTATGTAGTACTTGAGCGTAGATTATTACACCCAGCTTGTTCATGGCAGAATATCTCTGCATGAGCTCATGTGTTTGCATCACCTACTGAGTGTATCCTGTTGTTTATCTGTGATTTTATGATATTCCTGCTTTCACTGATGTCATGGAGCCTTATGTTATTCTTGGATTTCACGTATTGATTTCCACGTGTTGATTTCTATTGAAAGATTTTATATTGTGATTTCATGGTTATTTACCCGTTTTGGAAAATAACTGACTTTTCCACTTTACGCTGACTTTCATACTTATTATGTAGTATCATTTTGAGAATTATTACGAAATTTTTACAGTGAGGGGTTAGTACGTTGGGAAAAGCAAAGTTTTAGAAAATTATTTGTTTTTGCCCACTCACACTTTTCTGTTTTGCGCCTCTCTAGGTTTAGTAGGTTGGAGCTCTTGACTTCGGGATGCGGTGGCATGGTTCTCTTGTCCGTGTGGGGAACTTTTACTAGTAATTGTAATTACTTAGTAAATTCTATTATGTCAAATTAGTTACTCTGTTATTATTTCTTCTGGTTCACACACATTTTCGGGTACTCGATCTTTATTTTATTCAAACTTATTTTCTTACTTTAAATTACGCTTGTTCTTTCAAATGGCTTCCGTCACCTCACTGGGTGTCGGCCAGCACCCCTTGATTTTTGGGTGTCCACCTGGACATCCGAGTCAAGGTGTGTCAATGAGTGTATCTTATTGAGTATCAATAGCTATTCCCTAATATTATTATGTATTAGAATATAAAAGTATCAAAGAAAACTACTTCAAAGCTTAAGTACTTTCTTCACAACTGATTTCGCACACATCAAGGTGTTATTTCAACAAGACAACAATCTCAAACAGAATTCTAAGTATGTATAAAATATTTTAATGTAATGAAATTATAGTTAAACATATATGTAGATTCAAAGGAAAGCATAAATTAAGCATGATATTTTGAACAAGATGAAACCAATTAATTCAAACTCGATCCAAATCAATAATCTAGATCTTGAATGATTCATGCAACTATTTGACGTGACTATTAATTCATTTCTCTATCGCCCCATAAGACACGAAAAAAAAAACGTTGGACTTTGATAATGAATCACTACCTAATTCATTTCTTCCATTGTTTTACATCTTAAACAATTATACAAATTATTGAAGTAATTAGTTATAATTTTCTTAACATAACACAATATAAGAAAGTAAGCCGGCCGACCAAATGATGATATTGAATTGTGTGAGACGAAAAAACAAAGAAGTGCCCAAGAAATTCATAATATACAAGAACATGCATGGTAAATTAATCCAACCAAACTTTAGTCTTTGTTGAGAACTCAGCCTTGTGACCTTGTCTATCTTATCTTCCAAGAAAATTCAAAAAAAGAAAAAATTGTATTCTCTCTAAAGTCTTAAAGTCAAAAGTCTAACACCATGCCAGCCAGGAATAATCTTTCTTTAATTAAATTCATTTTGTATCGCCGGAGTGGGGCTTACATTTTCTAGTTGGACGTTGGAAAAACGCCTTCGGGACAAAGACAGTCCAAAAAAACAAAATAATAACAACAATAATAAAAATAATAATAAAATTGTAATGGAACATATGAATAAACAGATTTTTAGTACCATATATTAATTCGACTGGTCATCGTTCCAATCTTATCTTTATCTTATGTGGTGTGTTTGGCCAGAAATCAACTGTTGCTCAACTTGAACAATTAGCTACTTCGATCGCAAGGAAGATACCAAAAACCTATGAAATAAACTAGTTCATTACGTTACGCTTTGCCGCCATCAAACACGTCGTATCCGCATGTCCTCTGCTTACAAGTTTAACGTACCATACCCCTACGTGACAAAAATATCTTTTTATTAGATCTACCGTTGATGTCCTCCTCTTATTGGCCCATACAGATGAATTTGTGAACGGGTTTTGTGTTATTTTTTTTATTTGTAAGTAAGAGGTCTTATGTTCGATTCATACTAAAAATGAATTTGAAAAAAAATTATTATAACTAGCCCATTGCGATATTTAGCCCACTATTTCACTCCTTGGTATAAACAATATCATATGTATTAAAAAAAAACAACACGGATGGTTTTTACCAATAACTTATTTCTTAACACTAACATATAATCCAACAATATCAATTGTATCATCTACTTATATTAACATTAGAATTATTACATTATTTAGCAATCGCACTAAGACTATATTTAGGTGAGGGGCTTCAAAATTTCATGGAATCGATATCAAATTAATAAAAGGATGGATTGCAAAAAGTTAAACAATTGAAATTTAAAAATGCAACATATGAGCATTAATGAAGTATGTTAGACGAACTTGTAAATAATACATTCCCAAATAGGGATCTGAAAATATCTCTCACGACTCTTTGTAATCCCTTTTTTCTAACAGTCTTAAAGTTATGAGAGAGACCTGGTTAATGCACGCATTTACTTAATTTATTATTATCTAATTATTAGATATTTATGTAATAAATAATATTTAAAAACTATTTTTACACTAAATTTTATAAATCACAGTCTATAAAATACAATTAAGTAGATGAACTATCTAGAAACATGGATGTAAGTACGGGTAAAGTAACAATTCTTTTGTTAATTACAAATTTTTAGTTGTCTTAAAATTCGGGACCAGTAAGTTAAAAGAGATCTGCCACTTGTACTACCCGTCTCGGGCATGAATCTGCAGCTCTGGCTTTATCACACCACTCACAACCACTGACATTACCATTACTCTCTCTCTCTCTCTCTCTCTTCCCTCACTGCCTTTGTCATTTTCTTTGGGTCCTCGAGATATCTTCCTACTCAATTACGAACCGCTCGTTTTTCCTCGACAACACCAAAAGCCAATCCAACGGTCCGTTGCATTTATATCTCTATTCTATACGGCACCTTTCTCATTTAATATTATTTTGTGTTATATATTAGTTTTTAATTAACTAATGGTTTCCCAAGCATCTTTTCCCTTTAACACAACACCAAATAAATCATTAAAATATTCCCCTGCTTCCATGTTTCACTTATTTTGCGAGCCCTTTTGACCGGACCTTTACTTTTCCTCCTTCTCTCTCTCACTCTATATAAAGACTTTCCATCCCCTACTCTCTCTCATCAAAGCCTTTTCTTCCTCGTAGCCACTTCCTCTCTCTATATATCTCTCTCTCTTGCAAACTACTTCCTTCCTCTCCGCTCTCTCTCTCTCTCTCTCTCTCTCTCTACAAATGGCTATCGCCGATCAAACTCCGGCAAAACAGCAAAGGGATGATACCCTAACTCTCGTTGACGACTGTGTTCGTCAAACTCCGTCTAAACGCCAAAGAGAAGAAACCCTAACCCTAGCTGAGGATTCCGTAGATCTCAAGCGCCAGAAACCCTACACCGACATACTCTCTCTCCTCGACGAAGAAGAAGTAGAACCTTCGGAAGACTTGTCCACTCTAATCACAACCCTACAGCAAGAAATCTCCTCTGAGCAGCTCAACACATTTCCCAGCGCCGAAATCCAAGCTTCTGAGTCAGCCCTAGAAGGCTACGCCTCCTCTTCCTCTGGCTCTTCGACTCCTACTTCTTCCAATGTATGTTTTTTGAAGGAGGATGAGAGCGAGAGGGTTATGAGACATCTTCTAGAAGCTTCCGATGACGAGCTCGGAATTCCGCAGAGGGAGGCTGACGGGTTCGACGACGTGGTGGGCGATGGGTTTAAATTCAACGGTCTGGATGGGTTTTCGTTCGGTGATGGGTTGTGGGAGCTTGAGGATGAAGCTGCCAACTACTATACGTTGGTGCAATCTGAACTGTTCATGTAGTGCATTGATTAGTGTACGGGGTGGACTGGTGGAGGGGTAAAAATGGAAAGGTAGTATATGTTAGGGGTGTTTGGAGGAAAAAAAAAAGTTTTTGAAGGAGTTAAAGAGGGACGTTATAGGGAAAATGGAGAGAATTTTTAATTTTCATTTTGGTCCCTCTTCTTTCGTAAAAATATCAAGCGTCCTCTGCCACTTATCAGAAGGAGATTAACTTGTAGAAGGAAAAAGAAATTCAAATTTCATGAAATTATTTTAAATCTGTCTTTTTCATTATGTTTATTTGTTGAAGTACCCATTTTGTCCTTTCATTTTATACTTAACACGGTTGGACCACAGTACCACGCTGAATGGGTAAATTTGCCCTTTGATGAACACAAATTTCCCTTTATTAATAAAATGTAAGTCCACATTACTTTCATAAAGTTACGGTTTTTGGGTGGGAAATGATAAAAGGACGCTTTGTGTTCTCGGGACATGCTAACGTGCCATAACCTGCGCACTACGCACTTTAAATGATTTTGTAGACCGTAAAGGGACAGTGTACGTAACCGACGTGGATTTAACGTTGCGACTTTGTAAAGACATTGGATTCGATTGAATTTGTTCGTTCTCACTTCTCACGGGTCACTACACGTCACATTAAATCCACTTTCTGCTTTCGCGCGTGTTCGCACGCTTGCTTTATTGTTTAGACTTAGAACGCACGACGACGCATCGTTCCGCAAAAATATAAAGATAATAACAAATGGAAAGAAAAATATCGTATTGGATGGCGAGTTGCGGTGAAAGACGATGGGAGTGCGACGAGTCGTACGCAAACCAGAGGTATGGGGTCGTATGAGGAGGTAAAAGCAAAACGAGTCTTTTTTGCATACTTCGGGGTACGGAGTATTTCGAATTTTTTAATCGTTAATTTTTATTTTAAAATATAAAAATTAAGATCCAACGATTAAAAAATTTGGAGTACACCGTATTCCGGAGCACTCAAAAATTTTTGAAGCAAATCTAGTGGCGACAAATAATATTGATGGGACCCGAGCAGAACCGGAGAGGGGCCCTCGATGCCACTATGCGATAATAACTTTATAAAACAAATTCACCGTATAATTTTAATTTAATAATATATTATTACTTACGCATAACAATATATTATTAAATAACAATTTATATGTAAGTGTTTCTCAAATAGGTGGGGCCAGAAAATGAGACCGCAATCCTGACAAGGCAACGATTTGTCTGCCATCCATGCCCATGTATAAGTATACGTGGACAACTTACAGGGCACATATACACCCATACATGGCCCTATGTGTTAAAAAAAGAGGCAATCTTCTTTTCTTAAGACTGATAAGGAATTTCTCTTTAAAATACTTTGAAAACATTCATAAACTTCGTGTTTATGATCAAAATTATTTATATTATAAATTATTTTGTAAAAATCATTTCTACAAAAAAATTTAATTTAAAATAACATTATTTAGTCGTTCAAATGTATAAAATAAATAGACGTAATAGTTTTACGAGCCCTCTGTATTTTTATACAGCTTTATGACTAAATGATATCATATTTTATTAATATTTTACATAAATAATCTTTAAGAATATTTTAATATAAATTATTCCGATTATTACAGAAATTTTGTGAATAAATAACATTGCATCTTTGAGTAACTCCTCTCCTCATCCATCGATAAAACTTACAAATAGGACTTCTTGTCATTTTTTTCATAATACATATCTATATTATTGTAATATATAGGGGTTCAACTTCAGTGGTACGTATCATTGAATGGTACGTACTGTTAAATGGCTAAGATTCATTTGGGGCCCATTACAAATTAATCTGAACCATTCAATAGTCGTACCATTAAATGGTACGTACCACTCAAGATTTTTCCAATATATAGAATGGTTGTTTGATGTCATGTGGGGATGTGAGATGATGGGAGGGAAGATATTGTGGGAGGGGGTCTTATGCATCATGCATGGGGGGGCCATATGTGGGGTGACAAGGACAAGGATACAGTGGTGCCATCATTTCTATCTCTGCGTGACATTGGGACCCGCGAAAATAATAACTGGGTTCGAAATTTAGATATCAGCATTTATGTACACGACTCTGGTCCTAATTTCGTGGTTCGGATTTGGTGTGACCTTCAGTTTTTGTTATATAATATTGTTTTCAGTATAAAAATAAAAAATAAAAACTTAAAGTTAAATTGTAAAACTCAACAAAATTGTTTTTGGTTTTTCAGTTTTTTTTTTTTAAATTGAAAAATGAAAATAATTGACAAACAAATTTTTAATTTTTAAATAAATAAAAACAATAACTAAAAATAAAATAGTTATCAAACAACTCAAATTTTAATTTTTAGTTTGTAATTTTTATTTGTGGCCTTCATATCCCATAATCCTTATTTCTTCCAAGTATTTTCTCTTAGTTACTAACATAAATATTAAAAACTAAAAACCAAACATTAATCAAATAGGCCCAAATATTACAACTTGCACGATTATTATTTCCATGCTTTTACTAGATGTGATGGTCGTGCAAGTAGACATTTTTCTTTATTTTTATAGCTAATTTTACAGAAACAACGAACAAGATAAATATAAGTACGTAAGAAAAAAAAAAAGTGTTTATCATACTATAAGATGACAAAACAACTTTGATTCACAAAGCATACCTATGTTCTTAAATTCTGAGACTGATTTTGATAATTCTTTTATGGGTATTTATTATTTTACTATCCTCAAGTATCGTGAAATTTGTACTTTGCTACCCTTAGTTTTTTTTGTCTCACTTTGATACCTAAAGTTTGATTTTTCTAACACTTTTATACTTCTTTTAGTCTATCCATCAAGTGCTCTATTAACTGATAACGTGGCAGATCCGTGGTTCACAAAATTTATGCCATGTAGAC
This sequence comes from Gillenia trifoliata, assembly GCA_018257905.1. Taxonomy (NCBI): domain Eukaryota; kingdom Viridiplantae; phylum Streptophyta; class Magnoliopsida; order Rosales; family Rosaceae; genus Gillenia; species Gillenia trifoliata. Next base: position 4,973,704 of record CM031083.1, on the reverse strand, counting down.
AAAAAGCATTAAAAATTAAATAATAAATAAATAAATAAAAAGAAAAACATATCCCTTTTCTCTTCACCCTCCCTTTTCGACTTCACTGAACATCCACCTCACCCCTTCCACTTTAAGCCCGTTCCGCACCAAACTCCTTTTTAAGTTTGAATTTTTTAGTTTATTTAGATTTGTTGTGTTTGATTTGAATTTGGTAACCCGTGGAGTTGGTTGTTTGAGAGTTATTTTCTTTTTTATTGTTATTTTCTTTAGTTTTTAAATAATTATATATTTTTTAGTAGGCCAAAGTCCTATCATGTCATCAGTTAACAGAAAACATGATAGATAAACTAACGGATGTATAAAAGTGTCAAGAAAATTAAACTTTAGGTATAAAACTGAGACGAAAGCAAATAAGTATAGCAAAATGTAAATTTCACAATACTTGAGAATACTAAAGTGATAATTATCCTTCTTTTACCAAACTTGTGCCAGAATTATATGTATGTATACGTTCAAAATCAGAAAGGTCCCAATTTTAAAAGAATAAAAATTGTTTAGCATTTGTGATTGAATGTTTAATTAACTAATTTGTTGATATAATAGCTGTTAAGCTCCGTACCCTTGGTTACTAATATAATGACAGATGAAAAGACAAAATAGATCTACGCGGATGATTAGATTAGTTGGACATGTTTTCTCAACATATTAGTTCGATATAGATAGATAGATTAATAGATATGTACTTGTGAAAATAATAGGTGGCTATGTTGCTGAAAGCAACTTACATAAAACAAATTTATAATCATCGTAAAGTTCAACTAATAATGCATTATTGTGTGGAGAATATCTTAAATCTATCAATGCATTATCAAACGAAAAAATTACATCACGGTAAATATGTTTCATGTAATTCTTGTACGGCTCCTTAGGTATCTTCAAAAGCGGTTTCATAGGAATTAAGGTAGTTCTAGAACAAGAAGATGAAGGAAGGAGATTTGATTTGATTTTCTTTTAGATGAATTATTCAAATCAAATCCACTTTAATTTGGCACAGTGTTTGAAGAAATGGGCGACCGAGTAGACTTGAAGACAATTGCAAGGATCGTGCCGTGTCCGTTATCATCCAACTAACCAATCAAATGTCTATTTTCTTTCAATATTAATTGATTAACTCGCGATGTATACCTCTTCTTTCCTTACTCACAAATCATGTGATACCCTGGGACATGTAATATTTTCGCCTAACTTAGCATTACAACATACTTTCTGCAATTCTTTTTGTGTTAACGTATTTATTGCATAAATCTTCAGGTCCATTATATTTTGCACATGTAATAATTTAGTCTTTGTGTTTTAAAAATTTTAAAAAATAATTTTCGAAGTTACAAATCCTAACATTTTGAACTTATGGACTTATGCAGTACTCAGTTAGTTCCTTGTTTGGTTACATGGACGGCAGATCGATACCATGTGCATTAACAGATACCATATGCCCCATAAAACTACATGTCAACTGAATAGTGTGACAAAAAGTAGCTTAGTGGTGTAATAATATGTAACTTAAGCCATTTATTTTGTTTACTTTTGAAATACATGTACTTGACAGTTGTCTAAATTTTTAGACAACTATTTTAGTCTTGAAAAAGTTGTATGAATGAGGGGAAGGCTTGAAGCGTGCCGTCATCGCAATTGTCCAACAATTAATAAGAAAAGGGCGAGAAGCTCAACAAGGAAAGTCGTTGGCGTTGGGGCAGATTCCAAATTTGAATTCTCCACACAAATAATGGAGAGAACCAAAGTACGTCTACGACTTTGTTAATTAAGCACACAACTAAAGAGAAGGTGGAGTATGATAACTGAGACCAATTGATGTGGCATGGGAAGCAATTTCGATAACACGGGTACACTATTGCAGTGACATTCTGTGTCAATAATACAGTGACATATAAAGTAAAATTAACATGTGTCATTGTTTTATTCATACGGGCCTCCACCGTAATGGTCTACCTGCTCCTGTATCATTTCACGTGTTATAACGTCACGTGACTGTGTTAGAAACACATTGTAAAATTATTTGAGAGAAGTGGGAAGCTTCCTCAGACACAGGCTGGCCCTAAATAGCCAACACATGCTTGTGTGATTAATCTTCAGTTGGCTCTTAGCTACGTAATTTGAAAATCATATGCCCCCAACCCAACCCAACCCCACGTCTTTTCAATTTCTTGCAATACAAACAACTCAGCAGTGAGCACCTTATTTGCAACTTGCAGTTTGATGGCGATGGACCCTCTCTTGCTATTTCTCTTTAATTAATTCCCACTTTTTAAAATATCTGTATTGACACTTGTCACAATTTCTCGGTGACTACATCTTCATACATGTTTTATGGGCGAGATGTTTCCACATATTATTACTTCAAATGGTGGAAGGCAGAGTACGTCTAGAGTGACAGTTACATGCATGTGCATGCTGAACTAAGTAATAAGCGAATATTAATTACTGATTATGAACTGCGATATTAATTCGTACCTAAAAAAAACAAAAATTCACAACACTCGTTTGGTGACTATGATTGGATTGGAGTGTATTACTCATAAAGCTCGAAGCATGTTGAAGATAAGGGGAATGACTTTTCGTTTTGAGGAGATCAGAAGAAATTAGACATCAACGAAACTTATTTTTTTAATCCTACCATTATATCGCGATCGAAATAGATAAGTTTCTTTACTGAGCTATTCATCTTTTAGTTCAAATTGGATAAAATTACTTTCATTTCTTTCTTTAACAAGCTTTAAAATTTTGAATATATCAATCAAATCCTGATCGCCAAACAAGCCCATAAAAATGAATTATTGAATTGTATGAGTGTATATTTTTTTATTGAAGTAGGAATAACAACTCCATGTTAAAAATTATAGATATGGGATAAGACCCCTTGAATGTGAATACCTTTGGACAATAATGTTCCATCGCCATTCTTGTCCAAACATGCTTTAGAACATTCACAACCAACATAACGTACAAAACGCTGAGCTCAGGTGGGCTTGTATGCTGTGGCCCATCCCTTACTTGCGTAAGGTTTACAGTTTTGGGGCAGGGAGGAGGGCCCCAACACCATTACTTATGCAAAGGATCCAAATAAAAAATGAAAAAGAACTAAGGTTTGGTATGAAACCAATCATATTTCACATGCCTTATTCTTTGAATTATTCTCACGTGCTAACATTTTGACACTTCCCGTTTAACTTATGATATTGCGAATTGAATACTTTATGGTTTTTCTACACTTACAATTAAGGGTGACAATTTCAGACACGACACGTTACACGACTTGAAATATTTTATGGTTTTTCTACACTTACAATTAAGGGTGACAATTTCAAACACGACTTGAAATACACACGAATATAAGACCTTACAAGTACACAATTAACATAAATAAAACAAGATTAACATTGGTCAACTAATATCTTACAAACATGACACATATCTAAATAGGTAAACCGAAGCAAAACTTATTGCCACACTTATTCACAATAGAATTCTCTGATTTTAAACTAGAGTGACAAAATCACTACACCTTCGTATTGGTGCCAAATTAAAAGCAAGGGCATTATGCTTTTGAGATTAGCATACATAGTGGGAGTAAACTACAGTGCTCACAAGTATTGAATGCTCACACCGATCTCACCATTAAAAGGAGGGAGAAGGGAGGAGAGGGGGAAAAGGAGGGTGAGATCGGTGTGAGCATTCAATACTTGCGAGCACTGTAGCCAGTCCCTACATAGTGAGGAAAAGTGGGATAAAAAAGTTAGGATTAGGATAAGTCGGGTTCGATTCCCTCCAACATAAAAAATAAATATTAATCACAGTTTTATTTGCTTTCTCGGACGGCCCAATATAAAAAATTATGGGCTCATCGGACGGTCGAATCTATTGTTTTAAGACCATTGCAATATTTGGGCTTTTGGTTAGGCCCGTATGTTGTCTTCTTCCTCTTTGCGTCTCCGTCTCTCCCAAAACAAAGGGTTTAAGCTTCCATTTCTGCGATTCCTTCCGATCCTCTTCACCGACTCCACAAACCATGCAAACCCTTAAACGCATAGCAACAAAGACCGAGCTCCACCGAATCTCGTCCACAATCGCCAAATCCCAATTCATTTCGGCCTTCAATCTCCGACCCTTCTCCTCCAACTCAAAGAAAGGCGGCGGCGGCGACGACGACTGGAACGACGCTTGGGAGACCGCATGGCTCCCACCGGATCTTTCAGGAAACAACACCCGAGCTCCATGGGAGACCGACGTCAATTTCTCGTCTCCCGAGTCGAGCATCGTACTTCCGTCGGACGCCGACCCCGAGACGAAGGCGTTCGTGGAGGACATGAACGAGAATTGGAACGAGAGGCGGAAACCCAAGGCGGAAAAGCAGAAGCAGAATCAGGAGAGCGAGAGTGGGTCGTCGCTTTATAGCTTGGAGAGCTTGAAGAAGGACTACAGGGTGAAGAAACAAAGGATTCACGCTGGGCTTTGGATGAAGGAGATTGAGAAGCAGGAGGAGGCTAAATTGGTCGACTCGAATTCGAATGGCGGTGGCGACGATATCGAGCGATTGCTTGATAGTTGCTCTGAGTATGTTATCGTTCTCTCTGTTTATCTGTATATATATATATATATATATATATACATGTATGTATCTGTTTGTGTATTCATTTGTAATGTGTTCAGTAAAATGGTGGGTTTTGTTCTGCTTCTTGCATTTGGTATGAATTATGAAATGTGGATGCACTGCTATCAATTTCAGATGTTGCACTTGCACATGTAATATTTTCACTAGTTATGTTTTAATGCTTCGAATCCGATTGGTTGTTTGCATTGAAGTCTTGAGTTTTTCCCGGAAGTTACTGGATTAAATCTTCGACGTGTACTATCTCTATGCTACTAGGTTTGGATGTTATAGCAAGGTTTTTGGAGGTTGCTTGTCAACTTACTTATGTGTACTGCTACTTTGATACTTTCAGCATTTTTGACTCCCCTAACAATGATTTGGAGAACTCTAAAGCACCGAGTGCTTCCGACTACAAAAACAAACCTGATGGCTGGGAAACTACATCCAAGGCTCAGGAGGGAAATATATGGGAGATGACGCAGAGAGAAGAAGATATTCTTCTTCAAGAGTTTGAGCGTCGGATTGCGTACAATAAATTTCAGGTGTGTATTTTCACTCACACAGATAATATAAATGTAGGGCATAACTTGTAGGATTAACCTGAATTTCACATTGTTTGCATAAACATGTTTCAAATGTTTGGTCTCGTCCAGGTTTTGTAGTTTTAGTATAGTTCTTTTCTAGTTGAGATAAGTAATTGGAAGAGCCATCGGAGTCATAACTCACTCACAAATGTTGCACATGGCTTTTGTGCACCAGACTTTGCAAAACTTTCAAAATTCGACTACCTATCGAACGCTCTAACTGCCTCCCAGTATCTCCGGATGCAAAGTCTTTCTGCACAATCTTGTTAACAGTTTTGATTGACATTTGTGGCGCAGATTGCTAGTTTCATCAAGACACACATATTTAGCCGGAGGAGACCAATTGATGGGTGGAAATACATGATAGAGGAGTTGGGGCCGAATGCGAGGAAAGGGAAGGGTTCTGTTTCAAGGCTACCAAGTTTATCGGATGCATCTACCCAACCCTTCAAGGAGGAGAAGACTCCAATGAGCCGCAGCAGTCTTTCTCCCTATAAGGAAAGGTAGTTTGGTTCTGTTTCTGCCTGCGGGAGATATCAGCACTGAATGTATTCATATATGACGGTACCATCCTGTAGGCAACTGAAAGTGCAATTAGTGCAAGTGAATACATGTATATCCTTCAACGATTGACGTTCTTAGTTCATGTTTTTCAGTTGGGAGTATTATTTCCGCTCACTCTTCCACTAACAAAGGCTTCCGCCTCCCAAACAAACAAAAAATCAAAACAAGATGATGCCTTAGAAATATGCCAAGATCCTAATTGCCTACATTTTCACTTACAAAAGTCCAAAATTAATTCAATAACCTCGAGAAACTTACAAGTAGGGATCCAACATCAAGCCGAATTTGCCCATGCCCAACTTGATTATAAATCTAATCGGGTGGGTTATAATGAAATAAAACGAGCCCAAACCCAACCTGACCTCAACCCGATCATTTACTGAGTTGGGTTGAGTTGATACCTTGCCCATTCATGTCAACCCGATTTCTAACCTAAATTGCACATATAATTATCCCGCTTCATATTATAAGCTAGGTACATGTTTGGGATCATTATAATTGATGTTTTTTTGTTAGTTTTTATTTGAACAATGAATGTCAATCTTGCTTTTACGTTTCTTTTAGTTGAAACTTTGGTATTCTCTTGTAATTTTATTTTAATTTCGTATGGTTAGAACATTACAAATGGTCTCCACACTATTTGGTGTGGACAATAATGTGTAAAATTGAATTTTAATTAGTATTAACGTTGTTTGGTTAAAAATTTAAAATATCTTGCAAAATAAATTGTTACAAGATTGAACTTAGTAAATTTGGGCAACCCCGAACCCAACCTAAGTAAACCTTGACCCAATTGAAACCTGAACCCAACCCAAAGCCAAATTGTGAGTATTGGGTTGACCATCTAACCTGCCCAAATTGCACCCTTACTTACAAGCATGGAAGTTCTTAATAATCGGTGGAATTCAAGGCCGGTTGGAGGCCAAAATGACAGTATCACAAACTATTCACGTGATTATATAGAAGCAAGTTATATATGTGATACTGTCATCTTGGTGTGCTAGTTGCATGTAAATTTCTCATCGGGCAGTAATGAATTTGAACTTTTTTTAACTTTTTTTTTTTTGAGTAAAAAACTCTACTTTTATAAAGCTCAAGACAATTCAAAGGCAGCCGCTCGTGCCAGTGCCGCATGGCTGATGACATTGATTGCCGAGTCCTCACGTCTGGGGCAAACACTCAAACTTTGCTCCAAACACCACTCCGTCTTCTCCCAAGATCTCAGCCTCATTTCTCTTTTAGAATCCTGCAAAAAAGTCTCAGAAATCTCACAAATCCATGGTTCCATGGTCAAGACTGGTCTCGACCGCCTTCCTTTCCCCTCCAGCAAGCTTCTCGCCTCTTCCATCCAAGACATTCAATACGCGGCCTCCATTTTCAACCGCATACAAAACCCAAATCTCTTCATGTTCAATACCATGCTCAGAGCCTACTCCATCAGCGATGATCCAAAGCATGCTTTTCATATCTTCAATAACTTGAGAGCTCAGAATATCACGCTGGACCAGTTCTCTTTCGTCGCGACGATCAAAGCGTGCGCTCGTGAATCGGCCATGGCGACTGGCCGTGGGATTCATGGGGTTGTTGTGAGGTCTGGGTTTGGACTGTTTGTCAATGTAAAGAATACCCTTTTGCAATTTTACTGTGTTTCTGGGAAGATTGAAGATGCCCGGAAGATGTTTGATGAATTTTCTCAAAGAAATGATTTGATTTCGTTGAATGCTTTGATGGGTGGTTATCTTCACGCGTCTCAGCCTCATGTGGTTGTAGATTTGTTCAAGCAAATGTGTAGTGGCGGTTTTGAAGCCAGTGTGACCACCGTTTTGAACCTTTTGTCTGCCAGTGGTGATTTAGAGAGTCACCTTGGAGGAGGGTGTATTCATGGCTATTGCATCAAGATTGGCTTCTGTTCAGATTTACATGTTCTTACTGCTTTGATCGATATGTATGCGAAGAAAGGGCAAATCGATTTAGGACGGCGGATTTTCAATGGAGTTGCTGTGAAGGATGTTGTGTTATGGAATTGTTTGGTTGATAAGTATGCAAAATATGGCATGGTAGAAGAAGCAGTAGCCTTGTTACGGCTGATGAAACTCGAAGGAATGAAACCGAATTCATCTACATTGGCGGGGTTGCTTTCGGGTTGTGCTGCTTCTGGGTCTGCAAGTGTAGGGAGTTGCATTAAGGATTATGTGGAAGAGGAGAAATTGGTTTTGGATGCGGTTCTCGGAACAGCTCTGGTCGATATGTATGCTAAATGTGGGTTTTTGAAGAAGGCACTTGACATCTTTGAGAGCATGGAAAGCAAAGATGTGAAATCATGGACAGCCATGATTTCGGGTTACGGTGCTCATGGGCAGGCAAGTAATGCCGTAAGGCTATTCGATAGGATGGAAGAGGAAGGCTGTCGACCTAATGAGGTCACTTTCTTGGCAGTATTAAGTGCTTGCAGCCATGGAGGGCTGGTGGCAGAGGGAGTTGGATGTTTTGAGATGATGGTTTGCCAGTATGGCTTTATGCCAAAGGTTGAACACTACGGTTGTATGATCGATCTTTTGGGTCGTGCAGGGTTGTTGGAGGAAGCACATAAACTAATCGAAAGCTTGCCCATTAAGACCGATGCCACGGCATGGCGTGCGTTGCTTTCGGCTTGCAGGGTTTATGGGTATGTAGCTCTTGGGGAATCTGTACAGAAAGTGCTAGTGGAACTAAATGATGACCATCCAACCAATTCAATGCTATTATCAGGTACTTACGCGATTGCCGGAAGGTTGCCGGATCATATAACAAGAATACAGGAAATGAAGGATGAAAATATGGCGGGGGAAGTGAAATTTCGGCCAGTTCGAATAGAAGATAACCTGATAAAGGAAGCTGGACTGAGCTCAATTGAGATGGATAGTTAAGGTTGAAGAACTGTGTTCAAACTTGATGTGTAAAACATCAGATTAGAGATTGATATTTCGGTACAAATCTAGTATTTTGGCACAAATTTAAGGAAAAAAAAAACAGCATCAACTGCAGAATATCTAGAATTCTCAAATGTCTTTCTCATCTTATGGATGCCCTTTTCATTTTCCAATTTTTGGAAAATCTCCCTACAGTTTTGACATTCTGATATATCTGTCTACCCGCGAATTCCGACTTCATATCCTTCGATCTATCTCCGCGGAATGATTTGGGGGTTAAAAAATTTACACATTCTGGTGGAGAGGAAGATGATCGTCGGATGCACGCATATGAGGTTTGCTACTGAAGAGCTGACAGCATATTACTCTGCACCTTTTATATTGTGCCGCTCACATAACTTTGCCCCATTTTCAGCCCACCATCTCTCTGCCGCTTCTTCAGTGAAATGTCTCCGACTGTCGAACAACAAATGGATTTTCAGCAAACAAGATAGAGGGCAACGAAATACATCTCGTCAATACGCGCGGTAATAATATATAAAGTCAATTGTAATAGATTCATAAATGGTAAGATAATGTGAGAAAACTGATGGAGATTCCTCAATATTCATGGATTCAAATGTAATGACGGCACAACGTGGCAGGCAAAAAAAGAAAGAGGGTGTGACTGTGAATCTTCTGCACTGGCCTGTATTTATCATACTGTGAAAATAAAGGGGGAGGGGGAGAGAGATACCTGAAGCGAACACGGCTGAGTTCATTACCGCCGCCTGGCAAGGAGCATAAAGTTATATACACACCAGGTTCATCTTGTAGCACCCGCTCTGACTTTCCAGTTGGTGATTTAGTTCCATTAGCTAAGATTCGATCCATTGAATTGCCATTGGACAAAGTTTGCGAAGTATTTATGTTTGACAGAGAGGGCTCTTTGGATAACTGGTTTCCAAAGTTGATTGCATGAGAAATAGAACCTGTATTGCAGTGACTGATCTGTCCTTCAGGCATTCTTTCAGACATCTCCTTCAACTGTTGGACCAGTAAAATCATTCATAACATTAGAGAATAATCGAGAAATAGGATAGTTGCAACCCCACATCCAACAAATAAACGAAACAAAAGAATAAGAAAAAATAGAATATCGAACATAGAATGTTTGCAACCTGAGCAGTTAGAGACTTAATAACTTCTTTTGCAGATTTGCGTTTTTCAGCTTCATCTGCGGCTATTGCAGAGACCTCCTTCAATTTCTTTGATGTTCGTTGAAGTTCAGCTTCAAGATGTTGGGATTTGAGAGTAAGGTCTTCTACCTACATAGTTTTTGGAACAATTTCAGCTTAGTGTATGCACATCACTTTAACTAATTTTCGTACAGATGCAAATTTTTATCCAATTCCTCTGTTCATAAGCTAGGCTAGTTCCTCTCCCTTGAGCAGTTACAGAATGTCAAAGATTCAGATCCCAGAAGTCACCAAAAGATTTAGCTATATGCAAGGATGTCTATTAGATTGTGGACATTAAAGCACTATAAAAAGGCTTACCTGTGTCCTTAAATGTATGATTTCTTGGCTCAAACTTCCATTTACAAGCTTTGAATCCTCAAGAATGATTTCTTCAGATGACTGGTGTGGACTTGACTTTCCTGAAACAGGAGATGTATACCGAGAAGCCTTTTTAGAGGCAGGAATTGAAGGCAAAATAACTTTTTCTGAATCTCCAGTGAGAGGAGTTGATAATCTTGTCAAATTAAAACCCCCTAACTGCAACTGTCCATTCAGCACTGGGAAGACACGATTATCACGCACTTCTGGTTTTCTTTCTTGCTTAAGCTGCTTGCTTTCGCTCTGGTTGTTTGAGCCAAAAGATGAGAGTCTGGAGAGTGTTGCCCGTAGCATAGGTATCAGATTCTCTTTATCTGTCACCTCATTGGATTTAGGACGCATATTTCCACTTCTAATTGTAGGACTTCGCAGAGCAGAACTGGCTTCTGCAGCCTTCTTCAGTTTACTATAACACTCGTCACACACCCGATATGGCTTGTTCATATTTGGAGCCAAGGCAGCTTTCAGAGATTTCTTGCTGCTGCATGCTTTGCAGAAAACTAACCCACAGTTGTAACAATTGTGACGTTTTCTTCTGAAACCAAAGGGATTGCGACAATCAGAGCAAACAGAATGGTCAGCACTTGATACCCATTTATGAAGACAAATGATCGCCGTTAGGTTTGGACCACATGCTACACTCTTTACTTGCTTATCCTTCATACAATCAACAAGGGTAGGTGTATGTCTATGATCACTGTCTCCATGGCCTAGTTGCCCGTTTGAACCTCTTCCCCAAGTATAAACCTCTGTCTTGGAAGTCAAAACTGCAACATGATAAGAACCACAGGCAATTTCTTCAACAAAACTCTCTGCAATTTTACCCTCGACCAGAGTGGGAACTTTCCCATCAGCTGAAGGATTGCCAAGCTGTCCATACGCAGCACTTCCCATCGTATATACTTGTCCGGAGGTTGTAAGCCCAACTGTGAGATTATGGCCACAGGCTACTTGACAAATATTTTTATCGACCAACGCAGCTAGGCATTCAGGAACTAGTTTAGATTGTTCATCACCATGTCCAAGTCGGCCTTTATCACCATCACCCCAAGTGTAGAGCTTCCCATATGAAGAGTTACTAGAAGTCTCAGGGCTAGATGATTCATTCATTATTTCAACAACTGCAGCAGTGTGCCAAATACCACAAGCAATCCTTGTTGTTCTTAGCCCTCTCAAAGTTTCCACCTCCCGTGGCGTACTTGTGCTACTACGATCCCCATGCCCTAAGGCACCAAAAGTACCATCTCCAAAGGTAAATAACTGGCCACCAGATGTCACAGCAGCCGTATGCCACGGTCCACAAGCGATATAGGATATGTGTATACCTTCCAAGTGACCACATACCCTTTTGGGAATCCAGTGACTAACTTCACTTCCATGCCCAAGCAGGCCAAAATTATGAGTACCATCACCCCATGTATAGAGATCTCCAGAAAGTGTAACAGCACAAGTGTGATATTCCCCACATGCCACTAGTTCAACATTCATGCCACTAAGAGTGTCAATGAGCTGTGGGTGGGAAGCATCTGTATCGACACCGTGACCAAGCCTGCCTCCTGACTCTTCTCCCCAACTGAAGATTTCCCCTTGCTTGGTGACCAGAACAGCATGTCTGGCACCACAAGCAATTCCGTGCACATCTATGACCACTGTTGATTCCAATACCTTAGGGAGAAGAGCATCCGTCCTGGAACCATATGAGCTCCCTACTCTATCCACACCGCCTCCAAGTACTCCACCACCAATACCTTCGCCCCAAATAAAAACATCTCCTAAAGCATCAAAATCATCTTGACAAGAACCTTGACTAGACGAGCTTACAGCACTAGATAAACTAACCCGAAATGCTTCAGATGCAGAATTTCGACCATTGGAGTTATCCACAGATACAGGTGATAATGACGCATTCGAGACTGATTCAGCTTGCGTGGCACTCTTGGGGGTGGCAGTATAAGATATTATGTCAGCGAATGCTCGTCCTAATCTACTCTGTGGGATATTCTCCAAAGGAACTCCTTCAGTATCTCCTGGATCCTGTAGTATTTTGTAAAAACACCAAAAAATAAAATGTAAATGCCTCATACATCAAGAGAACTTTATTCCTATATTTTTCCCTTATAAAATAAAGAATAAAATATAAGTCACCCCAATACAGAATGGTGTCACTGATGGAGAATGCCGTCGAGTACGAGCATGGGGACTATCAATTGATGTGCCCTCCAATCTTGATTCGCTTCTCCAGTTCCGGTAGTTACCTCGAGTGATTATTGCCTTAAGGCCAACAAACCAAACTTCAGCTTCATCCTTGTCTTTACATATCTGTCCAATAGGGTAGTAATGTATTAAACAATGATACTAACAAATATAATTTCTTAGGTGCTTTTTTCCTTTATCTTTTACTAGCATAAGGTTCGCAGTTTTTTATAGGCCCTATACATGAAGTTGCAACAATGAACCTTGAACATGTTGGCTGTGAAACGTTAAACTTGTTTTACGTAGCAAACATACTCACCAAGTCCAAGGACCTATCATTGTATAGAAGTGAAAATGATTGATACTCCTTTTCAGGCCGCGGATACCGCTGAAATATTGCCTGCAAAGAAAAGCCACAGTGATATTTATCAATATCTTTGGGAAGCATGCAAACGAAGAACAGAACAACCCAGTGAATGAAAAAGTAAACCAGGACGGTCGAGCTTTGGTGAAGATTTTGTCTGAAAAGAGAATGGAAGCTGAAACTTACAGTACGCTGGCCAGGAATAATTGTGGAAACATGAGTAAGTTTAAGGTGTTTTTCTTCTTTGCCAGAGTACCATATCAATAGACCCTCGTCCTGAAACAAAAACAGGATTATCTTAGCCAACAGAGCAGATACGAAAAAAGGCTATATGTCAAACCAACTTACATTGGAAAGCCGGAATGGGCAGAATTTCGGCTTCCCTCTGCGTCCATATTTTAACAAAGTTGCACCTTTCTTGAGTGCTGTTATGGCCTGTAAACAACACAAGAGCATAAACTGCTATGACTAAGCTTAATACATCATTTGAACAAAAAAATTTGTCACGGTTCACTCAAATGTCAAATTCATGGGAAATACGTGATGAAAAAGAACAAACCTGGTCGATATCCCTCTCGACCGGACCGCTTCTCTGAGGACTAGCCATTCAAGTTGCAATATCAGGTTTTGCCCAGAAGTCCAAGACCCAACACCCATCTGAGCAACACCACCACCTAATACCATAACCCAATCCCCAACTTCTCCCCATTAAACCAACAACAAGAAAGCATCACTCTTTTTCTGAGCCTAAAGGAAATTGATTTGCTCCACCCTTAACCCGTTACACCCGCAAATGAACCTCAGCTCTCAACAACAACCTTGCAGCTCAAGAAACTTAACCCCCCCTCAGAGTTTCGCAATGCCGTAAAACCGAACCTAAATTTCAACAAAAGGAGGCTCCACTGATCAACACTCAGCTCCGAAACAGCTCAAACCACTTCCTCAGAAATCAGGGAAACCCTAAAATTCACATACACGGTCGAATTCCTCCAAAACTTTTCGATTTTCGTAGTTTTCGACACCAAATCACACATTCTAAACCGAAAGGAGCGCAGATTAGGGCAAACGAAGATCCATTTTACCTACATTGCAAGAAAGCTGAAGAAATTCGCCGAATGTCAGCCATTTTCCAAAAATCCGACGTCGCTCAGTTCTAAAGAGGAAAAAAAATTGAGAGATTGGAAAAAGTTTACAGGAAAATGAGAGGACAAGTGAGCGAGCGCTCTGCGACGTCGGAGAGGTGGTCGTCGTCGTCAATGTGGAATTTGGCACAGCTTTGGGGATTGTGGTTGTTTGTTAGCTAACGTGCGCACCTCTCTCATTCTTTTTTTTTCCTTTTCTTTCTTTTTGGTTTTGTCGCTCCTGCTTCATGCCACGTCACCAACTGAAAATCTCGCGGGACGGGGATGGTTTGCTTTTGTCCTTATTTGCGCCAATAAGCATGTCTTATTTGTTGACCAAGAAAAAAGCATGTCTTATTTTGTTGACCCAAATAGAAACCATGTCTTATTTGTTGACCCAAATTGAAAGCATGTCTTATTTATTGACAAACTAAATAAAGAAAAATCATGTTTTATATTGTTATTGTTGAGAAGAAAATAAAAATAAGTATGCATAATGTAGGCGCAGTAACGTTAGCTAGAGCCACGCTTTCTCTCTACAACTGATTTTTTTTTTTGGTCAGGTGTAATGAATTTTATTTATAAACGAATTGAAATATTTACATTCGATACGAAGATATTAAACAATCATTTGAGTTGAATATTATTCTAAACATAATACTCATTGTATTTATAAATAAATAACACGACTGCATGAGTTGTTTTATTACAAATTCAAGTTTGAATTATGCTTCTTGTAATTTAAAGTAAAACTTCGTTTAAAGAATAAGCTCGTTTTGGATTGCCATGTGGCGTGGTCTTTTGAGATGAAATAAAAGCACCGTTGATTCTTTATAGAGTTATGTCCCCTAATACTTTGATAAGAAAAAAGATATGTCCCCCAATGCTTTGATCCAAAACGAAAAGAAGAAAGAGATATGTCTCCTAATATGCTTTTCGAAAAAGAAATTATCATCAACATAAGTTTTTGTTGGAGTCCGATGGGAAGGTAGTGGTTCATTGCTTAACTATAAGCTGGATTATACCGGTGATTATTGAGGGTATTTTAGTTTGAGTAATGCTAGAAAGATCATTTATCTAAATTAAATTTTGTAAATCATATAACGTGGTTGTTTGATGATTAAATTTGTACTTAAGTGTTGATTGATGTGGCTTATTTTCTATTAATGACACATTACATAATTTACTAATTTGGTCTAAAAAATTAATCTACCTAACATTATCCTTTTGGTTTTATTAGACCAATTTAGTTTGGAATGAGAAGTTGTAACTAGGAGAATTAGTTCGAATGACATCGTTCAGTGAGTGACAAACTTTCTTGACAGTCGAACAAAAAGTTAAACTATTAATTCTAACTCTTTTGGATCATTTGGGGACCAAAATGTTGTGTTCTACCTTTTAAGGTCATGCGAAACATTTTCCCTTGTAACTGAGTGGCGCATACTAGAGGTAACATGAACAGGCTTTCACTGCTTGGGATGAGGAAGTTTCAAGTAGCTGCAGGACAATGATTCATGAAAAGAAATTATAGTTTGAAGGATCTGAATCTAATTCCTCAATGTTAGGTTACCATGTAGCTAGGTCTTTATTTATTTATTTTTAAGAAATAATGATATTCATTAAAACAACTTCAACAGTACATCAAAGACTAGTACAAGACACGAATTCCAACATAACTGTAAAAACAACAACTCCAAATAATTAAACTAACAACTAAAAAACCCTTAACACCAAAATTTGGCATAACCCACATCCGAGCCCTCATAGCCCAAAACAACCAAAATCCTAAATCAAAACTATCACCATGAATCGAAACCAAGCCGCCATTGAACCCACCGCATCTAGCCATGAAGAACCAATAGAACAAAGGGAGTATTTAGGGAAAAGCCAATTTCCAATAATTATCCAATTGCGCATAATAACGGAAAAGAGTTGCGTAATAGCGATTGTGAGTCGTCATCGGACAAAGTTGGCCAAAAATAAATGGGCAAATTGCACCGAAGTCCATCAAATCGGCGATAGAAATAAAGTTAGAGAAAATGGAAAAGTTTGAATGAGGGATGAGCAAAATAAAGGTGATTGGGTACTGAAAACTGAGCTTAACTCATACTACTTACGTCACCACAAAAGACTTATTATTTGCTACTACGAAAACTATAAATGAAAGGAAAGAGGGGAGAAGACTCCACCTTCCCTCCCAAAAATACTCAAAGCCAAATCGACACACACCATTCCATGATATTAAGACATGGCATACAAAATGTTGTTCGGGAAAAGATCAGCATAACTGTTAACAAAAATTAAGACAGACACTGCGATTCAGTACATATAATCATCATCAAAGATCATGTAATTGTTGCTCTTCCTGCTGGTTCTTTCTCTATCAGCCTGCAAATCAGAAACAAAAAACAATATTACTTCATATATTTGCCACCGTTAAGATTTCAAAGAGATGGAACGACGGCCACTACTAATTAACACTAATATAAATAGTCCCTAACTTAATCACATTTGCATACCAGTGAGTGTGAGGTTTTATAGAAAAGACCGCAATGCAAATTCTCAAGTTTTGACGTGGGACTTTCACATATCACACAAATTAGATAGGCATATCAATGTACCTTGCTTATAAGCCTTTCAAACGCTTCAGTCCCATGCTCTTCCATGTATTTTTCGGCAGCGGTTAAAACGTCATCCGGCTTGCTGAAGAGGCCGGCGCCCTTCTTTCTTGGGAAATACCACATCTGATGAGCAATTTGTGGGTTCATATAGTATGGTCTGATGAAGCGTCGATAAACATATGCAGCTCCATTGAATTGTGGCAGCACCAACCAACATGTGAATATCAACTTGGCATAAGTCCATACCGGAAAGCTGATCGACATTAAGGATATTATACGATCATTAGGGTTATAATTTGCCTTGCCAGTTTCTAACTAGCTACTTAATTAGATACTGAGAATTAAGACCGGAATTAATTATGAACATTTTATCTGAAATCTAGCAAGAAAAAAGTTCAGTACCATTCGAGGACTTTGGCGAATGTGAGCTCGAAGATTGTTATCAGAGAATACAGAACCCAATAGGTAAGCCATTGCTGATCATCGGTACGAGACTTGGTTTCTATTGCCCTAATCGAAGCATATCTAGCAAAAAAACCCAACAAATTAATATCATGAGACCATAGGTGATTAATTAGCAGGAAAACTTCTATTATGCTCCGATCTATCATGTATATACATAAATTTTGCTTATCATTGGATCATTGACTAAAGATCTAAAGGGAAAAAAATATATATTCAGTATATAGAATACTCTGGAACATACTAGAAAATTCCTATTAGTAATGTTGAAGAAAAAAGACACAAAATCATGACACTATACTTACAGGGGATAAACTAGTGTGACTAGAGGCCTGCAAATGAGAGACAAAGAATCCAACTTAGAAATGTTTAAGGACCAAATTAATTAAACAAGAACAATCATACATATATATAGTTGTAGAATTTAGAGAGGGAGATAATTAAGGGGGACATACAAAGCAAGAACATCCAAGTTGTTAGCCACAACTTGTAGAAAATTCCCAGAATTATTGTTACGACCCATCTCTTGGTAGTTTAATTTCTATCTATAATCTTATTGCTATGTCCTTTTGAGTTCTTATAATATTATGAGCTGGGTGTTAAAAAGAGAAGATTGGATAAGGGTTTCAGAAAGCTGGCTATAAAAGTGACAAGAAAGAAAACGTGGAAAAGTTTGTAAAGGGGAAGCTGATTTTGCGGAGAATCTAATCGTACACAAGAAATTAGGCACCGATTTTTTGAACTTCGAGCGGGCTTGACAATAAGATACAGTCCCCCCTAATCATCATTAGTATATGAATTCTCTGTTAAATTCTTATCCAACCTTGTTAATTAACTATCCAAACTTGTTGCGAACATAGTTTTGTTCTAATTGTTTAACTCTAAATTGTCTTAGCCTCCAAATAGGCCAAATGATTGATTTCGTGAGCTTGTCACTACTAGGCATTGCTAGTAGACATGTTGATTAGATTATCGTGCCTTAGTAATATTGACTTCTAACTGAAAAGTTGCGAATCAAGTGAGAAACTTGTTCAAATCTAATAGATGATCACCACTCCCGCCCCTCAAATCACTAGAACACTACAAAAATCATGCAATACAATCAAGTGATATCACGACGATATCTCACGTAATTGTCACATAATTGACATAGAGATCAAATTTTTTTAAGACTACTTTGCTCATATCTTTTAATAGTCTTTCACTTCACAAGAATTAGCAGATTTGATATTTAATTAATAGAGTAATAATTGTTGGGCCGGATAAATTGGAGTGATATTTTAGTTAGTGCTTCTGCTCAAGGCCCAAAAGCTAGGAAAAAACCAAATATGAAGTGCCTCACCATATGCGCACACAGGCAAGGAAGAGACTATTTAAGGTCACCAACGACCCTAAGCACACGATCCATATCCTTAGTCGCAGTGGATAAACATAAAAATTTTGAATATATATATATATATATATATATATTTATTTATTTATTTATGCAGATTGCTATAGCTCTAGGTCCCGTTAAATCGTAAATAGTATTATTTTCATATATTTAATAACCTTCCTTCTGCTTCAAATTTTCTTTCCATGGAAGCAAGAGGAAGGCATGGCCAAAATAAGGCAACTGCACTAGTGTACTGTGAGGCCTAAAATTGCACGCAGTATCCAAAATGCATGCACATCACATTAATGTGAGGATGTAAAATTGAAAGAGTGGTAAAAGGAAAAATCTAGCAAGAGCTTATAAGAAGTTGGATTACTCCTCATATAATCAATTGATTTTACGGTGGAACTTTAACTTTCTTCATGGTATTAGATCCAGGTTTAGAATTCTTATTCCAGTCTCTTAGGCGTTGTTTGGTATAGAAGATTGAATTTGAACAAATAAATCACTATTTTCAAGGTATGGAAGAAATGAAAAAGTTGTAGCCAACTTGGAGGTAGGATACATTCTAATCTTCTACAAAATGGTAGGAGTAGAAAGGAGAAAATTAGAATGCATAAATTTTCTTCATGTGTAACCCCATTTTAATCCCCTCAAAGTGAAAAAGTCATTCTACTTTACCTTTAATATATCTTAAATTTAAAAAGTTATCAATTTCAATTAAATTATGGACAACAAATTAGAAAGACCGTAAAAATTCACAAGCGATACCGAATTCGAATGTAGCATTAGAACAAACAAGAAGCATAGCAAGCTCAAACGGTTTGGGGACAATATTCCTTTCAAATATTAATGATTAATCACAATGATTAGAGAACTATAGTATAACGAATCACATGCATACTTATTGAAGCATTAATATTCATTTTAGTAACGTTATCATCGGATTGCAGTTAAATGAAAATCACTGTATGAAACACTAGCTAGGTAGGATTTTACACTATTATAGTGAAGCATCTGGATGCTCCAACGATGAGCAATTTTACCTTCATATAGTGCTACTCAAATAACAATAATATCCACCGGGGCCTGCAATATTAATCGTCTTACCTACCAATGTGGTATGGAGATTTTAAAGTCCTCTAGCCATACACTCATATATATTCTATATTTCAATATAAAATGAGATATGACTACAATACTACATTCAAGTGGTTCGCCTACAATGCTGGGTATTTTTGCCACCAGTACTTGTAAACAATTCCTGATACATAACAATGCTGTGTATTTTTGCCACCAGTACTTGTAAAAAATTCCTGATACATAATATATGTGAAAACCATAACAGATG
Source organism: Gillenia trifoliata (assembly GCA_018257905.1). Classification (NCBI taxonomy): domain Eukaryota; kingdom Viridiplantae; phylum Streptophyta; class Magnoliopsida; order Rosales; family Rosaceae; genus Gillenia; species Gillenia trifoliata. Next base: position 4,953,914 of record CM031083.1, on the reverse strand, counting down.
ATGGAGAAGAAACAAACAAATTAACATGCGTTTCATCTCTCGCATATCTAAGTTTAGAGCTGTGTGCTCCTCCTTTACATTCAAGTTTGAATTTTCTTTTCCGTGATTTAAATGAATTTAATTAATTAGTGTATAAAATATTGATTGTTTAGCCAAATTAACATGTGTTTCATCTCTTTTAAATGCTTGATTTAACCAAAACCAAGTTATATATATACTTAAGAATTAATCCAAGCGAGCTAGTTCAAGGTTCCCGGGAGCAAAAATATATTGTAACTAAATTGCGCATGTTATGATGTTAATGCAAACACCCTTCGTTTTCTCTCTAGTGTAAATTAAATTAATATTGTCGCTTGTATTAAATTAAAAAACCCTAAACTTTAAATGAAAACGGTTGTTTAAGAACACTGACACAAAATAGAACACTCATGCAATACCGACATCATGCAAGTTAAAATTCAATAATTAAAAATAGGCTTAAAAGATTGCAACTTGCATGCAACAACTCTTTGAACATTTTATATACATGTGTGTGTGTGTGTATATTCATGAAAAATAATCAATGATTCGCTCGGCCATATGTGTATAACATAAAAGCAAAGCAAACCCATGTCCTAATGCAAAAATGATCTACTTACACGACCGACGTTTCACATCGATCGGTCATTGTCATTGCTTGTTAATAAGACTCAATTAAGATAGGAACATATATAGGTAGGACAAATTAATACACACACATGTATATATTTCCATGAAGAACTGCAGCAGTATCAACGTCTATATGCCACTTAATCAATATAATGAAGGAAAATGGTCCTGCAGGACCACAAACAGTAGTAGCTAAGCTAGCTAGCCTCTTGATTTGATCCATCAATCCATCTCTATAACATAAGAAAACACTGACGACGATCTTCATTATATACGAACAAATAAGTCGCTACACAAAGAAGAGAAATGCATCCAGAAGTCAGCGAGTACCACTGTATATTATTGGTTTCAATTTAATTAGGTATTGGTCAGCTGATTCATGAGTGCATCGTTGTTGTAGTGTCATGCATCAATAATACAAATACATGTGTAAAGTTTTATTCACATAACGTTGTATCATTGACACAAGACGTCGCAGTAATGATGCACCTGTGCCATTAAGTTGCTCTCCCATCCGGGGCTCATCATCTGACCATTCACTGATAAAACGTGAGTAGCTAGTGCGTATTATGCGTCGTGGGGCTCCTTCATCCTGGCCTGGCCTACGTACGGAACCTGACTCGCAACTGCAGTAGCTACTAGGAGAGTAGCAGTATGATGAATATTATTAATTCATAATCGTGGGAGATCATGTATACGTATGTCAAGCGAATCAGAACCAGATATGGAAACTCTTTCAAAGAAATTTTAAATCCAATATTGCAGTGAGGGAAGCAATTGATGTTTCTGATTCTTATACCAGCTCATAAAATTTCAGATTTAGATCAATGAACGATTTTGTGAAAATTCTACAATGTATGAGTTTACATTGAGGTTTATTCTATATATTATATATATGTAATGGGAGCATACTTGAAAGTTTCGGATTTTGATCAATGAAAGAAAGATACAGAGAGCCTTATGATCATTGATTGAGTTTGTTGATCGATCCAAGATAAAGAAACGAGCCCTAATAACAACGATAGAAATGCATGCATATACGCTTTCCTAAACTCAATGTAGACGTTCAAACATTAGTACATCTCATAAACCGATGTATTTTAGAAAAACTCTAGTTCGTGATCGTGGGATATCAATATACATATATGTCTCGCCAGTCATAATTAATCAGACATGCAAACTTTTCAGTGAGGGAAGCAAATGTTTCTACAGAAACAGATTTTGATCGAGTTTATGTTGATCCAAGATAAAAAACAAACGAGCCTTAATTCATTAATAACGACAGAAATGCATGCATGTAGGCTTTCCTGAACTCGATCTGTGGCAAATATGTTATAGCAGTATATATTCTGAATTAATAGTTATTCGCAAATTAAGCATGATGAAGTCATACATTGATCACAGTTCAACCACACCCAAAAACACGCTATATGTTCGCTATATGTTTTTGTAGTTAAAACACAACTGTCGCCCACCCATAATATAAACGAAATTTTTTCCTCTGATCAAAACCCTAATAAAATCTTCTTACTAGCTGACTCACACCAAAATATCCAACATTAAACTCAAATTCAAAACAATCAAACTTGCGCCTTCGCTGTAAAATGGACATATATGCACTTAATTAAGAAACTAGTAATTAATAATTCTACAAAAACAAAAAAAAAGCACCAAAAACCATAGTACTCTTGTTGTAATACTTAACCTAGCTAGGATTAATTAATAGAGACTACCTAGCATTGGTATTACGTTCATGACCCTCGTCCGCTCCCTGGTGCGAATGATGCTGCCCATTCGCAGGAGACTCCATGGCTACCCCGCCAAGAATAGGCCGATATGCGTTGAGCGCCGCCAGCATGCCCAAGTGGCTGTCGGCGGTGCCATGATTCGTTGTAATTGATCCCGAACCCAATTGTTGGCCAGGCATAGCCATTGGAGAAGCGAAATTCATAAAATGCAAGCCGTGGCCACCGCCAGCAACGGGCCCTCGATACATATTGCCGGTGTTGCCAATTGTCGGAATTGTCCACATGGGATTAATAGAATTAATGTGCTCGTGATGAATAATCCCTTGGCCATTACTAGGGTTATTATTTGCCACCATCCAAAACGTCGCTGGAATTGTATTTTGACTCGCCGGAATTGAACCGGTACTCGCGGATAACAAATCTTGCTCCGGCCGAATTCGCTTTCTTGCCATACTACTTGCCTCATCGAGAGTAACAGCTTGATGATGATCACCTAACTCTTGCTTGGCTTCCAACATTGCATTATTACTTACATTATTATTGCCAGAATTATTGAAATTCCACAACATCGACGACGGAGGAGAACTCTCAGACGACATTAACCCTGCACCGGGAAACAAAATCCTTCCGCGCTGCGAGTTCTCCTCCGTACCCAATTGTGCGGTGGACGCAGCTGCTCCGAAGTTGGTGGAATTGAAGTAATAATTACTTGCGTTAGTCCTCAAGTAGTGCGACGGCGCCGACATGCTGGACCCGGAGCTCCTGAGCGAGATGTTGAGGGAGGTGAAGTTGGCTGGAATGGTGCCGGTTCCGGTGGCGGCGATGACGGAAGGCTCGGCCTGCTGGAGGAGCCACTCGATGGTCTCGCCGTCCGATTTGTGCCCTAGCTCCCTCGTGAGCTGGAAAACCCTAGCTGCGCACGTGGCGGGCATGCGGATGCGGCGGCCCCGCCCGTCGACTTTTGTGTGCCTGTCTTTGGTTGATGTCCTCTTCGGAGGTGGCTTCTTGTTACTGGGTTGTTGTTCTTGGATGGAGGAACCGGTTCGGTTGGGGTCTGAACCGGGGTCGACGACAGTAGAGCATGCAGCAGCTGGTTCTGGATCGTCATCGACTTGGTTGGTTTTGTCGAGGAATTGTAGTGGAAAATTGGGCCTGCAGCGGATCCCATTATCTGCTTCCATGATCATATGGAGGGGACGATCGATCACTCACTCACTCACTCACTATTTTTAAAAATTTTAAAAAAATTTTTTCCTTGGTTTCTCCTGGTACGAACAACTGTAGAGAGCTGACCCAGCAGCTCAATTTCTATCAATTTGTGGTGGCCTGGCCTGGCCTAGTGGGTCTCTCTCGTGTGGACTGTGGAGCATGAAATTCTTTGCAGAAGGGGGAAGGTGGCAGCTCAGCAACTGCTGAGTTGTTTTTTCTCTCTTTTGTTTGAGAGAGAGAGAGAAGAGAACAGAAAAGAAAGGATAAGGGTCAAGACTCAAGGGAAGAGGCCAGGCAAGCTTTAAGCAACAAAAATAATGAGTGGGAATTATATGGTTGGCCTATGATCCATAATAAAAATCTAAAATATTTATACATATTAAAAAGCTCCATTTTCTCTCTCTGTTTAAGTTGTTTATTTTTTTTAATTACCAGATTATTTGAGCCTTTCATTCAGATTCATTATCAAATAAGTTTGAGAGACGTCTTGTGAGATTCACTCCGGGCCATTTTTTTTAACAATTTGAATCATCTATATTTTAATTAATCATTCATATATTATCTTTGTAAAAAAGTAGATTAATGGCTACTCATTTAATTCAGATTAAACATAAGAAATGATTTTTAAGAGAATACTTAAACGATTAATGGTTGAATCATTCGATAACACTTTAGAGTTTATTTGAGAGATATATCAATTGAAGCTGACCGTATTCAAATTTTATCATGTTTGTTCTACATATTGATGTTTCTTACAATTATGATAAAATACTTTCTATTTACTCATGTTCTATATATGCATGAACATTGTTGTAATTATTGGAATATTACCGCTCTTTTAAAAAAAAGAAGGGTTTTTGCCATTGAAATTATTGCTTTCATTCATCAGGAGGATGAGGGTTTGTTTGTAACTTTGGACGTTTCTCATTTTTGTTCTTTTGATATTTTTTCCTACCAAAAATATAAATTAATTTTGATGAGTACTGTCCTTTTTATTGTGGTTGGACAGTTCCTTGATTCAGACTCCACGTGCGGTGCTCTTTATCATTCAATCCATAAAGACAGTGGTGGCCTCAGGTGGGGACCCACTCTTCCAAGTCAAAAACCCTAATAGACTGATTGGTAATTTTCATAAAAGAGAAAAAAGATTATCAAGTGGCTCCAATCGCATTCGTGTAATCATTGCAGTTTTGCCTTTGCACCTTTACCTTTGGAATTAGGGTTCCCACTTCCCAGTTCCCACCTTTTTATGCTACCTCCGCAAGGATCTTCAAACAGTAAATGGATAATGATTTACCCTAGTAAAGCTTGTATAAAAGTTAGAAATATTTCATTTAGCAAACACACATAAATGGATTAATACACTACAACTGTGACTGTGTTGAACTGTTAATGAGTGGGATAATGAATAAATGAATTAACTTTATTTCGAATGCCTAAATGCAGAGGCTCATGCATAATTCCTACATATATCATCTAAATAGAGTCATTCCAATGTAAACCAAGGTCTAAGAGATGAAAATACAATAAGACATTCCTAATTTAGTACCTATACAATATTTTTTTGATAAACTAGTGAAAAGCTTTTCAATCCAATATTCTACTATCTCCACAACAATATGAATTTAAGGCTCATCAAATTAGATTTCAAAGAATTAAGAAATTTTTGTTGTCTTTCTTTTTTGTCGATAATACGATGAAAGATTAAATTTTAAGGTATATGTAAATAAGAGTATGAATAAATATGAGACTTATTTCCAAGCGAGACTTAAGGTCGTGTGACTTCATCTTGCCTGTAGACCGCCTCTGCATCTAAATCTCTAAACTATCAGCTGAAAAATCAAACATATTTTGATTGAGAAAAAAAAAAAATTGTAACAGATATTTTAGCTAAGACCCTACATTTTTTGTGTCCTCTATCCAAGACATGTGAGCCACATTGCGCAAGATATGTGGTCCTCATCACTCAAGAACTATGATTTTGAAAGTTCAAATTCTAAAATTTGCTTTTTCTATAAAGTTTCCAAGGAACATATATAAGGCATCTATATATGGTTTTTCATCACTGCCAAGTAACAGGTATTATTAGCAGAATAAAGATAAAAATATATGAGAAATGGGTAGAGGATTCGAACATGGGACCTTCGAATGTAAGAGCGAATGCTCTTAACCAATTGAGTTACAAACCATTTGCAAAAATAACATATTATATCTCAATATATATATATATATATACAGTAAAACCTCGATAAATTAATATTCGATAAAATAATAACCTCGTTTAAATAATAAAAAACTTCAGTCCCGACTCGGGCCTGTGTACTAAAATAATAATTTCGCTTAATGCATAAAACAATAATTTTTTCTAACTTTCCTTAAGGCCCATTGGATATATAAATTAATAATTCATTAAAATACATTAAAATATAGTACATAACAATTCGTAATGCATATGATAGACTTTTTACCAAACAATTTCAATTTTTCTCAAAAAATGCTTCTAAAGTCACTTGTTTTTTCTTTGCACCTAAATTGAACTGAACCTCATCCTTAATTTTTTGCAATGTAGGCACCACATTTGGTATATCTTTTTCATTTTGTAGCAAGTAGTTATTCAATGTTACTATTGCTTGAAAGGCCTCTTTTGGAGAAATAATTGGTAGATCATAACTATCATCTGGATCTTGATCATGGTCCTCATTGGTAGTCGTATTCATTATTGCATCAATGATCTCTTCATCGTTTGGCGATTCCATCACTACATTATTTTTAGTAGGATAATTCAAAATGTCCTCAACATCCATCGCATTTCTATAGCGTAGACCAGAAATGGCTTGCTGTAATAAATTGATATATACATGTATCTTTAAAACCCTTATATATTCTTCTTTTTAATGTCCATTAGAAGTTTGTCTAATACATGAATATATGACTATGACTTTTTATAAGATACATGAACATATTTTCTTTGAAAATAGAAAATCTTTTATAAATTAATAAAATATTAATTTATCGATAAATTAATAAATTATTTATTTATCTATAAATTAATAATCTCGTTAAAATAATAATTTTTTCCAGTCCCAAGAGTATTAATTTATTGAGGTTTTCCTATATATTTATATAGTGTGTCGTGACTACTTAATTTTTTATAAATATTAGGGCTAGCACACATAAATATCATCGTGTTCGTGGGGCAGATTAATCTTTCGTCTCAAATTTTTTTTTAATGATTGAACTTTAGAACATTGTAGATCTCAACCGATGTGCTTAACAGACCTAATAGTCAATTAGTGTAACTTCAAAGGGAGCAAAAAGAAAAAAATAACAGAAATAGGAAGCAGGAACAATTACATTTCAACAACCAACAAACCTAGCTACCAGATAGTAATCATACATACGTACGTAGAAACTATAAATAAATCTTAAATGTAAATGGAACTAATAGTAGTTGGCATTCGATAATGACAATTGAATTAAGATATCGATCGATCATTGTCTTTAACGTCTGATTAACTTGTACTAAACTAAACTTGAATACTAATACTATGATGAGATGCACTTAGCTAGTGCATAGTCATGTCATTAGTATTCCAAACCATTTACTTTTCTGCACCCAACTTAATTAATTAATCAATTATATATTCCATTATATTAATTTATTTTCTTAATAATACAAAGCATGAGAAATTTAAATGTAACAGTCACACATCATGCATTATAATATGAGTTTATCTCAAGTATATATTTTCTCTTATATATCACATGTAACTTTAGGGTAAAACCAAACATCATTGCAAAAAAATAAATTATAAACACCAAAATGGTTGTGACAAAAATAGCACTATCTCTCTTTACATAAAAATAGAAAGAAGGTGAAAATTAGGGCTAGTCTTGGCCTCGGCTCGCTCTATATAAGAAATTGAACTTCTTTTCGCGGATGTATTTTTACATTCGTCTTTAATATGTGTGCATAAATTCAATTTTTTGCATTTTTAATGAATTATCTCTACTCATATGTCACAGTGTAATTGAAAAAAAACGTAGGAATTCATACTTTCTAAAAAGGAGCTATTTATTATCCTAAAAACAAATATGGCCCTCATGGTATCGTGGGTTCTATCTCTCCAACATCACAACATTGAAGCCACACCATTGAAGGGATGTAGAAAGAGACCAATGGGATTAATACTTGATGATGATTGCCAAAGAAATCACGTGCCTTGCTACCTGCCTATCATATTCATGCCGGTGATGAAGATGGCTTACCCTCCACATTGGCTAGCTAATCAGATTCAATCATATAAACAAATTTGTCGGAATGTTGGTGGTTGGCCGAGCTATAAATAAATCATTTTCGTCCTATTTTAGGCCAAGCCAGTCCCTTTTTTCAAAAGTCACAATTCAATTCATATCCAAACATATTTTAAGCACCATGGCTTTAGTATATATCTCTCGCCTTTGTACTCAAATTCTTAGCCAAAAAGAAAGACTTTGGTGTTAAATAAATTGAAGTTTGTTCAAATGGGCATGCTAAGTAGCATCAATTGTTTATGCATGAGCCATTTGTTAATGACAAACTGTCAATCATTAATTCTCACAAATTGTGTAACACACTAACTAATTCTTAATCTATTGTCATTTCCCTTTTTAATATCAAAAGAAGTTTCGGATTCGGATCTCCATTTAGTTTGAGAAAAACATATCATATGCATATACACAAAGTGATGCGTATGCAGAATGACGTAGATATGACATGTCTGTACGTAGAGTGATATAAAATTTGTATTTAAACAATGACCTTCTTAGCATTTATTGATAAATTCTTTTTCTAGGATTAGAAGAATATTAACTAGAAAGATATGGAATGACAGTTGTGCATGCATAATATTAATCCAAAATAAAATGAAGGGAAAGAATATGAAGTACAGGTTATTGGGATCATATAATTAATTATGAGTGCACTATTTTAAGCAGCTTAACCAACTTGAAGAATCCAATAAGCACTTTTCCGTACTATGCACAAAAAGCAATGCATTTATGCATATTTGTGGGTCATTCCATAGCTATTGCTTGCGGTGACCTTACCTAGTTTTAGTAGCTAGTTGCCTTGTTGGTAGCTAGAAACTGTGTGACGGGTCTCCTCCTTCTGATATCCTATCCATCTTTGTACTGCTTTCATAATTTTATGGTCTTTGTCAACAGAAGAGGACAGCTAATTCAATTATTCACCGTTCAGTTTTCTTTACGTACTAAATACTGTCAGTCATGATAAAATACGCTTTATATGTGCATGCCGATTGATCTTAATCATTTATGCTTATAATTAAGTTTCACACTTTTATCGATTTAAAAGGATGTTGACATGCGTATTCATAATTTCACATACAAGTCAACTCAATTTAAAATTCTGAACACAAGTTTTAATGGCAATATGATACAAATTTGACAAAAGAGGCTAGTATTATTGAACTTGTGATGGTGAAAAGCAATAGATCAAGATCAGTATAGAATTTGCGGTTTCATACAGATTATTGTCTCCTTTGTCAAAGCAGTGATTGGTGCGGTGTCCAATTCAAAGGCAAAAAAGTAATTAGGGTTGGGGGTGTAAGGTATCGAATCTTGGCAACGTGGTTCATCCAAAACAAGTTAAACAACCAACCATGTAAACAATTATAACTCAGTAACATTAGTAAAAATACTTACTTCTGCACTTATGATTTTATATTCGATTCTTCTTTTTCTCTTACTGTCGCTTGTATACAAAAAAAATACAATTAACCACAAATTCATTATTTAAAGAAAAAACCCCATATAATTAGTGTTTATATATTACTGTAGAGTTTGCCTGTTGAACATGGGATATATGGCGAGTGTTGATACGTTTGCTTGCATGGTGCAATAAGTAAAATATTAATAATAATTACCGTCTCCATCATGAGAAAGGAATTGACCATACTAAACTAAAGAAACCATATCACGATTCACAGGCTCAGAGCTATGCATATATATGTCGGTAAAAGTCCACCTGTGCGCATGACTAGGTATGGGTCCAATAATTGTTTATTTGCATTCCCATTAAACTCATATTTTTATTTATTCTTCTAGCCTCTAGGTGTTTCACTTTATAATTTGAAATATGTCCCAAGCTTTGCACACTATGATTTCAAGGAATGCAGGTACTACAACAACTTTTGAAAGAAAATATTTGAAATAAACTACACAATAAATTAGTCATAATAAAATATTAAATTTGTTAGTCAATTATAAATGGAGCAGAATACCACGTAAATTCATGCAAATTCTCCTATCACATAGCCGATGGCCTTAGTTTGGAATCACATTTGCTACAAAATTAGCTTCCTGTAAAACATGTTATCGAAACAACATTTAATTCTTCTAATTTTGATAATTAAAGTCTTTGTACGCCAAGATATAATTTAGATATTAATGTTGAGAATTAAACCCTTTTCCAATAACACTGTGATCATGCTACTAATTCACATTCAGTCGTAAAAGCACACACATTAACATTACAAACTTACAAAGGGAGAATTAGGCACAATTACAACAGTCAGGTGCACGGATGGAATAGTAGGAGTGGGCCTTCATAGTCCAGTTCAGTGAATCCAATGTCCTTTTCGAGGAGAAAGACTTGCATGACACGAGTGTACCGTTACGTGGCGTTCCGTACAAATAATATAAGAACATGTGTTAGATTTTTTTTCACATGTCTTTAAGTTATTGACACAAGTCGCCACCGTGACGGTGTACCTGTGCTATACAAGTTGCTCTCATTCTTAAGTCTTTTTGGCAGGGTTGGTGGGTGGGCTAAAAAGAGTTACATCGGACTCAATTAAAAGAGCACTAAGGCCATCTCAAATGGTTTGACCATATTTAACCATCATTCCTAAATATATCATACCTAAAATATAATTTTTTAAAGAATAGTGCGGGGCTATAATTTTTCATCTCCAGTGGTGCATGAGCTACGTTTTATTTCTCTCAATATTTTATTACTTTTTAGCATATTGGAAAATATTATGGTACAACACTTGCACATCAACTACTATGTATTGTTTAAATCAATTAAAACTACTATTTGTACCTATTTAAATATAATTTTTGGAACACATTGTTTTTTTAAGAAGATGTATATTGAAAATATCTATCGAGACAAATATTTCGAATATGACCCGTGTAAGATTGAAAACCATTTAACAAGATTTCATATATTTTTTAGTATAAAATTTATTTTTACGTTTTTAAAATTATAAAGAATGATTCTAGCTTTTGGATTTAAACAACCATGTCATCTTATGGACAAAAAACTACGGGTGCATGATAAAACATGCAACTCATAACACAGAATTGCTGCCATGTGATGTCTCATACAACTTTTCACTTCATGAGACCCATGAACAGTGGTAGCCCATTCCTGCCAAAGGGGTCAAATGTAGCTAGTCCCCCAGGAATTGGCCCATGAATCTTTTTGGCCCTCCATTGGAGATGGATTTTAGAGAAAAACGGGCTAAATTTGAGATTTGGCCCTCTATTGGAGACAGCCTAAAGATCGGAGACGTACGCTAAGCACACAATAGTATGAGTCGACTAAGTGCTCAACTAAATGCTTAATTGAAAACATTGGAAAATTTTTTTTGATGTTGTACACGCTATTCTTTAGGTGCAACAAGGATAGTCCTGCATCTGCCATTACTTAGGCCTAGTTTGGCATTGCTTAAATTTTTTTTAAAAGCAGCTTTTTAAAAAAGTTAGAGCTTGAATTGTGTTTGGTAAATGAAAAAAAAGTGCTTTTTTTCAAAATTATTAGTCCAAAAGAGCAGAAATGAGAAGCAACTTGAAGGTTGCTTCTCAAAAAAGTGCTTATTTTTAAGAGAGGCGAGTGAACAGTACCAATTAATGAAACTTTCATATTGACAATCCTACCCCCATATTTTTGTCTGAAAACCCTAACCCTGCCTCTTGCGATTTCACGAACTCTTCACAAACTACTGATACTCTGAAGGTGATTATTCCCCAGCCTCCAGGAAGCGCGCCTCCAAGCACAACTCCCTCGCCTGGGTTCTCCCTCCCGACCTCCGCCAGGAAGCGCGCCGCCTCCAAGCACAACTCTCTGGCCTGGGTTCTCCCTCTCGACCTTCACCAGGAAGTGCGCCTCCCTCGCCTGGGTTCTCCCTCCGACCTCACTGTCAAGGTATGCAAAATCGAAATCGAACTGAATTGCATGCAAATCCAGTTTGTTGATTATGTAATTTGATCAGATTTTGGGGATCGAATTGAATAGGAATGTTGTTTTTTTTTTTGTTGATTTTCGATTTGATAGTTGTATCAACACACTATGTTATCAATTCTCTAATGATTTCTGTATACGTTAGGAATTGATGGTGATATATATTGTTATGTGGATGAGAGTTGTAATATTTCTGTATACGTTAGGGTTTTGCTGGGTTTTTGAGGATTTAAAATGGAATTGGTGGTAGGCTCTGCATAATGAGGAAATTGAAAGATAACTGGGTGTGTTTGGTTAGAGGAAAAATGAGAGAAAAAGGGTGGGAAAATGTTGGGATTTCTCTTTTTTGTTTCGAGCGTGGGAAATTTTGGAACTTTTTCAGTTTTTGGCTTTTGGGTTTTGCTGGGTTTTTGAGAATTTGAAGTGGAATGGGTGGAGAACTCTCTACACAATGACTGAGAAGATAGACAAGTGCTGTTTGGTTAGAGGGAAAATGAGAGAATGGGTAGGAAAATGTGCGGGGAAATGTGGGATTTGGGAACTTCGATGTGCGAGTGAGAGAATTGTTGGTTTTTTAATTTTTTTTCTTTGCTTTTTCCGAATGGAGACAGAGAGTGAGGGTTGGTATGAAAAGGAGAGTAATCGAATCTGAGTGGACTCTGCAGGTGTGAAAACAGAGTTGCACACTCTCTGCAGTACTTAGGTGTGAGAATGATTTGTTTGCTGCATGCATTGCTTGTTCAGAGCTGTTAATTTGGTTTGGTTCCCAATTTGATTTTCAAAGCCTAGCATGTCTGATTTTGTTTTGCTCCTCTCTTTGGGTTGTAGCTGGTAGGGGGCTTTATACGGCAATATTCTCTTTATGTAGACAGGGAAAGACTTGAACGTGGTTTCATTTGCTGAAACATGCAAAAATCTTTCTTGTTTGCATCCTGAAACTTTGGACCTTGTAGACTTGGCATGATATTTATTGCATGTAGACATTCTAAAGTTAAATTCTGCTCTAGATCTCTTTGATATCATTAAAATTTGGTGTGTTTGCAGGATATTGAGCGGGAGAGAAGGAGAACAGAGAATCCAGATTCTATGGATGAGGACATTGACGATGAAGTGGTGGAGATTAAAGCTGCTCATTTTGAGGAGTCGATGAAATATGCTCGTAGGAGTGTCAGCGATGCTGATATACGCAAGTACCAGCCCTTTGCTCAGACCTTGCACAAACTGGGACAACTGGTTCTGATGCATTCGCAACTTCTGCTGGCGCGGGTGATGAAGAAGATTTGTATAGTTAATATTTATGTATGCATGGTTCGAGAGGCGTTCTGTCTACTGGATATGCCGTTGGCTCCTGTTATCACCCTCGGGGAAGGCTTTCCTTTTCATAGTTGTGACTCTCAAGTCTTTTGTGTACTAAAGAGTTTGTGCGGTTTCTAGCATAACATGATGTTTTAAGTTAATTATGCTGTGAATCTTATTTTTATTAATCTTATTGAACAATTTGTAGATATTTTAATATGTTTGATGCATGTATTATATAGTTGATAATGTTGTAACTACCTTATATGAGTGTATATTATTTTAATATTACAAAGAAATTTTTTCATAATAATTCTTTAAAATTTGGGATACGTAAATAAGACGAACAATATAAGAAAAAAAAGTATATGTAATGAATTGACCAATATTTTTGGCAAACAATTAAATTAATAATACATACAGCAACATGCCCTTTTTAGTCATTTTACACAGTCACAGCAGTTTTATATACAAGTTTACCAAACACTCTGAAATTGCTTTTTTTTCCTATAAGCACTTTTACAACTAGAGTTTACCAAACACTTACCTGCTTTTTTTCACAGCTGCTTTTTCTCTCAGCACAGCAGAAGTAGTTTTTTTAAAAAGCACAGCAACCCCAAACTAGGCCTTAGTTGTGCCTCCGGTAAACTCACTTTCTAAATTTTCCCCTAAGATAAAGTATATTTTTTTCTTGAATGGTTGTCTAATACTCTTGTCGAGGAAGTAACGTTTAATTACGAATCTAGTACTATTATAGTTTGACAAAAAAAAAAGTTTATGAATTATTTGTGAGGTTTTTTGTTTTTCGCCCTTCTTACTTTCCTCCTAAGATTTTGGAAAGTTATCTAAATACTGTCATATTTTGGAATAATGGTTCTGTTTGTTACGGCGGACTAGTTCAGACTGGATTAGCTTTATGGACTAAACTGCCCTGGCTTGACTTGGTCTAAGCAGGATAAAAATAGTAAAGCATTTGGTATAGTGCTGGTCTAAGCTATAAACTTGAATATTTTAAGACCAAAATTATTTTTTATCATTGATCAAGACCCCCGTCTTTTTTTTTAGTCAGGTTCTCCATCTCACATCTCCCTCCTAAAAAAATTGACCCATTTTTTGTTGAATCAATTTTGGTGGTGCTACTAGAGTCCGTAGCTATTGCTACTGATGTTAGAAGGACAAGAAGAAGATGGGATTGGAGGTGGGATTAGCAATCCCATGTCGATGCACGGGACTGCTAGTCCTGCGTTAGTCATGCCTGTAGTCCACACGAGTTTGAGTTAATCTCATTTAAGTTAATTCTTGGTCAAAACAAACATGAAATTATTGTCTCACTTAAGTAAATATCTCCTAAAAGGGTGTAACAAATGCAGCCAACATGTATTAAGATAAGATTAAAAAAGTTACTGCAGTTGGGGTCACATCATGCATGATCAACTTATGTTTATCAAGCCAGATGGGCTTTGATTGGCCTGCCTCGCTATAACCAAACTTGCACTAATTTGACATTAACATCCCTGGACTTTATTCATTATTTATTTTTCATTGCCTCATAACTTGCATAGAAACTTGTAAAGTGGACCGACGTGCCCTTTCTTTCATCTTGTGAGGGCTTGTGCGTCAAGAAACACTAGGACGAAGCTGCCATTAGAAATATAATAATGTGGTTCATTTCTTGATTTATTCAGACAATGTAATGCAAAACTTAACGATAATAAATCCTCATATTTTATGTCATTGTCACACTTATCGTATCTAGATTTTAAGATTTTGCAATGATATGATGTGAATTTGGGAATTTGACAGCCAATAATTTCAGCAAAATAGTCATCATCTGTAAAGTATGAAAACAAAATACAGTGCGACGGCAGCCATATTGTATGTTCTTGGGCCCCACTCAGTTCATAATTCAAATTAGTTGCCTGCCACGGGATTGACTATGGTATAATTTGCGGGCCCCCATAATGCCAATGTGGATGTCACAGTACTTGGGTTTTTCTCTTATCTTGACTCTTGGGGAAAATTTGGTCACATAGTCATAGCCTATGCAATCATATTTAGATTTTCGCTGACAAACATATTAATAATTATGTAATTAAGTATCTATATTATTTATTTATAAAATTGTCCTTATGTAATTAAAGTATCGATATTATTTATATATATATGAAGAGAATACATTAATTTAGTAAAATATTTGTAACACCAAATAGGTCTCTTCTTACATATAATGATTGAAAAAAATAAATTTATACATGTAATTTATCAACTTTTTTTATAATTTTTTTATTTTTTATTTTTAAATTACATAAATATAAATTATTTATTTTTTAAAAGAGCCACAGGCAAGAAGCTAGCCAATAATATATGTCAATAATCGATGATGTATCAATCTTGAATCGTCGGAGGAGCTAACATTAATTTCGCACACAAGTTTATCCACTTTCACATGATCAAAGTATTAATAATATCAATAATATGCGCGATCTAAAAGCTGTAGTGTACAAATAAGTTGCCAAGCCAAGCCCAGCCCAGCCCGACATCAATTTTGTAAACCATCCGTACCTTTTGTAATTTGAATTTTTTGTGGATCGGAAGAAAACTTGAGTTCATAGAAGCCCAAAAGGGCAAAGATTACAAACTACACAACCCATGCCTCTTCCAAAAACTCATCTTTTCCTATTTTACAGTTTCACCTTCTCTTAAAACAATCTTTGCAGATAAGAATACACAATACATCTCATGCAACAGAACCAAAAAGATTCCAGTCATTGACTCTGAAGCTAGAGACGGCGAGTTTAAAGACCTCGGCCACCGGCATATGCCCGGATTGTACTGCTGGAACAGCAAAACCAGCCCCCACAGTGTTTGCACTTTCGCTCAAAGGACTGCAACCAAAACAACATAACCACATCAATGTCGTAGAACGCAGAAGTTTGTCATGCAAAGTCACAAACAATCTACACTTAGACTATATTAACATGCGTATATTTTCTCTTTCTGATCTGAATGAACTCAAACACAGTGGATTTAATCCTTTCCATAGCAACCGTATTCTTTTTTACCATCATATATGATAAGGATAAGATAAAAGGAGAGAAACCATGCACTAATATTTGCTTTTGGCGGATTTTCAAAGCGGCCGAATTCAGCCAAAACTGCTTACAGATGAGGGCTTACATTCTTCAACTGCATCGTACTGTATTATGGAAGGGGTCCGTACCCCTTTTAGATAAAATAGAGCCTCCAGGCTCCTAATGTAGAGCTAGAACTACTGCTACCTTAAATGAAATCCCAGGGAGACTCATTGGGAGGGACCAGTATTTCTTAAGGTGTTTAATGGATTAACAAGATTGTGACATACGCTAAGATTAGGACCCTCCAAGTCATCCTATAGTACTAATTCTTTTTTCTCTTTTTAGTTGCCTAATGTTTAGAAAATTAGGCAGCCGATGAAAGAATATTGCAAATTATGTGTAAGAAGGCACACTACATCCTACTAGGTATGGCGCAATCAGGAAGTCGAGATCTTTGATGATAACACTCCAAATAGCAACAAGACATACAGTCACACCTACTAGATCTTTCCACGCATACTTGTGTAAAAGTTTCAATTAGGATAAGGCAGTAAAATCTCAGTGCTAGCAAGCTTGCGTAATTCATGACTATCTTGTTTACAAGAGATAAGTTCCTAATGTATCCAGATGAAAGAGTCAAAATAAGTTTCAGTCAATGACACACAGAATTTTTGTGGCAACTTACTTTATATGAACGGGCTCATATGCAGTAATCAGCAGATCCGTATTAACGTCCTTAAGTCGCAGATTTGCAACATAGACCTGCACGACTCCAAACAATAAGCCCTAGTTAGCATACTTGCCCAAGTGAACCAGGAGTAGCACCCTGAAACAACTTAGAACACCGGAGAACACAACAAACAAACATACCCTCACAATATTTTGCGCTTCCCGTCCTTGCCGCCCCTTGGAAATTGCCTACATTCAAGAATGAAAAACAAGAGATATAATGACCCAAAATGAATGGCAAGAATCAAAAGCGAAAACCAGTAAGCCACGAAAAACACGGAACCCAAATTGCACATACCATTTGGCCAACAGCAGTTGTAACAACAGCAGGCGTGTTTCTATAACACAATCCGGGGGCCTCAATTACCCCCGACTGCTCGATCACCTAACGACAATTGCGAAAATAAAACGTTAAAATACAATTGCAAAACGGATAAATTAGCTGCAAAGGTTTACGGTTCAGGGTTTAGGGATTTTACCATGCTTCCTTCAGCATCTTGCTCAGTGGCAAGGTCCTGAAGAAACCAGTTGGCGCTTCCATTGTCGCCGACTTCATGCTTCAATTCCAAGAGCTCAAAGATCAAGCTTTCGTCCCGGGCAGGGTCCACAAATGCCTCCTTCAAAAACCCACCCAAAAAATAAAATCAACAAACGTGAAATTAAACAAAAGAAGCAAAATTTGAAAACCACTGAAACCAATTTAACCATATGAACGAACCTGGTGATCGGGAACTTGCCGAATGTTGCTCACATCCTACAAATTTTGACAGAAAATAATTTAAAAAATGCAAAATTTGGAATAAAATTACGAAAACAAAGACCAAAAAAAAAAAAAAAAAAAAAAAAAAAAAAAAAAAAAAAAAAAAATATATATATATATATAACTGACCTGAAATCGAAGAGGGAAGGTGCTTGTAATGGCGCCGCCGAACAAGGGGCGCTCGGAGTAGATATCTTGGGACATTTTGTTCGGCGATGGGAAACGAAGGCAAGCGGCGTCGTTTTGTTACTTAAGAATCGGAGCAGAGTAATCTCTGAAATTAATTTGAGAAATTAAAATTGGAAACAGAATGAGATGATTGCTCTCTGAAATTAATGCGTGGAAATTTTGGAATCGTGGAATCGTACCTCTGAGAAGCAGAAGCTTCTGGTTTCTTCCGTGGAAGCTTCTGAAAGTTCGAGGGCTCTGCTTTCTGCTGACGGTTGTGTATATGTATAGCGTGCAACTGCGTCAATTTTACGACTGCCATTCAGAGGAAGAAGAAGAAGGAGAGTAGCGCAAAGCGGTCTATTTAATTGAATTATACATTCTCAAAGGGTTTAGGCCCAAATCCAAGATCCATGAACCAAGCTAAAAGGCCCAAGGATTAAGATGGGGGGCTTTGGTTCACTGTCATGTCGTGTCTCGATCTAATCATACAATGCTATGTGAAAAAAGACTTATACATAATATTGTATTATTGAAGTGGGATGCCACGATGATGGTGAACCAGTTTCATCTAAATCATTCTCTTATAAACGAATGCAACAATGAAAACATACGTGGGGTTGTGTCACTTAGTTATAATAGTATATCCATTACTTTGGATTCAAGTTCAAATTCTGATTAGAATAATTTAGACTATTACTTTGTGAAAAAAAAAAAGGGATTAGTAAAGTCATATTACACCTTCAACGGGCTTAGGCCCAACGCGAGGCCCGAGAGGGAAGGTCTGGGTTTCACAGACGCGCCGAAATTATTTGACCAAACGAAACGTGCAGAAAAAACGTACCAAAACGAACGCAACGGCGAAACGTTTCGTTATTGTAACGAGAAAAGTACCGAACGCAACGAAAGAAAAATACCAAAACTCCATCTTTCTCCAACACCAAAACCGAAAGCAAAATCAAATGGCATCCCAAACCCAAACCATCCCACACAAGCCACTCCTGCTTTGCTTCTCCTCCTCCCACACCCTTCAATTCTTTATATTATTTTTAATTAATTAATTTAATTAATCAATAATCCTCAATAATCATTATAAAACTTTTAAATCCGCCAATCAATTGAATTCCATTTCAATTATTTTCAACACAACTGTCACGCGGTAAATCAAATCAAAAGCTCCAATCGCCGCCGGTCTCCACCCTCCCTCCGTCCGCCTCCGTCAGACCAAAAGCAGAAGCAGAACTCCTCCGTTTGTGGCGGCGATACCGAAATTGAAATTAGAATCCGATGAGTAACCAGAAGAAGAGGAATTTTCAGATAGAGGCGTTCAAGCACAGAGTGGTGGTGGATCCGAAATACGCAGACAAGACGTGGAAGGTTCTGGAACACGCAATCCGCGAGATTTACAATCACAATGCTAGTGGCCTCAGCTTCGAAGAGCTTTACAGGTTCGCTCGCTCCCTCACGCTCCTCTTAATTTCATGTATTTATTTGTTGTTTTAAATTGCTTTGCTTTTGTTTGGAGATTTTAGGTTTTGTTGATTTTTGCTGATTTATTAATTTAAATTTGCTAAATTCATTTTCATCGTTTTCGTTTCGATGCTTTCGATCCAGGAATAGATTGAGTATTTGTGAAGGAAGAGCTAAATTAGGTTCCGAGTATATTTTGATGCCAAATATGTTTGAATAACCTTGCTGTAGGAAGCACTTCTTCAAATAAGCAGTTATGCTAGAAGTGCTTTTATTACAATAACGTCAAAAATTTAATTAAAATTCAAGTGCTTCCTGGAGAAGCACTTTTAGCTGGAAGTGCTAGTGCTTAAAGAGGCAGCCTCTCCTCCTCAAAGCACTTTTACGAACCAGAAGCACTTCTAAGTTTTCCTGCCAAACATAGTCAGAAAGCGCTTTTGCTTTTAGGATTTTTTGCGAGAGTATGAGAATGGATTGAATTCTCAAGTTGCTAAATTATGCTCTGGTTGTCTTGTGGATTTAGAAATGCCTACAATATGGTGCTTCACAAATTTGGCGAGAAGCTTTACTCGGGACTGGTTACAACCATGACTTCTCATCTCAAAGAGATATCTAAATCGATTGAATCCGCTCAGGGTGGAATGTTTCTTGAAGAAATGAATAAGAAATGGACTGAACACAACAAGGCGCTGCAGATGATTAGAGACATCTTGATGTACATGGACAGGACTTACATTCCGAGCACCCAGAAAACCCCAGTTCACGAGCTTGGGCTGAACCTTTGGAGAGACAATGTCGTTCGCTCTAGCAAGATTCAGACGAGGCTTCTAAACACACTTCTTGAACTAGTGCTCAGAGAACGAACCGGTGATGTTATCAACCGGGGTTTGATGAGGAATATAATTAAGATGCTTATGGATTTAGGTCCTTCAGTTTACCAGGAAGACTTTGAGAATCATTTTCTTGAGGTTTCAGCTGAATTTTACAAGGGCGAGTCTCAAGAATTTATCGAGTGCTGCGATTGTGGGGATTATCTGCAGCAGGCTGAGAGGCGCCTGAATGAGGAACTGGAGAGGGTGACACATTACTTGGATGCCAAGAGTGAAGCCAAGATAACGAATGTGGTGGAGAAGGAGATGATTGCAAACCACATGCTGAGATTAGTCCACATGGAGAATTCAGGTTTGGTGAACATGGTTCTTGATGATAAGTACGAAGACCTTGGAAGAATGTACAACTTGTTCCGTCGCGTTGCCAACGGTCTCTCAACAATACGAGAAGTGATGACTTCTCACATCAGGGAAACTGGGAAACAGCTGGTTAGTGATCCGGAAAGGTTGAAAGATCCAGTGGAATTTGTCCAAAGGCTCTTGGATGAGAAGGATAAGTACGATAGCATCATTAGATTGTCTTTCAACAATGACAAGACATTCCTAAATGCTTTGAATTCCTCTTTCGAGTACTTCATTAATCTCAACAATCGTTCGCCTGAGTTCATTTCACTGTTTGTTGATGACAAACTCCGCAAAGGTTTGAAGGGGGTCAGCGAGGAGGATGTAGAAATTATTCTCGACAAGGTGATGATGTTGTTCCGTTACTTGCAGGAGAAAGACGTATATGAGAAGTACTATAAACAGCATTTGGCAAAGCGGCTTTTGTCTGGTAAAACTGTCTCCGACGATGCAGAGAGAAGTTTGATAGTTAAGCTCAAGACCGAATGCGGGTACCAATTTACTTCAAAATTAGAGGGCATGTTTACAGATATGAAAACTTCCCAGGATACAATGCAAGGGTTTTATGCAAGTCATCCCGAGCTAGGGGATGGCCCTACATTGATCGTCCAGGTTCTGACGACAGGGTCCTGGCCCACCCAACCTAGTATGACATGCAACCTTCCATTAGAAATGTCAGAACTCTGCGAGAAGTTCCGTTCATATTACCTCGGGACACATACAGGTCGGAGATTGTCCTGGCAGACTAACATGGGCACAGCGGATATAAAGGCTACCTTCGGGAAAGGCCAGAGGCATGAGTTGAATGTCTCCACCTACCAAATGTGTGTTTTGATGCTGTTCAACAATGCCGATCGACTGAACTATAAGGAGATTGAGCAGGCCACAGAGATTCCTGCTTTAGATTTGAAGAGATGTCTGCAATCCATGGCTTGCGTGAAGGGAAAGAATGTTCTTCGGAAAGAGCCCATGAGTAAAGACATTGGTGAGGACGATGCCTTTTTCGTTAACGACAAGTTCACGAGTAAGTTATATAAGGTGAAGATAGGAACTGTGGTTGCACAGAAGGAATCAGAACCGGAAAAACAAGAGACTCGTCAGAGAGTGGAGGAGGACAGGAAGCCCCAGATCGAAGCTGCGATTGTGAGGATCATGAAATCAAGGAGGACTCTGGATCATAACAACATAATATCCGAGGTCACAAAGCAGCTGCAATCCCGATTCCTGGCCAACCCAACGGAGATTAAGAAGCGGATTGAGTCCCTTATCGAGCGGGACTTTTTGGAACGAGACGGTGTAGACAGAAAATTGTATCGGTATCTTGCCTAGGGAAATTGTTTGCTTGTACCTCGGCTAGGTAAATGTAATATTGTTCTGATCTCTGTAAGCTCCATTGGTTGTCAATGAGTATCATTTATTTCCAGTAATATCATTAGTTAAATCAATTAGTAGGTCAATCGATCAGTTGGAGCCGAAGACACTGCTCGTGGTTCAATCGCGACTTGAAAAAAATTGTGAATTGAATTAAAAAAAATAATCTTATAAATGAATTGCAAAAACTTCGATGAGATGAAGTTTTTACAGCTAACTGGAACTGTAATAACTCAATACAACAGAAATGTTGGTGATTTTGTATGTTATTGCTCACGGGATTCGCAGTGCGATACCTGAAAAAAAAGAACAAATGAGGTTCGAACAAGCTTGAATTTACAATCGACAGAAATGCAGTGCGGTACCTAGTTCTTCGGAAGCTATGACTCTGAAATGAGAATGCGATTTTGAATGTCGGAGAATGCCTTCACATCGAGGCCCCATAACCTGCTTATTCAAATCAAGGGTAAGTAGTATCAACTCTGGAATCAACTAAATTACAGCTATGTTTTGAACACTGCGACATTGATGAAACGTCCTAACAGTAGTACAAATTCTATTTATACTGCGAAGAACTCTCACCAGCAATCGATTCCAATGGCATTGGCCCCATCCTTATCTGCTATTTTATCATCGCCAACATGTACCGCTTTGCCAGCATCCACACGAACTTGATCTGCAACAACAGAAGAACTTAGAGAGTAGCTTCAGTGTGTACTTTTAAATAGAAAGAACAATTCTTGATCTCTACGACGACATTGCTATGTATACCTAAAGCGGCCTTGAATATGCCTGCATCTGGTTTCTCATACCCAACTTCTGAAGATATGATAACAGAATCAAACCTGCAAACAAAAGCAAGAGAAATGCTTCATTTCTTCACATAAAAGAAACGAAGAAACCCTACACCTGTGCACCACGTGTACAACAGACTAGCCCGGATGCTCACAGATGCAAAACATTAAGGTCCTCAAGTAGCTTCCGTAAGCGGGAGTCGAAATTGGATACAACAGCCAGCTTAACTCCCGCCTCTTTGAGAAGGAGCATTGTTTCATAAGCTCCATCTGGAAGACGCCATGAGTCACCTTTAGCATAGTACTGATAAAAACAACCAAAACCATCAACAATTTCAAAACTATGGTCGATTTAGACTGCGTTTGGAAGGGCTAAAAGCGCTTTCTGACAAACAAAAACACTTCTAACAATGTTTGACATAAAACTTAAAAATCTAATAAACTTTTCGACGTGTTCCTTCTAGGGAAATCGCTTATTAGCATAAATGCTTCCTACAAAAGCAATCCCAAAACAGTCCCTAATTGCACAATTCTCTTCAAAAGCTTCAATCTTGAGGAATATATATAATCACTGAAATTACCTCATAAACTTGTTCGAAATAATCGAGATTAGAACAACCAGTGGCTTCAGACACAACAAGTTTCCAAAATGGCCTCCCATCTCCCTACAATTATCGATTTATTACGGCATTATCAACACCCAAAACAACTAATTTGTCACACTAATTTCGAATTATTTGCAGAAATTAAAATTAAATCAATTTAAGAACCTGGTAACGCAGCTTCTGAGGCCACGAAGCAGAGAAAGCTCTTCTGAATCCCTGCTTGATTTCAGCTGGAGTTGCAGTCACACCTGCGGAAAAGTAAAAGATGGGTCGTTTGAATTTGGCTCCAACTTTAAATTTTGATGGGAGATTCAGGGGTGGGATTTGGATACGACACCGTATTTGGTTCCCATGGAAGCGTAAACCTCTTCCACTGGCTTTGCCAGCTGCAGCAGAGTGCCTCCGGCGTCTAGCAGCAATGCGTCGTAGGCCTTGCGACTGAGAGCTGATCCTCCTCCGCCGCCGGAGTGGACGGACATGGAAGAACGGCGAATGGAGTCTCTGGGGAGGTTTAAATGGAGAGGATTGAGGGTTTTCAAGAGAGCGCCGCCGTGAGAGCATCTCATCAAGCAACGTTCCATGGCAGCGTTGATCGGTGGAGAGTCTGGAGACCGTGGCATTAAGTAACGGTTTTACCAAGAACTTTTTAATAATATAATAAATAAATAAAATCAATCGTCATCCGTACGACGTCGTTTCCAATTTTTTTAGCATGGCAAATGAAACATTTTCAAATCACCAAAAAAATCATGCCGATAAAAAAAGGCATGTCCAGAGAAAGCTTTCTGAAATTTTATTAAAACATTGACGTGCTTTTAATAAAAGTGTTTTTAGCAAAAGTACTTTGTAGATAAATATTTCCAAACGAACTCATAGCCTACAAGTACAACGACCGAAAGTCGTTAACATTTGAGGCGAGCTAAAAGAATTTCTACATTAAATTTAGAGGCTATACAAATGAATATTACAATTTGTTAGTTTCTATAAATAAACCCTTCTTTCAGGAAAATTAGAAAGTTGGGTTTGCAACTGAAAACTACAATAGAAGAAAAACAAGTCCCTATTACTAATGTCCTCAACATGCCTGCATTGTAGTCACTACATTTGTTTGGAACTGAATCGCAATTATGCGAACGCCGATAGTAATGGCTGCTTGGTCTGCCCTCCTTTGAAACAACCAGCCACCAACAGCGTTGACAGCTCTCAACGCGTTAGATCTGTAAATGTTTTGTAGTGTCGAGTGAATTCGCTCTCTGTGTGCAAAATGGGAGTGCAACAACAAAACCCACCAGCCGAAAGCAGCAGCTACAGCCTTTTTCGGTAAGTGATGTCCGTCTGGAAAGTCTTGGGGAATCTCCATACTTAAACTCCCTAGCACAAGATCACAGATCAAATGCCTGAAACAATAACACAAGCTGCTAAACAAACGAAAACACAAACACGCAGAACATTACCTGCATAAACTATAAATAATAATTATTGATTAAGTAACTGGTGAGAAGATGGTGCTTCTCTATGCCGGAATAGCTTCGCTAGTGCTCTACGCTCACAGTCCTGAAAAACAATTAAGAAAAAACAATAGCTCAACTAATGAGATCTATCTCACTGGCTAACAATCCCTTATTTGCTTAATCAACATGCAGCAAATTCAGTTATGAGTGGCTTTAGAAACTATGCCGGCCACATTTCCTATAAATATAAAGGATACAACATTCAAAGATCACAAATTCCATGCAGCATACAGTAGAACTACTATGTTACCACTAACAGAAATATTCGCAAGTTTTCTAAGAATTTCCAATACCTTGAACATGTTTAGGTAGAAAGGTCTCTTGGGGTTCATTCTTCTCAATTTTAAGTAAGTATATGCAAAGCTCAGTTGATCACGGGAGGTAAACCTGTCAACTTCATTAAACCAAAGGCATGAAAACAAATTTGAGATTGGTGTATGGGCCCGGACTATAAATGAACCTTCAGGAACGTCTGCACAGTAAATAGCACATGAAATTAGCATAGAATATCATAGATTCCAGATGAAAGGAAAATCCAATCTTTATGAATAACAAAATGCCAATAACACTCACAACTTGGAAGAGGAGTATTTGGGTCTGAAGCGTCAAACTTGGTGAGGCCATCAGACTGGTAAAACATAAACTGTTCATCAATGGCTGAGTGATTGTACTTATCTAGACGCTTATTTTGGAGTACCTCGTCCCAGACACAGTGGCGATGATAATGGTTGGAAATGGCATATTCTGATTTTGTGCGCCATAAAAAGTATTCAATAATCAGCATTGGATCAGTATTAAGTCGCATCTTGCTGTCAAGCCAAATTGAATACCTGAAAACAGGAATTGTAAAGAAGGGGGAAGGAAAATGGAATGAAAACCCAAATCAGAACTGAACGGACCAAAGCTAGAACATGGTGTGAGAATTACCAAGAATTGGGGAAAAGGCGATGCGATAAAAGTTTTGGCACCTTTCCAGTTCTGCGCATATCCTCATATGGTAAATTCTTCACTATGACTATCTTCCACAAGCCAATTCGTCCTGTATCATCAGGAACATGTCCCTCTGTTGATAATTTTGCCAATGTTTGATCATCCACAAACATTGCAAAACAAACGTTTTTCTTGGAATATTCACTGATCTGAAGTAAACAAGGATACAATATCATCACTAAAATGAAAGAAAGCATAAATATTGTCAATACATAATTCTGATACCATCATATTACAGACTAACATGTACATTTCCTCCAATACCAGTTTCAAACTTCAGGTATTCTGGAGTCAGGATGTATAACCTTCAAGTCTACATTTATTACTTTTCTTGTCCGACACAAGGGGGTCTAATCAATAACTCAAACGTTTATCAGTCAAACAAAATATCTGGATGAAGTCAAGTTCTTTTAGCAACACCTTGTTTAATAAAGAACCCACAAAACAGGAAAAAGAACTACTTAGCCTAAGACATTGATCAAATGCTTTATAAAAATAAGAAATAAAGAAGTTTAATAGTGAAAAGGGAATTTACCTTTTTGCTTGTTGGCCTCCTTAGAAAGTCGGAGCTTCCGAAAATACAAGAAGATACTACAATTTTGCAGTCATTCATGTATGCCTTGTCCTTCACATCCAAATCAAATCCAGAGCTTGAGAATCCCGGGGGTCCCTTGACAAATCCACAATGCAGAGTTTGATTTTTTGCAATGAAGGACTGCTCTCTTTCCTCAAGTGTCTGATGCCCTCCAAATCTAGGTTCGTATATATTGCTTCGAGAAGGAATTCCCTCTTGGTCAATGTACTCTAGTGAAAAATGTGTGAAGTTCCTGAATTCCCTGGGTTCAACAAGATACTCAACTGATTCCAGAAACCCAACTTCGCAAGGCAAATCTGAAAATAAAATATATGGGAGGAAGCAAAAGGGATAAGCCATATCGTCAAAACCCCGTTTCCAAAGTATGCATCCTTTATCATCCAATTACAGTCAGTCAACCAAGTTCATATCTTTCATATGCATAAGCACCAAATCAATAAGAAACTCAGAGGTTATGGTTTCAATAGTCCTTCTACATTGCGGTTAAATGCGCTTTAAAAAGTGCAGTCAAGTTTATCAATGACATAACTATAAGCTCCAAGCATGTATCAATAATATCGACGCATTTTCAAAAAGTAGAACAAAAATTCACGGGATCAATATATAACACTTACACTTGGCACGATGCTTGCTTCTGGGTGGTTTTCCAACATCAGACGGAAAAATTTCTGGGTGAACCGAAATGCTAATACTACTACTACTACCTTCTAGTTTAGCTGCATTGATCAATAACCCACATTCGTAATTAACATAATATTAATACCAAGATGATTACATTTAAATTTAAATAATCAAATTAACAAAAGTTTAAGTTGTTTCTGTAATTTGTGCATACCAGGAGGATGCATTTTGAAGCCGACGAGCAGCAAGTAAACCAAAAAAATGGCTGCAAAGAGAAAAACCCAGAGCCAGAATTTGTTCCTGGCGATTCGACCGAGCCTTCTTCCTTTGCGAACGAGGCGAGTGCCGTGCTCACTCGGATACTTCAACAACGCGCCGATTATGCCTCTCCTCATCTCCTCCGGCAACAGCGATTCGCCGCCGTCGTCTATGGAGCTGTTTTCATGGCGGGTTTGCCTGATCAGAGATCTAAAAGCGATAGAGTGGCGAAGTGGGAAGATCTATCATCGCCGATAGAGCCCCGAGTTTCCATGGGAGTGTGCAATAATGAGCGTAAGATTTTCCGTCCTCTGTAATTTTTCACCCGTCTCGTGCTGTCTGGAAAAATTACTCGTCGTGCCACGCAATTATTTCCTTTTTTTGCCGGGGAAAACAAATGGCACCTGCAACTTTTCACTTTTTACTTTTGCGCATTTGCACTTTACACTTTTTCCACACAGATTCAAATATTTTGCAAACAACAACTCAGATTTTAAGTCCTTTCATAATATAGCTATATTATTCGTCTAATTTTCGTCCACAATTCTATGTAACATGTGCGCCATGCCCTCTTTGAGGACATTCTCGTCAGTAGCCTTTTTTTTATGTATATGTTATTGATGCTAGATGTCAGATTAAGAGAAAGTTCTTAAGTGATTTTGGTATGAGTTTTCGGTAAAGAAATGTACTTATGTGAATAAAGTCTATCCACGATACTGGTATGGTATTGGCACAAGAGTTTTTGATGTTTAAGTTGGCTAAATGGATTAAGAAGCCAAGTTTTAGAGTTATAAATGTGAATTACATCTAACTTCTTGAAACTAATAATGGCCATTTTTTATAAAGGTGAGTTTGGAGGCTCTTTTGGAGTTTGTATGCCAAAGGCCGATGTGGTGTGGTCGGTCTGTACAAATCTTATGATCTGATCAATAGTTAATGAGAAATGTATTTATGCAACTTTTTTTCAATAAATTTATACAATAAAAAAGGAAAATTAATGAGGTTTTCTTAAAGAAAATAGTATTTTTTAATATTTTCAATCATGATCTCTATTTTTAAGTCATGGGCTCAATTTCCAACTGAATTGTGAATGAAAATTGGATTAAAAATGCTACATTGTTAAATTGTTTTAAATCTAGGGGATGAATGACAAAAGTGAAAACTTCATGTGCCATGTATGCAATTTTTCCCACTTTATTGCCCAAAAATAAAATAGTTTTGCTACCAACCATTTCACCGGCAATAGTAAAAAGATAGCGGATAGTAGAACGTAAGTAGCCGCTGCGTTTCCAAATGTCAGTCAAAACGGTGCGCTCCACATAATTGTGTTAAAAGAAGGGCAGGACCAAATACGACGTCGTCCGAACAGAAGCGAGTTCCTTTAGCTCGGAGACTGAAAAAGTGGTTTGTGGCTGCGCGAGCTGCGAGAAAGACAACAATGGCGACGGAACTGGAAGAACTAGTGGGATTTCTATCCTCTCCATCTCCCACAGTAAGAAGTTTTTCCCACTTCTTTACCCCCCCCCCCCCCCCAATTTACTGCTGATTCTGGTGACTGTTTGGAAAATTTGAAATTTTTATTGCTTGATGGGTTAATTTCATCTTATTTAACTGCTTCTTAAATCTGATTGGAGGGTAATTAACTGCAATTTACTCGTATTTTTCATGATATATTGGATTGGATTATTGATTAACTGTTTGTGTATATAAAGGTGACAAAGGCAGCTGTTGATATCGTTCGGGGGTTAACCGGTTCGGATGACGGCTTGCAGTCTCTCGCCAGTTATTCGAAGATTCTGCTTCCGTCGTTATCCCGTCTCTTAGCCGGAAACAAGGTGCATTATCACGGCTCCTTTCGCTTTGTTCATTCATAAAATTCTTCAATTTGATGATTATACACAACTTAATGCAAAATGTGCAACTGAATTTGGGGTTTTGATGCAATAATTACTGCGGAAGCCAACTTGTTCGTGCGGTTCTCTGATTGGTATTGAATTGGAATAACAAGGATTGGTTTACCATTTTGCAGGAGGTCTCGGAACCTGCAGCGGAAGCTCTTGTTAATCTTTCACAAAATTCAGGTCTAGCGGCGAAGATGGTTGACATGGGAATGATTAACATTGCTATGGACGTGTTATATAAGCCAGGGTCTAGTATTAGCCGGTTGCTGGCTATGCTTTTAGTTAATCTCACACAGTTGGATGCCGGTGTTACTTCTTTACTGCAGGTGTTTTTCCCTTAGCTCATTTTTCAATCGTATAGAAATATGTATGAAATAAAATGAATATAATTTGTTGTCGATTACAAGAATTTTCGTTATTTTTGTTGTTATACAAAGGAGGCAGATTTTTGTTCATTTATCTGTGTACATCTTTAAAATAAATAAGCATTCATATTTTGGAACAGTCATACATGATTGTATTTTTGAGTGTTTCATCCCTGAAATGTTATTAGTAATAGCATGAATTATCTATATTTGCTAGACTGGAGACGAGAAGATGCAAGGGCTCTATGTTATGAAGCTTGTGAGATCATTTTGTAGATCTCCTGATGAAGCTAGTGGTGCGTTTTTCCTTTCAAAATTTATATGTTTTACTTAAAGAATGATATAATCTTTGTTACGTGACATAATTTTCACATTGTTTTTTGTTTGAAGTCACCAATATTGACATGTTTATATCACTATCTTGCTCTGACACTTTTTGTTCCACGTGTATCAGAAGATCCATTTGAGCATGTTGGTTCCATACTTGTAAACATCTCGAAGCAGGAAGCAGGAAGGAAGCTTTTGCTGGACCCTAAGCGAGGGCTTTTAAGGCAGATTATTAGACAGTTTGACTCTCCTAGTCCTTTGAGAAGGAAAGGGGTATGTATGATAGATCCCACAAATGGACAAGATAGAGGCTCTTTTTTGTTGTTTACATATTTCACTTTTGATTGTCATCAGTTAGAAACAACAGTAACAATTACTTGTGAAAAAAACGAAAGAAGCAGGGCGTATGCTGTTGATGAACTAGCTCTCATATAATTATTTTGAGAGGGTCCTTTTCACTAATTTTATTTAGTCGTTCTTTACTATCTGGTCATATATGATCTATCAGTTAGGCATTCTGACTGAGTTCAAAGTCTTCCAACTATCAAGCACGGCTTACTCTGGTCAAGGTTGAGCGGCCAAGCTGGGTGCCAATCTAACCAAGGGAAGCTCCATTATCAACTGCTTACTTCTATTAGTGAGATATTTGTTTTCTTACAGATATCTGGAACTATTCGCAACTGTTGTTTTGAAGCTGAGAGTCAGCTTCAGAATTTGCTTTTGATTTCAGAGTTTCTCTGGCCAGCTCTGCTTCTTCCGGTTGCTGGTAACAAGGTAATATTCTGCACCTTCTTGACTTTCGATGCTTTCATATATTTATGTACTATCCTACACGTTTTTTTTTGTTCCTTTGTATTTATCTGGTAAGTTTTGCCCAGATTTACAATGAACAGGATAGATCGAAAATGCCACTTGAGCTTGGGAGTGCTCTCTCAATTGAGCGTGAACCAGTCGACGATCCTGAAATTCGTGTTCAAGCACTGGAGGCCATATACTTAATCACATTACAGGTCAGATGAGTAACTTTTTTTCTCAATTCATTCTCCTTGTGCTCTACATGCAATAAAATATAATTTTGTTTTGTTCATCTAAAAACCAAATAAAAATATTTAACTTAGGAAAGATAGAAAAAATAATAATGATGCGGTCCTGTGGAACACAAATATGCTAAAGAAAATGATTCAGCAACAAATTGCAATGTTGAGTGAGGAACACAAGCGTTTTGGATAAAATGTGCATTGATACGATGGCTTTTGTAGAGTGCTTTCCTTGAGGTAATGCGGTAATGCGTGGAATCAGTTGAGCTCTATGTAATCAATCTACAGCTTATAATTATAGCATTTTCCTTGCCGTGGATAATTGTGTTGATTTTTATTGCCAAGATGTATGGCTTCATGACAACATTTAATCACATGAATGGTTCTATCTCTATCCAGGAGGCAGGTCTAAGAGCCTTCTGGTCAGTCAATGGACCGAGAATAATACAAGTAGGTTACGAAGACGAAGAAGATCTTAAAGTAATGGGAGCATATGAGCAACTTGGCGCCTTGGTATGTAAAAATTTCTGCCTGGCCACACAGACACTTTTCTTTCTTCCCAGTGTTTTCTCCTCCACTTCCTATTGTGTTATATCCTGTGGAAACTAATATTACTACCGTCACTGTTTTTGCCAGTTGATTAATAGCAGCGGGACAGAGGAGCCAACAACCGAGACATCTAATTAGCACTGCCGATGTTCATTAATTTGATCCGGTGGATCTTCTACAGGCACTCCGCGCTGCTCGTCAGAAATCAAAGTGAGGGCCTTTGGTTGATTTGTGTTATTGTGTAACCGTTAGTAGAAGAGCAGTTTTAAGCTGGTTAGAAATAGAGCATGTGATTTAGGGATATCGCAATCTGAATTGTTTTTATGCTTGGAAGAAAATGAGAAGAGGGAAAGAGATGCTAGTTTCATTGGTTCTTATGTAAACCCTCGAGTTGGAATATCGTTAACAAACAATAGTAACTGGTTCAAGGTGGAGAGATTCTACTGTGTAACCGAGTGAAAACCGAGGGATACATCATGTGTTGAGAGACGTGGCAACAAGACAATATATCTCCGTTGTACTTAAGAATCTCTCCTCAAACTGGCCAACAAGTTAAACTCTCTCTACATCCTATAAAGTTGTAAACGATGAAGTAAAGTTCAAAATAGTGGTAAACTAAAATAATCTTTGGTGGCATAACACGTAATCAATCTCATGGCCGATACATTCTTTAATTACTCAATATATTGTATGGAAAATTCATCTGTATTAGAGTGAGTGTTAGCACTTAGCTTAGATTTGTGTGTTCAAATAAAAATACTCGACACTATAAATTATAAATTGACTTCTTTCATTAGAGAGAATATGATTTTATGAAAATTTACGACAATTTATTGAAATTTTATAGAGAATAAGTCAACCGTAAATCGCCGCTTACGACATTTTTCAAATTCGCAGCAGCGCCAAAAACTACCCGGCAAAATCCAAGTAACCGATTAAGCGCGAAAACCAGCAAATTTACTTCCCGCCATTTTTGAGTGCTCAAATGGCAATCGCTCCTCTCTCAATCCCTCTCTCTCTATCTCTCTCTCCCCAAAACCCACCAATCATCCAGAGAGATCCCATCTCAGAAGAAATGGATCTCTCGGACATAGCAAGGAAGCTCGACCTCTCCGACTCCAAGCACGTCATCCGACGAGCCGCTGAGCTCCGCCGTCTCTGCGACATCCAGTTCGACTCCTCCATAATCGGCGTCGTAAGCTTTTCTCAAAATCCCTCAATCTCTCTTATCAATTTTCCCAACTGGGTATTTATCAATTTTGATTGTAATTTGCAGGGCGAGGTTTGCAAAGCTGTGATTTGCTTAGAAATCGCCGCCACAAGGTAATCGAGCTTTTGATTTTGCAATCGCGTCCGTTTTCAGATTCGTATTGGGTTTTTAACTTTACGGTTGTAATTGTTTTGGATTGAATTGGTTTGTAGATCGGGGCTTCTATTCGATCGGAAAAAGGCGATAATGTTGAGTGGGATGTCTGAAAAGGCTTACACCAGATCCTACAATTCGATGCAGAACGGTCTCGGGGTCAAGTGGGTTTTCGATTTCTCATTTGCTTGTTCCGATTTCGATGTCATATTTCGGTTTAGTGGGTACTGATTGTTCGATTGGATTGTGTGCTGTGGTGGTGGTGTAGGAACAAGCTGGATGTTAGAGAACTGGCAATTCAGTTTGGGTGTGTTCGGATCATTCCCTTTGTACAGAAGGCCTTGTCTCTGTAAGATACGATTTCCTTTCCGCAATGCGATTTCAATCTTTTTCGGTTTTTAATGTCTACTTTTCATATGCTTGCTTCATGGAGCTGCATATCACATGCTAAATGTTCGACAAAATGCTTCTGAGAGCATCAAGTTCTGTTTATTTGTTAGGATGGCTTGGGTCTAACTGTAGATTATTATATTGTTACGTTTCAGTTACAAGACTCGGTTTCTTGCATCGTTGCCAGCTTCTCGGCGGGCAAGTGCTGATTTCACTCGACCTGTCTTCATTGCTGTGGCATTCTATTTGTGTGCGAAAAAACAAAAGGTATCCCCATGATTCATCTCTCTCGCTTGATTTCTAGGGAAGAAAGGGATTTCCTCCGTACAACTTTTACAAATTACAGTTTCATACCTAATGTGTTTGCAGTTAAAGGTAGACAAGCTTAAGTTGATTGAGCTTTGTGGTGCATCTGAAACTGAATTCTCTTCCGTAAGATACAGCCTTTCTACTATGCAAGAGTCTCTTTTGTTGCCAACTATATTTTTGTTTCTAGCCCTCGTTATGTACTTCTATCATATTTGTGAGCTTCTTCTGCAGGTTTCGACTTCCATGAAGGACTTGTGCTTTGATGTTTGTGGGACTGAAAAGGAAAAGAAAGATCCCAAGGATGTGAAGGGGAACCGAGGTAGGTGTCCGTTGCTGAATTTATGTTGTAACTTTGCCATGGTGCATAACTTCTTGATGTTTTGCCATCATTAACTTACTGATTTTTCGCAGAGCTTCTAGATGTTTTGCCAGAGAAAAGGAAACTTGAGGATGGCGGCTATTCCTCCGATGAAAGAACCGAGGTATTGATAACCTAATTCTGCACACATAAACAGAATTGCAGGTTTCGTCCCCACAACCTGTTGTCATGCTATTTTTATTCTGTCGGTGGGCCACATTTGATGCCAAGCAAACTGGATTTTCTACGCTTGAGATATATGTTAGAATTCTGATAGGATTGCAATGCTTCTCTTTTTATATCGATTATGTTATTTTGAATTCTATGGTGACGGGTATTACCATCTATTTCTTGTGCTATCTTGAGGTCAAACACGATTTAGAGTGGACTCTGCCTGTACAGCATGAGGGAACAAATGATACAGCTTTCATTTTTATGTTGTTGATCGGTTTACTTATCTTAACAACCCCTAGAGTAAGCCACCCTAGAAATGAAAACTATGGAATGTAACTGTTTGGTGCACTTGAACTTGCAGGCGTCAAGTTTCAAGCGCCACAAAAAAACGGAAAAGCATGACTATGAGGGTTGGAAAACCTCAGTCCTCACATCTAATAAAGAAACCAAGGCAAAAGGTTTGAATGCATTTCCTTTCAGATCGTTTCACTCTGTACCAATCATGCACATTGAGATGAAAAAACCTAACTAATTTGTGTTTGCTTTTCTAAGTTCTATGCAAGCGGACCAAACAAACTAGCCTAAACTTTCTGAAGGATGTACACGTATCCGAAACTCAGAACTTGGAGGCTGTATAGGACGATACGTGTTTGCCTTGTTGTGCCATACCATCCATAA
The DNA here is from genome assembly GCA_018257905.1 of Gillenia trifoliata. Classification (NCBI taxonomy): domain Eukaryota; kingdom Viridiplantae; phylum Streptophyta; class Magnoliopsida; order Rosales; family Rosaceae; genus Gillenia; species Gillenia trifoliata. Next base: position 4,919,133 of record CM031083.1, on the reverse strand, counting down.
CATCAGATGTGAAGAAATATGAGCTAAGCATTGAAACGGCAAACGGATTATCGAAGTTCTGATTGCAAACTCATCAGATATCGATATGGAGATTTTGAGTGAAGTGTATCAATTGAAAGTATTGAAATTTCAGCCGTGAACACAAACAGAGTTTATGCTTTTTGGTTGGGGAGTGCCATTGCTCATGAAGCATCTAGGTGTTGATTTATTTCACTGGTTGGAGCTTTGCAATAGGTTTTTTTTATTCCTTTTGGTAACCAAAAGAATGCTCATTGCCTAATACACGAGATAAACTAGGATTGCTCTTACGTCAAATGAAACCAGCATTGTGTCGGATGGAATTAAAATATAGAGAATTTCATACTTTTGTGAGATGTGTTTTACATATGACGTTGTAATGTACAATTTAGTTAACACAAACACTTGAGATGTAGGCCACACAAAATTAAGAAAAGCGGCAGAGTCCATTAAATGATGGGAAAATCCAAATTGCAGGTGGTATAGGGCTGGGCCAATCACAATTAGGATTTGGGAACTGGATCCGGGTGATGCTTTCGTCCTCTAAATTGAAGATACTCATGCCACTAGGGTTTTTTATATCCGTATAGTATATGCAATTCGGCTTACATCCAGCAAAGTTGGAAGCCAAAATAGAGACTGAATTGTTGACGCCGAGAAACAAAGCCTCATCTCCAATGTCTTTTACCTCAACTTGCTGGATGGTTTTGTTACTATCGTCAAATACAACCTTGTAAACGCAGAAACTCTCGGTCCACGACCCCTCAGAACGACCCTCCTTAATTGCAAGCACTCGAACTTGCAACAAGTCTCCCTTGATTGATTCCACAAGATATTCCCAAGCAGCTTCTCCGAATTGAATGAATCGTTGAACTCGATGTGCTTGTGACTTCTCGACGTCAACTGAGACGATGCATCCGCCCCCCCGATATCCAACTGTGTAGATTTTGTTTTTATAAAATACAGCATCAGTCACGTTTAAGTGGAAGGGCCTCCAATAGTTTTCTCCCGCTTTAGTGAAAGCGAACCTGCCATCTCTGCTGTATAATGCAACAACCACATAATTGTCACGGTTCAAACTGGGATCGGTGGATAATATAACCTTTCGGACGTAATTCTCGTTGGGGTTCACGCCATCACTTGGGATCATGTCTTGTGCTTCCAACTCTAACGGGGGGAGACGAATGGTCGCTTCTTTTCTGAAAGGGTTCACAAGAGTTATGTTGTTAGGTTGGTCTGCTAGATCTATTGTGGCCAACCAACCGTGGCTGGAGCCACAACATCTCTTACTATAAGGCACAGATAACAACTGAACATTCTTGTAAACTTTCTCTTCAGAAATACTGTATACTGCTCTTCGGTTTGTCGTCGGGCCACTAGTTTTTCCATGTGTTTGTGATTCTGATTGGAAGGGGATCAAGAGCATCGGAAGTACCTTAAGCCACCGTTGCGTTGCGAGATTATATGCTTTGGAAACATAACACCATTCCTTGCAAACGGCAGCAAAACGAACATGATCAATGGGTTCCAACAAGTTATCCAGGATTAGAAAGGTAAGGGCTTCCGGAAGACTTGCCCATTCTGATATGGGCATTGACAGGTGACTAGTACCGTTGAAGGGAACCGTCGTCATGTTCCTCCTAACCCTAAGACAGTGCTTCTTCTTAGGCGACCTACATGCACATGACAACACAAGAGAACAAAAAATAAATAAAACATGTACACATGTTGTTCTTAAACAATTAAGAAGCATGCATGCATGATATACTAACAACAACAACAAAAGAATAAGAATATTAATCAAATTAAGTTAATAATTACAGGCTTAGGCACAGGGCCAATGGATCCCCATTCTCCCTCATTGATGTCTCGTTGTCCGCCATGTCCGCCGTTATCCAGCCAGCGGCGCCGGCTGCTATTTGATTTCCTTACTCCGGTCGGTTGAACTATCTAGCTAGGGTTTTGTTTTTCATCCTCAATCTCTAAATTTAAGTAGTTTCCTCTGTCTGTAGTTTCAGTTCGACGAGGACTCGTATTGTTGATTGATCTCTCTACACGCGGCTTGTTTCTACCCTTTCTTTGATTCACTATTGAGGTATTAGAGTCCCAGTAAAAATTTCTGATGCCTTATCGATCTGCTAGCTTATATCTTAATCGGTTAATTAATTTACTTATCTAGTTATCTTGATACCTACGCAATCCGAATTGGAATTAAACACTAATTAAGATCAAGTGTCGATCGTTGATCGACTATGCTAGCTAGGCTAGCTTCTACTTAAAAATGAATTGTGAGAAAATTAATCAATCAATAGTTCAATGCACAGTGGTTTCTCCTTTTCTCATATGGTTTTGCACCTTCCCTTTATTTTTCCAAACCCTTCTTCGATCGTACGTAAACCATTAAGCACACCTATATATATACATGTATTTGATTAGCTTCCTCAGCGTTTCCATGCATACAGTTTCTTCTCTATATCTCTCTTTCAAATTCTCCATTGCTCTATTCAATTAGAGGTTTGAATCAGCGCTTATAAGATATCAATATATATATGAGGTAATTAATCACATCAAAACTATGAATTTATAGTTTCTTTGGGTACGTAATTGTATTCTTGAAAATTTTATTAGGTCGAATGGCTTGGCTATGAAATAAATTTGGCAGAAAAACTTGATTGTATAAACTTAATATCTATTTTTACATCTTAAAACGTGAGCCGAATAATATCTAAGTGATGTTATGATGCAATTTATTATCAAGTTTATGTTTTGATTATATATTTGTTTGTTTGTACTGCTACTTTCTTGTTATAATTAGGGTTTCTCTAAGCTAAATTATATGAATGTACAATATATTGACAATATCTTGTGCATTCAACCAAAGGAGACCTATTCCATATTCGAAGACATGCAATAACATATGGAAACCTGCCTGAGGAGTCTTGGCGAGAGACATTCTCTGTTTACAAGTTGGTGTTCAACAATAGAGACGAAATTGTTCAACATATTAGAGTAACGTATATTGAAAATGAGTCTTTTTTTGTGGGTGACAACAACGATTCATTCTCCGTTTTAGCTTCAAACTTTCTTGAGTGTAAGCCAAATTGCATCTACTACACAGATAATGCTACGAAGAGACATGGAAAGCTTGAGGGAAAAACATGTGATATGAGTATCTTCGATATAACAATCACTACACAAATTAATTTTCCAAATCCTAACTGGCACCGGCGGGCGTACACCGATTGCACATTGGACTGTGCCACCGTTTAATGGGCTATGCGACACAGACATTTCTTGATCTTTTGGCCAAGTGTCGAACGACTGTGCTAGCTAGCTTCTACTAGTGAAATGTGATATTCTTTCATGTTATTCCAAGGCCAAAGACTGCTACATTTCTATCTGCCTTGTGCATTGTACAATTAACGACTGTTATCTCCTTTTTTTTTGTTCAGTAAACATAATAGATTAGAGTTACTTATAGTCTGGTGTACCTCTCTATTAATCTCAAACTTCTAGGTCTCGTTTGATAGAGATAATTGATTTAGATAAGACTATTCATTATATTAACTATATTTTAAAGGAAGAAATGATCAACAAATTCCTTGTTTTGTCTAAGTTGAAGGTTACTCGTGAAGAATAGTTGTCCCTTTTAACCATTCTATTTTTTTGGGATTAGCAAGAATATCTTTTCTTCATGAGTAACATTCAACTTGGACAAAATAAAAGATTTGTCATCCATTTCTTCCTTTAAAATGCTTTCAATATAGTGAATAGTCATACCAAAAACAATTATCCCTATCAAACGAGGCCCTAAAGTAAATCCACCCATGAATACAGGCAGAGTTTATGTTTTTAGGTTGGGGATGGGCATTGCTCATGAAGTATTTGGGTTGATTTATTTCACTGATTGGAGCTTTGCAATAAATTTTTGTTTCTTTTTGGTAGCCAAAAAGAATGCTCATTACCTAATGTATGATAGAAATACTAATAGGACAACACTTTTGACCAACATGGTATCTAGCAAAGGAAAATATTCAGCCTCTCACCCCATACTCTTTCACAAACTCTTCTTAACGTTTGGTTAATTTGGCTCTTCGTGATAACGTGACGACTTTCTATTATATGACCTTACAAGCTCAACCATGTAACGTCTCCACTGAAGATTCACATATCAAATGAGATCAAATACAAAAAGTCATATACTTTGTGAGAAGCATACGTTCATCTAGTATACTTTGTGTTATTATTTACATATTTGGTATCCTTATTTTTTTTCTTTGATCAACACGTGGTATCATAATTTGCAAAATCTCCAAAATGCCTTCCAAGGAGCACAAGCTGACACGTTGTCCCCAAGGGCACTTTGGACTTTCCGTCCTTCCGCGTTGATTTGTCGGCTTTCAAACGGGAGAAAAATCTTCCAGTCATTTTTCAGTCAAACCCGGTGTCCTTTTTTTTTGTCCGTCCCACAGGAAATTTAATGCAACCCTTCCGAAACAAAATTAAGCGGCACAGATCCCGCCATCCAATTCCAATCGGTCCCTCCAGCGAATAAAAAACTCCTGCCAATCAGCGGGACCCACACAGGGCGTATCCATAGAACCCACGTAACGAGCTCACATCGTGAAACATGAAATTGCAAACACCAAAAGAAAACCCCTCCACAACGATACGCGAAAGTTTGAATGAATGATATCTCTCTCTCTCCTCTCTCTCTCTTTCTCTCTCCTCTCGCTTTCTCGCACATTGATTCCAACGAGCCTGCTGTTTAATTTAAAAAAAAATCAAAACTTGACCCACTTTTTCTTCAATGATTTTTTATATAAATGTTTATCCCAATAATTTTCAATTTTAAAAAACTCGATTGCATTTCCAACCGACGTCAATAATAGTGGGGTAAAATTCCTATTTTAGTTTAGGGTTAGGTTCGCTTTCTCCAATTTAGGGGCATTTGGGGGAAAATTCGAATCGAATCGATAATTTCTCATGCGAATTTCGATTCGTGGGTTCCCTTCTTCTTCTTGATCGTCGTTTTTTTCTTTTGAATTAAAAAAAAAAAAAATCAAAAGATGGGAATCGAGGTTTCCGATGAGCTGTTGGGAACTTTCGTCCCGGTTTTGATATATTGGGCGTATTCGGGGATTTACGTGCTGCTGGATTCGTTCGAGAATTACCGATTGCACACCAGGAAGGACGAGGACGAGAAGAATTTGGTCTCCAAGAGAACCGTCGTCAAAGGGGTTCTTCTGCAGCAGACGATTCAGGCTGTTGTCGCTATTATCCTCTTCACGGTAACTACTTCAATTTCCTTTCCCTTTTCGTTGAGGTAAAAATTTGGTTAATTTTGCATTCTCAGAGGGAAAGAATTAAACTTTGATTAAGTTATGAATTGGGAAAGTTTAGTTTTTTTGTGGGTAATTAATATTGTTTGGTTTGCTTTGGGGGGTGTCAAATTCTGGTTGATTCTCCTTTTTGGGGATAAAATTCTGATAGTTTGGTTTTGCATAAAAATTTATGTTTTTTTCCTTTCTGGGTTATGTTAGTGGTGTGGTAATTGTAGCAATGAGATGATAAATTATGTTCTGATTTTTCATAGTACCTTGGATTTTTCATATCATTTTCTATTGAATGTAGTTGGAAATGTGGTGATTGCAGGGGTTTCTGCTTCTTTTGGTTGGTTTGCCTAAATACAGTATCAACTGCGTAATATTTGTCCTCGTCTTGTGTTTTGCTGTTTAGTGATCCGTAGCTTATCGAATGAACTAAACTTTAGGTTTTGGTGATCTTATCCTCTTCGCAATATATTTTTTTAGTGATCATGCTATATAACATATCTTGAAATCTAAGCTTCACCGTGGAAGACGTTTGAGTTTTCAAGGGATGGACTTGTGCGTTTATGCAAGCTTCTTTAATTTTGTTGTTAGCATATGAGGAAAGTGTAACATGATTATCAAAAATTGGGCTTCGTCGATCAGTTTAGGACAAGTGAACCAGAACTAGTCTAGCTGTGGCCACCTTCCGTCAGTTTGGATATCTGCTTTGTGAAATTATTACTTTGTAGAGCTTCTAGCTCTTGAAATATATTCACTCAACTAATTAGGTGCTCCATTTCAATGTATGTCATAAAGTGGAGAACATTAGGTCTCTTGTCCACCTTATTGGATTTCCTTTAACGTTGATGTACGAATTACAAGAAACAATTTGATAATGGTTACTATCCAAGATTGTCATTGCTTCCCTCATGATAACCATTTTTAGGGAGTAAAAACAGAATCTTTACTATGCATTGTGCTGCCTTTTCTTCACTTGCTTTTGGTTCTGCCGTGATGGTTGCGCTCTATTTGTGCATGTAGCTTTGTTCACAAGTCCTAGTTAGAGTTCCATTTTTAGAGTCCCAATTGATACATGAAAGACAGTCATTACTATAATTCTGCATCATTTATGCAGGGATAATGCCATGGTAGTTTTGTTATTATTTCGCCAAAAGATTGTGTTTATCAATAGCACCCTGCCATCAGTTGTTTTCCATTTCCTGACCCCTACTTCAGACCTGATGCATCATTTGTTTGCTGATTTTTTACATACGTTGCGTATGACTTCGTTTTAATTGACAGGTGACAGGAAATGATGGCGGGGATGAAGGTACAAAGCCCTCTTTCATTGATCTAGCAAGACAGTTTGTTACTGCAATGGTGGTTTTGGATACCTGGCAATACTTTATGCACAGATACATGCATCACAACAAGTTCTTATACAAACATATCCATTCCCAACATCACCGGCTTGTTGTGCCCTATGCATTTGGAGCTCTGTACAATCACCCTGTGGAGGGACTTCTCCTTGATACAATTGGTGGGGCCTTGTCTTTTCTCCTCTCTGGTATGTCTCCTCGAGCCTCCATATTCTTCTTCTCCTTTGCCACCATCAAAACAGTAGACGATCATTGTGGATTGTGGCTTCCGGGGAACCTCTTCCATGCCTTGTTTAGAAATAATACTGCTTACCATGACGTCCACCACCAGCTCTATGGAAGCAAGTATAACTTCTCCCAGCCGTTCTTTGTTATGTGGGATAGAATACTTGGTACCTACATGCCTTACTCATTAGAGAAGAGAGCAGGCGGGGGCTTTGAAGTGCGGCCCAAGAAAGTAGAGAAGGAGAACTGATTCTTACATGAGGAAACACGAATCTATATTCGATTGTACCAGTATTTATTCTTTTTCTTTCTTAGGGAACCACACTGCCTAAATATTTTGTATATACATATACACTGTTGTGCCTTATTCTTTTGTTTTCCTTTTTGGATGAGTTTTAAAACTTAGTCGTGGAATCGAGAATTCATGTATTAAGATAAATTCCGACAGAAACTCCGGTGGTTTCAATCTTCCACGGATTATGTCATTGTGAGCTACATTTGGTTTTGTATTGAGGAGATGTGTTATGGGGGTCTACTTGCTCATGCAGTCTAATTTTTCACTAGATTGTTTTCTAATTCCTGTTCATGCTGGAATGATCAACATTCTTGCGGTGTCATATTATTCGAAACTTCGGTCGGTTTATAAAGACAACACGATGTTAATATTTTCTAATTTTTGTTTAAAGCTCCATTCATGGGCAGCATGTTCCTGGTTTAAGTATTCAAATTGTATTGTTAAGGTTTCGATTTCATCATTCATTGGATTTCTGATCCTAGACAATGTACCAAGTTTGTATGTTAGATGGACTATCGGTTGAGCCAAAATGACCAAGCTTCCCCGGAGTTGCTAGACTTTTAGTTTAGAATGTCGACTGAGTGAGGAGGACCGCCTATCAGTATTTTTGTTTTTGGGACAATGCGATACTCTACATTACTCTCTTCAAAATCTCGAGCTCGCATTTGCGAATCCTATTTACCATTTAAGGATTTGGTTCAAGGACAATCTGATATAGAGCTCGTTTGCAAATACTTTTAAAATGACTTAAATCACTTTTAGATAAACGGATCCAAAAACACTTGAAGTGTTTCCTGCAAGAAGCACATAATTAGTGTTTCTTGTAGCAAGCACTTCAAGTACTATTTCGGAATTTACTTTAAAAATACTTCCAAACGAGCCATTAATTTTTCAAAGATTGATTTCATATGGTAAGTAGCTAAGCTTTTAGCTTTGTGTGGGTGCGGGTGTGGGGTGCTTACTTTGCCACGCTTTCCTAGTAGCTCACAGTCACAAATTCAATCAGGCATGATCCTCAACGCGTGTGATATGCTTGAAATATATACCTAACCCAACAAAACAAGATAAAGATAGTAACGTTTTCCAATTCGAAGTGAACACTTTATCTGATATATTTTCACCACAAAAACACTACAAAAACAAAAAGCAAAATTCGGCATTACCCAATTTCAATAGACTTGGTGTTTGTTCAATCTTGTCCTCTCTCTTTCTCTCTCTCATTTATGGCCCTCAGCCACTTTCTCCTCCTTGAATTTACATCTTCACATGCATGTCTCTTAGAAACAATTCGAATGTGACGCAACTTATACTCCTTTGTGTCTGGACCGCTCATCGTAAAGTTGTATACATTCGTGACATATAAATTTCTCTCGTTAAACTTATTTTTTTTATAAGGTTACGGGATCTATCATATATACACGTGTCTCATCTGACAAGGTTGTAGTATACACACCTTGACATGCAAGTTTCTCTCGCTTAGCTCTACTCTTCTCTTGACATGTCAAGACAATTGGAATGTTTCTGAGATTTACTTGTACAAAGTAGAAACCCTACCGTCTGTAGCAGTCAATCCCTCATATTATTGTTAATTTGGGTTTAGTTCCAGGACTGAAATAAATCATAAAATTGCTAAAAACGATTGTTGTTTTTCCTTTTCGGCAGTGTACTTGTTATATTTCTACATCCAAAATAAATATAAATAAAATAAAATAAACTATTGGTCCAGGCATTTGAAATAGAAGGGCAAAAAATGGGCCAGTGTATTTATAAGCAAGTTATTGCAGATATTGATGCTTATCCAGATATGCTCTCTAGATTTAATGGGGGTATGATTGTTTCATGGTGAGATTATGTTTTTGAAGACATTCCTTGCTTTAAAATTGAAAGATCGACATTAATTAAATAATAACATTATAGCTAGACCTGGATATAATGGAAAATAATAATAAGACGAGATTGATTGAATTATTGACCAGACTTTGGGGTTTTATTCAGGAACACATGGGAACCTTTCTGGCTTCTGGCCCCCCCCTTCATGGTTGAATTTTTTTTTTCAGACTTATGGAATCTTTCTATCCCCCCATGAGGGACCTAATGTAAAGCACTTTATGTGTGATTATTGAGGGAGTTAGAAACAATGACGGTTCATTTACAAGATGCGATTTGTTTTCATAATCATTGATTTGTCGATATTTATGAATAGTTAAATGGTATTTAAATTGAAATGATTTTTTCTAGACATGATTTTTAGACGATGAAAAAGAGAATGAAGGTTCATTTACAGGATGTTATTTGTTTTCATAATCATTGATTTGTTGACATTTATGAATAGTTAAACGGTATTTAAATTGAAATGATTTTTTCTAGACATGATTTTTAGACGATGAAAAAGAGAATGAAGGGTTAGGGTTATAATGTTTGTACAGTGAAATGATGTCACATCGTCATTGAAGTAGGAACATGGCCTGAGCCAAGTATTGTCCCAATTACAATGTTACTCCTATTACAACATAGATTCTCCGAAGAACAAATATAAATCAACATTGTATCTGTAATATGAACCGATAATACATTATTGATGGCATACATGACAATCATTGTAAAGACCAGATGCATGCTTCATACCCGGATTACTTATTACAAGTGGGAAGCAAATCCATCCCAGTGTGGGGTTTGATTGAATTTTGATTGTCTCTGATGTTGGGGAGCTTTCTGTTCATAAAACTGGATACAATGTTTCTGCTATTTCTGTTTCTACTGAAATTCAAAGCAACTGTGAAGGATGTAAAAGTGTAAAAGATTTGTAACTGTTTAACAGTTTACCGTTGTCTAGATCTCTCTATTTGTGTGTGTGTGTGTGTGTGTATACATACATATACGCATTACTTCAGGTGTGGTCCTTAGAGGGGAATATAGACAAAAGATTTGACAACTCGATCATGTTAGCTTCCAGTTTAAGCTGTTGGGAGCCTTCGGTTTTGAATCCACAAGAATACAAGATAAAAAGAAAGATTTGTAGCCTTTCTAAGCATGTCATGGAAGAGGAGGCATTTGAAAAGCAGTTTCCCTGCGCATGCCTGGAGAAAAGTGCTTTTGCACTGCAGTCTGCAGACCAGTTTGTTTGTAATGGGCCAGCAACATACATCAAAATCTTGCATTTTTCTTGCAGAAAAGGCTGGAAGGAACTAGTAAGAAAACTAGTTAGAAACAAAGTTAAAAGAGAGCTCTTACGTTTTGGAATTGGATAGTCGGTGCACATTTAGCCGTTAAATTCAGTAATGTATGTCATACATTAATGTCTTGTAGAATTTTTTATGGTAAGTGTGACTATACATCAATGTATAGTATGCATTTCCTTTTAACTTTAAGTGGTTTAGATGCCCCTGGTAAATTATTTATAATTTTTATCGCACATCCAATTGTTAAATTCAGTAAGGTATGTCATACATAGATGTACTCTAAAACTTTCAAAGAAGCAGCTTTTGGAATTAATCACTACTACTAAAGAACAAAAATTTATTCATACATGGTAGAAATTCCAGTGAAAATTATGATCCATATACTATATATACTGCATTAATAAATAGATTTACTTTACTACATGAACAAAAGATGTGAAGCATGTGGTGAATGTGAGCGAGGGAGCGGCCGTGCTGCAAGAGCATGTTGCCCTTGTACTCTGGCATCAAAGCCTGTCAGCTTATTCGTTGTCTCAGCTTGAAACCTTGTCCCCGGCACGTATGATTCCGCCCGGCGGTGCGTGACCTGCTGTTCGAAATTGTTCTTCTCATGTTGATATGTACTTCTGTGTGCATCTCCTGCAACTTTCACAGATTTCTGGCTCTTACAACCCAATAGCGTCCCAGAGCGGTGCCTCGGAATTTCCTTGTTCATTCTTGCTTTGGCATTTGTAAAATTCGGAGCCATTTTCGCTGGTCTCTGGTGATCTTCGAAATCGGACATCATGGAGATGTCAGCAACGCTGGCGGTGACCACACTCCACTCTATGCTCGCCTCACTCGGCGCATAACAATTCGTTGGCGTCACAGAGCCCGCATCTGATGCTTGCCGCGCAAGAAAAGGGTTTGCTTTGCCGGTGAGGCTCTCAATCTCGAAAAGATCCGAACTTGCATCGCTATCTGACTCGTTGTTGTAGATTACACCGCCAGAATTTGCCTGAAACCCATCCCACGGCAGCATTGTGAGCTTTTTTTCGAGGGCGAAAGACTTGTTTCGCTTCTCAAACACAGGGGAGCCGAACACCTCCAGAGACTTCCTCACTTTCTCTGCCTCCTCTTCTGCTTGTTGAAAAGGCAGCATCTTGGGCGGTAAACTCCCCGCCCCGGGTTTTGAAGTTGGGAAAGTAAAACAGTTGTCTCTTCCCAACCCAACTCCCAACTTTTCGAGCTTTTTGCTTTTGTTCATATCAACTATGACTTCATCAACAATGTCTGCCACACCGGGAGGTTTATGATTGATTGGTGGTGTTGTGCAGCTTGTGTTTGCACCATTGTTGTTCTTCTTGAAGCTGATTTCGCCCACGTGTTCATCCACATCAACCGAATTCTTATCCGAACACGAACATTTGCAGCCAAGGTTGGCAAAGAAGTTCTTCCTCTGTCTGTGTTCCTTACTTGTGTTTGTCCGGCAAGGATTTCTCGACGCGCTTTGAAGGAGAGCGCTTTGGCTGTTCCAGCTCGATTCAGAGCGAACACTCGGAGTCCCCGGCTGAACCCTTATCTTCATCTGATCCAGACTCACTCGTTTATCCTTGTCGTGATGGTACTTCTTCGTGCTGCTGCTGCTGCTGCTTTTCGGGCTTGTCACGCTCGTCTCCTCATCCATTACTCCATTGAAGTATTTTTCAGCTCCGAACACTCCGATTTCTTCTTCGTCAGCTGCTTCCTTCTTTGTTCCCAAGTGATTCTTACTGTTATGCTGCTGCTCCTTGCTCGCCTGATCAGCAAGTTTACGCACGAAGGCTTCCTCATTGCCGCTCAAGTATGACGAAAAGGAAGCATCACGGTTGGCGGCGTTGTTCTCTAATGGAAAAGTTTGCGCGAGGTTCGCTTTGCTAGTTGATTGTAAGGTAACCATAGCCATAGAGAAGAGAACTCAAAATTCTCAAAGAAACTTTTTTGATACAAGCGATACTAGCGAAGCTGAAGTTGAACCGAACTCTGGACCTCGAGTGCAGGGTTGAATTCTCGAACAAATTCTATGCAACAAATAGTGGAGAAAACAAATTGGTTTCTAGAGGCTAGGGAGAAAGCACATAAAACTACAAAAATTTAAATTAAAAAAAAAACCGAACAATAGAAAATTTGAAACCAATCGAAGAGAAAAGGGATCGGATCGGAGGAGGAAATGAATTGACAAGGAGGTTCGGTGAATAGTTGAGAGGCTTAGAGAAGATAAGGGTGGTGAGAGAGCTAGTTGAGAAGTCTGGTTGTATATGTAGAGGCTGAGGCTTATCATGGAACATGCAAAGTTGTACATTAAGAGGGGTAGGGACATGTTTGCTTGTTTGCCTAATTTGACAGTTTGTCATTTTTTTCACAAGAGGAAAAATTCATTGGTTTTGATGTTACCATTATATATAATATATCTGACTTGGCATATAATTTTCCGTGCAATCTGACATAATTTTCCATAAAATCTGCCAAATGTACAGTACGTAAAATGTTTGGTTTGATTTCCATATTTGTGGATGTCATATAACATGGTGCTTTAAATTCCATTTGAACATTTTGGACGCCTACAAACAAGAGAAGCTCACATCAACATTTGAACATTTTAAAGGAGATACGACTAAACAACATACCTAGAGCTACCCTCTGTGTGTATAGATACGACTAAACAACATACCTAGAGCTACCCTCTCTGTGTGTATATATATATATATATATATATATATATATATATATATATGAAATGTTAGTAGGGAAATCCGACCATGTGATTGGTTACACTCTTAGAAGTAGAATTCTAGAGACTGTACAATCACGTGATCAGACTGCTTTACTGAAATTTTTTATCTATACATAAATACACGTACATAACTTTGGATACATGGTTAATTTTTCTTGAAATAAGCTATGACTACCGAGTGAGTTATGATTCATTCCTTTTCATTTTTTATTCTTTTGAAATTGAGCTAAGAATTTCAAATACATAGATGAATGCTCTCGACTACTTGAACAACAAACCTCTTACTCATTTCCTTTCAAATTCTAGAGAATAATGAGAAGTGTGTGTAAATAAATAATAATTTGTAGTTGATCTGTCATACAAGTAAAGCCATTTAAATAAAGAAATAGCACCCATGCTCCTTTGTTAATACAAGACACAAAGAATTTGTCGTCTCAATATCCACAGATTGCAGTGTCTTCTGAAGTCTGAACACCATTGATCTGTCATTTTTTTTCTTCTTCTGATCAATCAGAAAAATTATGCATCAATAATTGAGAAACGCAATGAAAACAGACTCTTTGTAATGTGTCACCGTGCCGGTGTGACAGTGAGTGGAGAGGCCGAAGATCTTTTAAATTTTAATCGTAAGACTTTCAAATCCGGTGTGAGATAAAATTAACTAGACTAGACAAGTACCTTAATTTTGGAATTTCTAGACTTAATCAAAATTGAAGGACATGAGGATATGAATATTACACGCAGATGCTTGAATTCATTTCTAAACCAACAAATCTAATTCCATCCCATCACAATAAATTCCTTTGCCGTTGGTTTGTGCCTTTGGTTTCAAGAAATCCTGTCCACACGAAATTTTACCGTCGGAGGAGTCCAAAGACCTTTTCAAAACCAGTTGGCCAGGTTTAAGCAGTTTTCATGTCGATTTTACGAGCTATCGATTCGTCCACGAAAATAGTAAATGATAAAATAGAAAGGAAACCTTAAAAACCAAAGAATATCGATGTTTCGAGAGGAAACTGAATCAGTAAATAAACAAATTCTCATTAAACTGCACGGTGCAAATCATACCTCAGAATTTTGACAGTCAACTAAGGACGCTAGTGTTTGTTCGAATTTTAGCCTCCGCGGCGTACAAGATTAATAAAAGGGGTTTTGTAAAATGAATGATACTCTAAACATACAAGCATTGTAGCTTTGTCTACTTAAAAATTACTGCAAAGGAACGTGGCGGTAGATAGTTAGCGAACATAGATTGTGTAAGCCCTCCTCCGTATGAAGTATGAAGTACTCGGGCAGCAAAAGTGCTCACTGGAAAAATACACATCCCTGTCAGGACTTGTAACAGAGAACATTGCCAGCTTAGATCCACGCCGAGGCCTCGAAGCAGTTCTTTAAGGCGTTCATTGTGTGGAGGTGGAGTTTCCAACCCAGTACTGCTTGACAGCAACCAATACCTTCTCTGGTACAAGGGGACCATCCTCATGGTCCACCATTTTAGTATCCCATCTCATTCCTCCAACTATCTTCTTCACCTTAATTAATACATCGACTTCATCACGGAATATGACCGCACCTTCTGGCCGCAATATCCTATCCATCTCTAGAAGAATGTCTTCCCAATTGCATCTGCAATATATTCAATACAGCTTATCAGTCACAGAAAAGCAGAAGGAAAGAATAAGCAAAACATTATCGATTTGGTCTTGGCATAAGAAACAATCTGGAATTGAAGTGGTTAGTTCTAACTCTACTATTGCAAGTACGGGATCCCCGTCAGTACTTAACAACTACCCCTCATTGGATCTACAAATACTATCCCTCATCAATATGATTCTGCAACACTCTAGTCGGATTCTTATTATGACAAGTTAATTAATAGTTGGTATTATATTAGAGATGTACATGTATCATAACCAAAAGAGTCACTCCACCCTCAAACTAAAAGACTTCATAAAAAGCTTACTGTATTAACCAATCTTAATCGTTCGACATGAACAAGTAAGGCAGGCCAATCCAATAAGCTTCAAGAACAATATTTGACCGAGAAAAAGCATAAAGGGTATAGAGCCAAGATTGAATGAAGCTAAACAAGTTCAGAATGTCGGGTTGACCTAAATGAGCTTAATTATCAAGGTCAATCCATCCTTACTGAAACCAGCCATACAATCAAGCTTAACACAACTTTCTATGTACTGAGCCCAAGTAACTGTTAGGAAATATCTCATTAGGTATTACATCAAATCATTTGAGGATTGAGCTAATGCTTTCTTCATTGGAGTGAAAAAAGCACTAGAGAAAGCCAAAAATAATAACTAATGAAGATATACTACTTACTTTCCATTGTACAAACTGAAAACACCATGGGCATGAATGAGGTCATATGTCCTTGGGTAAGTAGAGAAACCTTCACACCTGATATAGCATCACCAGAAAAGAATAAAATGGTCGATAAATGAACAAAATTAATGAAAGATGAGATCTGCTCCAGGGCCTCACAATTATTTAAAGTCACAGGAAAAAAAAGATAGGTATATATATTTCACTTCTAAAACCGTTTTGGACATAGGTATATATTATTTAACACACACTGTAAAATACGCAACACACACTTCTATTGACAAGTTTTAAGTTCTAACACAAATGTTCAGCTAATAGACGACATATTTAGCAGGAAAGGAAATAATAATGGATATCTTGAAAGCACATAGTCTGGTCAGCGTGTAAACATACTTGAATGGTAATATAGGAATGTCAACAGAATTTGCTAAAAAGGATGCTTTAGAGGAACAATTAGACAAGGGAGAGAAGTTCAGAGTAGGGTACCAGTCATGGTAGATTCCAATCAATCCTCGCTCATATACAACACCCAGTGTATTTTTCTCAGCTATTGTGGGCACCACATTCATGACCCATAATTTTGGAGATTCAATTGCTGCAGCAAAACCACCCAAACCAGCATTCATATCCATAATGTTGCGATACCTTCCTGTATCAACTAGTTTATTGATTCTTCTATAAGCATTTACATGCTTCTTCCATTTGTTGTTATCCTCCTCGTAGTCCTCAACAGAAACTCCAGGAACAGACCCACTAGAAATCCTGGGGGGAACAGCATAAAGCCTTTTTGGAAATGGCTTCAACTCCCCACTGGAAACTTCAGGATATGGAGTTATGCATCCCTCCATTTTCTTATACCTGATAACAACCAAAATGAAGAAAAAATTAGAAAAAGTATATCTATGTTAACAGCATAAGCTGATAAGCAAAGCACAAACGTGCGATTTTTCTTAGTTATAACCAGGCCAGACCTCAGGACCCCTTTGATGCAAAATTTGAAACTGAAAATAATTCTGCAAGCTTTTTAATACAGATGACAACAAACCCTGTCTGCTAAAAACTTGAAGGTACCAACATTTGAATACCATTAGCGTTCATTTAAAAGTAGTAGTTGCCCCATATTTTTCTATCATCATCCTATACATGCTGGCATTTAAAAGTTGAAAACACAAAGTGTATGCATGTAAACTTATAAAGGGAGATAAAAAATAATCAATGTCTTCTTGTCAATTGATAACTGCACGAAGGCCTACTAGTATTAAAACAAATGAGAATGGAAAACAAAATAAGCACAGGAAAATACCAGACGCTATCTGCTTCATCAGCTTTGCAAAAGTTTGCACGGGAATTATCTTGTCTGTCTCCACATGAATCAGAATCTACCCTCTTCTGCCAAATGGCAGTTTCACCCTTCTCAGACTTCTTCTCCCAGCAAAGAAGTTTAGCAGCTTCTTCAATCTGTCTCTGTTCCTCCTGAAGATCCTCCTTTGGACGCTGCCATGCTTTGTAATTATTCTTCCAATTGATCGGAGGACCCGAAAGCACCCAATAACCCCCAGGCCTAAGAACTCGGTCAACTTCCTTGAGATATTTTCCATCTGTACATAACAAATAGAAAATTTAATGTCAGAAATGATTAGATATCAACAATTCATACCAAGTAGAAGTGTTCTGAATTTGGTGTATCTAATGCTTACCATTTATTCCCCATGGAATTAAGCAACGAGAACAATGAGCCATGTCAAAGGCTCTGGATGGATACGGCAGCTTTATTGTACCCAGAACACCAATAACTGCAGGTACACCCCTCTCAAGAGCAAATTGGACTTGTGCCTCATGGGAATCTCTTGGCGCAAACGACATGGCCAGAACATGTCTACTCAACAAGTACGCACCCCAACTGGCAACCTAAGAAAAATATACCATTGTTACGTCATATTGATCACACAAATAGAAGAAAATATTAAATTTTCTCCCACATAAGAGAAGGGAAGACATAAAAGAATGGAATCAAGGCTAAAGAAACAGTGAATTGGGGGAACACAACATACCCCACAACCGGTGTCCAGTGCAGTTCTCACTGTCCCATTCTTTATTGGTATCACAGCAGCAAGCTGATCAATATATTTATCTGCCCCTTGAGGAAACTGCGTCCCCCCACCAGGGAATCGAAATACATTACCCTCATATTGGATCCAATTCTGAACAGCCTTCTCAACAGTCAAGCTCTTATATGGTGCATTGGCATATGGTACATAGTCACGGCTCTTTGGCCAGGGGAATGGAGTTACATACCCCTTTGGTGCTGGAATAAGGCAATGTAACTTTTCTTCCTCGGGAGGGCAATGCCTCTCTCGATAATTCATATCTTCCCTAGGGAATGTCATTGCCCGCTTTTGATCTTGGCATGGGGTGTAATCTGTGTAACGAGGATGACAAGGTTCGAAAACTTTGGGCTTTGATTCGGATTCATCGATGCTCCCAGCTTCACCAGCATGGTGGGATTCAAAACTTAGACTTGGAATAATATTGCAGTCAGCCCCATTCTTAGTGATCTCTAAAGCTATACTATCTCCCTTCCCAAAACCACTTCGCTGCCAAGCACCCAAAATATAGAAAAAACAGCACAAACCAGCTACAATAAAAATTTGCACCGAGCTCCTAGTCCGACCATCTGCGTTCGCTTTCGGAGCCATTTAGCACCTGAAATTAATTCCCACACTAATTAATTGCCACAGAAAACGAAAACCGAAAAATGCAAATCCACTGCAACAACACCCCACGCACACACATTCCATCACAAATCTGTGTGTAATTACGATTTACGTGCATCTGTTACGTCAAAAAATGCAAATTCCTCATTAGATTTGTTTAACATCGTCTAGACAGTTACAAGCAAAAGCAGTCAATAGATCCAGATTGGTTCAAAACATATGTGATTTAGAACAAAAGGACTAACCAATTAACCAAATAGCAGAGCATTAAGTGTAATTAATTAATCCAAATGCATCCATAAATAACAAATTAAGCATCCGTTTAAAGCAAGAAAATACTCTTTAATTACTATAAAAAGCACAAAACTTGCACACTGGGTAATGCTCTGTTTGTTAAGAAATAGCAAGTGAGAGAAGCTTGGAGCTTTAAAACTCCACAGATTCTTGTTTCCCACATGAGATCCAACAAAGATTAGAGCTTTACTGTGCTGAGTTCAAATTCAATTTATCAAACACCAAGGATCAAACTCTAATTAACCCAGAAAAACACTAATTAAGCAGCTGATTAAACACGGATTACTGAAAATTGCATAAGAAAAAATGGGGTGCGAATGCTCAGATCGCTTACCAATCGCATTAAGGAAAAAGCGAGCAGAGGGTCGAGATCTATCCAACGTATCAGAGAAAAAAAAAGCAAAAGAAAAAAGGGAAAATCTTCACTCTTTTTACTGTTTGTGAATGATGAGGGAGAGAATATGATATATCTTATGAGAGAGAGAGAGAGAGTGGAGGTGGAGAATTCACTGCTGAGACTGCAATGGCGGTGGAGACGTGTCGCAAAGCCTCTGAAAAAACCTCAAAAAGCTTTAAAAATTAAAATCTGAGGACGGAGGGCGATGAGACCCTTTTCTTTTCTGAATTGTGGATTTATGAGTTTGCTGTGACGTTCATATGGGGAACTAGATTTTCTATTTGGTTTTTTTTTTTAATTTAAATGCGGAGAGGAAATGAAAAGAAAAACATAAAATTTTGTACGACATGAGATCACGGTCTCTCTCACCATTAATTGACCAATTGAAATAAGGAACGACAGCACGAACGAACGAATGTAATATAAGCAATTTTGGTCATATTTCTTTAAAATTAATAAAATGCAAATGACGCTTTTATTCTCCATCACAACTAACCATTTTATTCACTAACGTTATCAATTGTAAATAAAAAAAAATTGAACTTCTAACTATGCCGCATGCGAGTTAGGTGAATTAGTCGAGACATGTTGAAAAAATGAGTCAAAGTTCAATGGTACGTATTATTCAATGATATGTATTGTTAAATAATTTAAAATTAATTTAAAATTCACTGTAAATTAATATAGACCATTCAATATGGTACCACTGAATAATACGGCATAATGTCTATATTATGGATAAACCTTTTATTAAACTTTCCTTGATTAAGAAGTGTTTGGAGCTTGACAGTGCTTGCTCGCATCACGTCCGGCAGGACCCATGCGCCAATTAAGGTGCGATTCCAATACCGACGATGAAGAGACAGTTGGCAAGATTTAGGGTCGCGGGGGCCTCCACGGTTTTTGGTCGTTGGATGGAGGGGAAATTCTGGTACGTTGATGGGTGAATTTATATATAAAAACAATTTTTAATCGTCAACTTTCGTGTGGTATGTCACCTAACTTTGACGGTAGACCACCACTCTCATACATTATTACATCCTTCAAAATTCGATTAAATACCATTTACCAACTGTAATCCTATATAAATAAAGTCCATTTCAATAATTATAACGTTCATAAGTTAAGTTAAATTTGCCATAATTTATAAAGTAGATCTAGAGATGTTCAAATATGCTCCGATGTATAGAATTTGGTTTGATCCAAACACATTCCCTAAAGCTAAGCCTACCATGATCATGATCATGATCGATCAACTTATAATATAGACCATCTCAACATTGAGATTTGAGATCAGCATCACTTTATAAGTACGAGAGTAATCAATGACAGCCATTCAAATAAACTATCACTTATTATTAAAGAGAGATTATTGATTGTCACTGATTGTATACAATCATGCAATGAAAGAGATATACACATTATTGTATTTAACGAACGGAATGATGACAAGGCAAATCTTCTTAATATTTGAGAATTCTCATGAAAATAAATAAATTAACACAAGCAAGAGGGTTGGAAGCAAATAATATTATGAGGCGTGGTTTAGGATCAAATTTTAAAAAATAGTAAAGTGGAGTTTATGAAATGAGGTAGTTGCCGTTCATTATGTATTATCAACCCATAAACTTTATAAGCTTCGAGTAAACTGCAGAACAAAAAATAAGTGAAAAGGAAATAAATTTATACAATATTTTTTTCATTTGCACCTTCTATTTGGTTTTATTAGTTGATTTTTTTTACTTCATTCGATTTAATTATCAGTAATAGGTGTGCATATGTTAAAATCATGTCCCTAATTGAAAATGGACCACCATATCCCTTGACCTACATGTTCCAGAATAATAAAGTAAGAAAGAGAATACCAATAAAGGATAATACAATTAACGGCATATGGAAAAAAAGAAAATAACGGTAAAAGAAAATAAGAGAAAATGTTTCTTCTAATAAGACCACCGACGTAAAGAAAATAATGTTATTGGCTTTTTCCTAAAGTTTTCACTCATGTGTTAAGTTTTTGGCTTATTATCCGTTTTATGGGTGTGATATACGGCAAAAGTAGGCTTTTTGGCCAGAATAATTTTTGAGATTGACACAACTTTTTAATTTGGTCTTTTACAATTAAAATTGATGGAATTGGTTCATGTGTTTGTCAACCATACATCGATGTGGTCCTTTCATTAAAAATTCGTTAAGTTTTCGATTAATATATTAATGTAAAACACTAATAGTCCCACCAACTCAATTGTTTTGTGTCAAGTGGATTGTGAAGAACAAAATCAATTTTTTAAATAATTTTAAATAAATAAATAAATAATTTCATCTTCTTCATGTCCTGCCCAAACCTAGCCGCCAACACTCTAACACTTTATTTTTAAATTTATAAGTTATAATTTTTTGTTTTAAATCTTATAAAACAAAAAATTATGGTCAATCTATGTGGAGCTATGAGTGGATTTGTGGGACCCACATAATATCACATCAACACATTATTTAAAAACTTAACGAATTTCTAACGGTGTGATAGATAAACTCAAAGACCAATTCTATTGATTTTGATTGTTAGGGACCAAACTAGGAATTATATCAATCTCAGAGACTATTTTAGCTAAAAAAACCGACAAAAGTAAAAGAGGTATGTTAGTAAAAAGTTCAAGGAACTAAATATGATGTGTATGTGTATGTGTATATTTATGTACAAAGAGTATATTTTTGTGCACCATCTTTAATTTTCGTATTAATTATCGTCAAATAAGTAAAATTTAATCTTTTAATAACACAAATCTTAAAATTAAAACTCAGTTAACCACAAATAGTATGATAGTGATGAGCATATTTTCTCACTACTTAAGGACGGTGAGAAAAGAAATACTCAATGTACAAATGGCATGTTATTGATTAGTAGGGTAAGCAATGAGGCAATGGGATGAATAATTACAAAGACCAACACAAAAAGGAATCAAATACCGACAGGGCGGCAAGAGGCAAGCAAGACCATTATTATTAAATTCCAAGCTCTTTTTATAATTATTAAAATTGTTAAATGTTGGATGAATATTGTTACTTTTAGTGATATTTATCTTTATTGGTAAGTAAGAGATTTTAGGTTTGATTATCACAAAAAGCGAATTTAAACCAAATAATTGTGGCTAACAAATTGTGAGGCTTAGCTCACTTCCCCACCTACGGGTGGGCATTAAACCGACCAAACAGTACAAACCGACCAATCCAAATCGTTTTGGTCAGTTTGATTTTGACCAACAAAAAAGTCAAACAATTTAAAAACTGAACTAATTTTATGTTGGTTTGGTTCGGTTTTGAAACCGACCAAAACCAAATCGAACCGACCATATATTTTTTAATTATAATTTTTATTTATTTTAAATATATCAACATGTTATAGGTTATTTGGATGTCTAATTATACATATGCAATAAATGTTAACATATTATAAGTTGTAATAATTATTAACAATTAGAAAATTTGTTTGTATTTTAGGCTTAAGTGAGATTGTAACTAATAAATCGTTTGCTAACATGAGATTTTATATAATTGAAACTTAGTTATAGCTGACGTGATGAAATTTGTATGTTCTAAAAACTAAAGTTTTTTATTCAATTGGAATGTGTGAGATATATAGATGTTTAGAAAATTAAAAATCTTAAACCGACCGAACCAAAGTGAACTAAACCGATTAACAATAGTTTGGTTTGGTTCAGTTTCAATGGTAATATTGGTCAAAATCGAACCAAATTAAACGGTTAAATGTGAGTTTATTTGGTTATATTTTTTGTGCTAAAACAAATCAAACCTATTTGTGTCCACTCCTATTCTATTTTTTAGTGTAGATAATATCATATGTATGATAAAAAAAATGTTTGGGTCGACTTTCGCTTTCTACTTAGATTAGAAATTGTATGGGTGAAGGTGACCACGCTGTCCCATTCCCATACCAATACAACGACTTTGTGCATATTTTATTGTCAACAACATGAATGCAACTCACTTGGCAGTGGCATCTCCCAATGTTTTTTTTTTATTAATAATATATATTTGAGCTTACGATATAAATTAATGTTGCACAATTTTATTTGTTCCCTGGTCTTCCAATCGATCGGATCAAGCTGCTGAACGATTCCACATGAAAGATCAATATTAAATTAAAATATGATCAGAGGATCCTACTTAACAGCTTCCATTCCAATAATCTATAAAATCAGCTCTCCAATCTCCATATTATGGATAATTAGAAATTAAATTTGGGGGAAGTTGGCTTGGAACCATCTAATTACAAATGGTCGTATGTTAGGTTGGACAGCAAACAAAACAAGAGGTTATATAAATATATAGACGAATGTGACACATAGTCGGATATTTGATAATTGCGATTCTTAAATTGTATTGTGGGGTAACCTAAGAAGATGTGCGCATTATTTTTTTAATAAGGTATATACAAATTAGTGTCATTGTTATAGCTTATTAATTTATGTTGATACCGACAAACGTGAGTTAGGACACTTGATAAAGTAGAGTGTCCAACTCATTGCATCTAAATTTAAAAATATTTACCATGTAAATTAGAGTAGTTTAAAATATTATTTTTTTAAAATATAAAAAAAAAATTGTTAAGCTCGAGCCAGCTAAAATAATCACAAGTATAGACATAAAAGTTATAGCAATGAAACTGCATCATGACTAGTACATTTGGTTTGTGGGTGATTTTAAGAACCTAATATACTAGTCACCTACAAATTAAATGACAAAGAAATAGACTATGAGTGTAAGATAACTTTTTTGAAGTATCAAATAGCAATTGTATAATTGAAAAGTCAATGACCGTTTAATAACCACGTCATTTTTTGTAATTTGATTTTCACGTTTTATGGTTGAGATGGGAGGGGGAAAAAGCATGAAGAAGGATGGTGGGATAGAAAAAAAGAAATAAAGAAGAACGATCTTGAAAAATGAAAAACAACTTAAAATAGTTTATTGTTTTAGTTTGCATCCATTTTCTTATTGATTTCTTCTAAATCTCTCCCACCATATATCCCTTGTTTTTCTTGTGTATTTGACCTCTAATCTAACAAAAAAATTGAAAATTAAAAATCTAAGTCGAAATGTTTATCAAACGAGTCAATTTCAAAAACATCTGAGTGAAAGCCTTCACATGCGGATTATCGGCCTAAGGCCCAAAATACCAAAAAGGCCACCTAGGCCTGGTCATACCAGCCTACAATGGAGGAGTCCATCAATAGTTTAGCCAAATGGCCCAAGCAATTTATTCACACTTCACACAGGGAGCTCAATGCAATTTTAGAAACATCACGGGGTAACAAGTGATATTATGCAAACCTCAGGCCAGCCTTATCCCTCTACTCAAACAGTCGTCTCTCTCGCTGCTCTGCAATTCTGCATGCTCAAAATTTCGAATACAATATCAAAACCAGCAATGGTGTACACGTTATTCACATCTGTAGCTCAATATTCCTTCTCCAGCTTCTCAGACTCACCCAAGCTAACTTCTTCCAAAACCCAAATCCCCTCCCTTTTTCTCGACGGCCGCAGAAGCTTCACCACCGGCTTCTCGCCTCGCCGATCAACCCAGCTTTCACGGCTCAGAAACGTCAGAAATCAGCCGTACATTTGCCTTTTCAGCGGCGGAGGAAAGCCCAAAGGCGATTTCCAAGAAAAGGTACTCGCTTTCAGCTTCAACCATAAGAACCCAGTTTAAAAAAAGAGAGTTTAAACTTTAAAGTAATCATTTTTTGGTGAAATTATCAGGAAAATGAATCGGAGTGGGGGATTTTGAAGCGGTGGGATGTGCCCTGGGAATGGCAAACGGCGTCGTTAACATCGCTTGCTTGTGGACTGAGGTGGGTTTAGTGTTTAATTAGCTTATTAATGTTCGGATAATTGTATTTAATTTAGTAATGGATTGTCTGTTGAAATTCAGAAGAACAAAGATTAATTTTTTGGCCAGGCAGTTTTGTTTTGACAGGATTGGTAGAGGCAGCAGCTATACCGTATTTAGGAATTCGAATTCAGGATTTGAGTTTGGATGAGAAGGCAGAGATACTGTTTCTTGATCAAGGGTAATGCTTAATCATTAATCACATTGTAATTCTACTAGTAGGAGCTGTTTTGCAGTGTTTATAACTGTGCTTAGCGAATTTCGACATGGTCTAATTGGTTTGGTTATTGTTTTGCTAGTATTACAACTGCAACTGTACTTGCTGTTCTATATACTGTTGCCAGCACTTACCAACCACTGCCTGAAGATGTTTATCGCTACGGTACTGATTTTTCCAACTTAATTCTTTATCCTACAATGTGTGATTTGTTGAGTTGCAATGAATAGTAATCGGTATTTCTTCCATTAACATATAGTTGCAAAATTTAGATTTGAAAGCTCATCATTGCCAGATTCTGGTTTGTTGAAGGCTATATCTAGAGTGTGGCCAATTGAGTTAATGAGCTATTACCGTGTCAGATTTGAAGGAACCTTTCAATCCACAGAAGGGATGGCTATTGTGGGCAGGGATTGGTATTGTTGGTGCGATAGCTGCTATCGCAGTGACAGGGGCTGCATTGTCCTTGTTGAGGGGGGAGAGCCCAGAACGAGAGGTTTGAATTATTCAAATTTATCTTATTATCTCTTTATCTCATTATATGATGCAATGGACACAGGGATTAAATTAATAAGCAAATTATCTATCAATCTCAATGTGTAAGGGATTGTATTTTTTTATTATATGTTTTATTCATTTTAACATGATTTCAGAAGGACGCTCTAGTTAGTTTGCTTCCACTGATTGGATCATCCGGTATTAGGTACTTTATAAGGTCTTTTCTTTTTCATCACTACAACTTGAGGATTAAGCAAGTTGATTAAGCTGTTGTTAATGTTGGTTGCAGCACTGCTTGCCTGCTAGGCATCACTGGAGTTTTGGCTCCAATTCTTGAAGAAACTGTGTTTCGCGGGTTTTTTATGGTCTCCATGACTAAGTGGTATGTTCCCCTTTTTTTCTCCGTTCAATAGAGTTGCATAATATGCCTAAAATGATTTATATTTTCTATCTAAATTTCTCTAAATGTGCACAATTGTTTATAAACTTTTCCTGGAAATTACTACCCATAGAATTTTGTTATAAATTTTGGAAATTGAGGGCTAGTTTAACTAGGAAGCTGCTATTCCAGACAATGTGATTTGGTTCACTCCTACAACTGCTTTTCTGAATTAATCAACTAGAATCGGATCTACTAACAAGAGCGAAGCCAGAATAAGTGTAGAGGCTAAGAAATATATGGTAGAGGAAACTGCTTTTGAGGCACTTATGTAGGAGAATGGCAGAATCATACAAAATTTTTACATAAGGTTTCAGGGAGTTGGCTGAGTATGGATTTAAAATTTTTTGGTTTCACTTGTTTTAGTACAGTTGCATTTGTTGGTGTCAACTGTTCGTTCCTGATTATCTTATTGCCGTTAAAAATTTGTTTTGCAGGGTACCTACACCAGTGGCTATTGTAATAAGTGCAGCTGTATTTGCACTTGCACATCTCACTCCTGGAGAGTTTCCCCAGCTGTTTGTGCTAGGTAACATGTCTACCGAAGAAATCAAATCAAAATTGTGCATCACCTCCAACGCACATTAATGTGCTTTAGGTTTCATCGAACACATTTTATCTCATCTACTTTATGGTCTGTATAGGCACTGCTCTGGGATTGTCGTATGCTCAAACTCGCAACCTTGTAACCCCCATCACAATACATGCTCTCTGGAACTCAGGAGTGATCTTGCTTCTGACCTTCCTTCAGGTATGTAAGTTATGATTATGATTGAGTCCGAATTCCGAAAAGCTGAAGGGCAAGCATCGAGTGCTCTGTCTCATTGCTAAAACCAATCTTTCTTCTTGTTTATGTGACAGCTACAAGGGTACGATATCAAGGAACTGTTGCAGACAACCTGATAGGATAGTAATCGACACAGAGCATTGCTGCAACGGGTGCATAAAGTTACAAGACGGCCTGCAAGGCTTACTTAAAAGTCGCCAAAATTCAGGATCTTTAATCTTTTTGGTGGTTGTTCCATATCATTAGGCATAAGTTAATATGTATTAGAGGCATTAAACCTACTTTCGGCTCTAACAATGGAGACACAGAACGTGCAAACAATGTACTTTGGGATAGCTTTCGTATACCGGATAGTATATAACTTTTGTTTGACTGAGTTCTTTTATTTGGTTTGGTTGTTGACTAAGTTCCAAGGAAGAAGTAGAAACAAAAGAGAAAATAATGAGAAAATAAAATAAGAAAATATTATGATATAAGTAGTTTTGTCTTATTCCAACATGTTATTGGCCCGTGTTTCTTACTTGTTTGTTGATAAAAATATGTACATGCAACACGTCATGAAGTAAAATAACTATGTAAAGAATTTCTAGTGTTATAACTTTACTCTAATTGAAAAAGGCTATGCAACAGTCATGGGCATATTGGTTAGAGCGGATGTGGTCATTTTATACATTCAAATTTGAATTTCCTTCTTGTCAGTTTAGAATAGTTTAAGTAGACTATCATATCAATTCCAGATAGATTATAAGACAGTTAGTCCTGAAATTCCGGATTAACTACTTATTATTTCCCCTTAACGAATTAAGAGGGTCGATTCACCTTCATCAGTTCACAAAGTGACACATGTTGATAGAACCTAGGCCAAGATTAGGATTTAAGTATTGTAATTATGAGATACATAATTTTTTTATACAAACAATATTAAAGAAGGAGGATTTAAACACAGAACTTCGAAGACATTGAATTAATCTCTTAACTATTTCAACTATAAGCTCATTGTGAATCATTTATTATGAATATTAGGCAGCAATTTGTTGCAAGTGAGTGAGGGTGGTAAAATTCATAAACCTTGTTAAGTGGAGTGTGGGTTGGCCCTTTGCAAATTTACATGGTTGAGTAAACGAATGAGTGAAATCGAAGGGTTAATAATGTTTCACGTAGAAAGAGGTGAATTATGTATAGATGCTTGGGCTTGAAGAGTTTGACCCTTTTTTTAAAAACTTTGGTTGCACGCTTGGGGAAGTAAATTCTAGGTCAATCAACAGACAAAGAGGGTTCCAACCGAGGGTAAGATTTTGGGAGTTTCACTGACTTTGGAGTCCCAAGTAAGTTTGGCATTTGACTCAGTGAAAACCCAAAATTTTCACCATTAAATACTTAATTACTACAGTACTTCACTTGCTAGTTGCTATCCAACCAGCACAGCACAGTAGACCTTGTTTGTAAGCAATTCAAGTGCTGTATGACAAATTGGACTTGGTACCAATTAATGGGTCCAACTTCAGTGATACGTACTATTGAATGGTACGTACTGTTAAATGGTTAAGATTCATTTGGGCCCACTGCAAATTAATCTGAACCATTCAATAGTCGTACCATTGAATAGTACGTACCACTCAAGATTTTTCCCCAATTAATATCAGTTTAAATAACAAAATGGAGAGAGGATTTCAAACTGTAATTTACTTTTTCATTGTTGTTGAAAAATGAAACCTTTTTGGTTTTGCAAAAGGCAAGGAATTGAGGAATCCCACACTTGGTTTTTCCAAAGTCTACAAAATCAGAGAAACTCAAACTTGCACATCTTAAATGTCTAAAAACCCCACAGCTCTCTTTCCATTGTTTACGACACAACACGCAATGATAAGATATGATTTTCATGAATGACTTAGCAAGTTAAGATCCATTGTAATTGATCTAGTGACACTTAGTTTCTACTTTGTTGGAGGAGTTCTTAGGTTTGAGAAATTTTTCAAAGTGTCTGATTTTCGACCGAGTACTCCACATGTTATAATACAAGTGGATGGACATAAAAAATTTTATTATTTTCTTTACTTGTATTATGACGTGTGAAGTACCATTGAAAACAAAATATTTAGAAAAATCTTTCATTAGATTCGCATTGACGTCATTGCTGAATTAAATAGTGACATTATTAAATGATGCAATTATATAACTTGTAAAGTTATATAACTATAGTGACAAAAACCTCCACAAGCATTACTGCACAGTAATTTTGAAAAGAAAAAATTGAGAGGAACACGGGCACACAGTTGTATATATGTTGAGAATGAATCTCACATTTATAGGAGAAAGAATCTTACATGGGCTTATAAGTAAGTTGAGTTACTTCTCATATAATTGCCAATTGGTTTTATGGTGAAATCTCAACTTTCTTTATGGTATTAAAACAGGTTGTCCCACGTGTGAAGCCCAACGACCACACGTGCTCCACATCACCCGTTTGTATAGTCCACGTGTTAGGCTTGAAAAATTCGCCACACGTGAGATGGCGTGTTCAGAATGAATCCCACATTGATAAGAGAAGTGACCTTGCATGGACTTATAAGTAAGACTATTCTTCATATTGCCAATTAATTTTATAGTAGAACCTCAATTTTTTTTCGATATTTATAACATCAACCATCAACAAAATCATTGGGGATTATTTTTTCCTACTACCTGTAAAAATTATTGTAATTAATTTGAAATTTCCAGTTAAGATGAATACTAATTAATTAACTTAATTAAGCCTCTGACTCTAAGTTTCTGAAAGATAGGTGGGATTCTCCTGAAAGGTCAAACACATAATTTCACCATATCTACCATGTAAAACGCAACTTGTATTCTATTCAGGGCAAGTGGTCCAAATTAGCTAGATTTGGAGGGTAATAGCCAGCTGATTAACCTGCAGATGAGTGAGATAATGACACTAATTAAAATAATTAAACCTGTTCAACCTGACAAAGTCAGTGGAATAGAAGCTCTGGGAATGGAATAGAAACGGGATTTTCGGATTTTGAGAAACTAATATCACTTATAATAATGGGATCCTAATAAGTCCTCTCATAGGAATCCAAATTCTAAAATATTGATATTGTTTGAGCTTTGTCTTGGAAGTTGGCTCAGGTCCACGTTTCCAAACACCAATTCAAACACCTCAAATTTAAATACTAGTACTTGCTTGGAAGTTTTCTTTGTCTTGATTTGTAGTGGATAGACCAAAACTTAATTATTAATAATAAACAATATTTGTAGAATGGACTTAGTAAGTGTGTTATTCAATGTGTTCTAATCTTTATATTCAAGTTTGAATCTCTCTTTTAATAGTTTAAATGAAGATCAGGACTGGTCAAGTTTGTTAGAGCACTTCTCCCTTTGTATTCAAATTTGAATTTCTTTTTCGTTGTTTAAATGTATTAGTGAAGAAATCGTTTATATTAAAAAAAATTAAATATTTGAGAAATAATTAAAATAAAAAATGGATTCATAATCCCTATAAGCTAGTGGTGATACATGGTGGGTTTCCTTGAGATTCCACTACTTGGATTAATAAACAAAACCCTAAATTGGGTTCATTAAGGTCCAAGTTAGAAATAAGGGTCTTCCTGTGGAAATCTATTTTCTTGACTTCAGCTTTAATTTTTTCTTGGTAGTTGTAATCTTAATTTGATTTTTGATTTCAATATTTAAGAGCTCCCTTCTAATTTAATTTCAATCTGTACTACTGTGACTGTGTGAAGTAGCCAACGCGATCCTCGCAAAACACACTCACACTCAAATATATTAAGTCACCAGAAAAGGCGGCTGATCCTTCGGAGGCAGACCCCTCCCCAGCAAGCATATATTTTCCCTACAAATTAACTCCAAACCCTCACCGCCATCTTAAATTAACTTGTTGCTTTCACTCCACCTCTTCACTTCTTCTTCGTGTTCTCGTTCTGTGTGTTCATCTTTTCTAATCTCTAGCTACAGCTAGGGTTTGCGTCTTACTGCAGTTTCAGGCATATTCAGGTGTTATATATGCGCACAGGAGCACTGTAATTAATATTAACATTAATTTCTTAAAGTTTCTCACTGTTGGGTAACTTTAAATAGTTATTGAGAAGCAGCATATACCTACCACTACTTTAGGGTTTTGTAGAAAAAAATGGATGAGAGAAGTGATAATATTGGAGGAGAAAAAATGGATGAAGTGATGCTGCCAGGGTTTCGTTTTCATCCAACCGATGAGGAGCTGGTAGGGTTTTATCTCAAGAGGAAGGTTCAGCAGAGGCCTCTCTCTATCGAGCTCATCAAGCAGCTAGACATCTATAAATTTGACCCGTGGGATCTTCCAAGTAATTTTTTAACCTAATCTCATATATTCATGCATGACTTAAAAAATCCATTTATGAGAAATAATATCAATCTTTGAGTTTCTTTATTGATAGCCATTTCAGTTTTAAAGAAATGGTTAAAAATGAAAACGAAATAGTATCAAAACAGATCCTTAATCCGTTAGCAGCTCTTTTCTCTCATGTGTTCTTTGATATGCCAACTTGTTTTTTTTTACTATTGTTACTTTGAGGTTTGAACTTAAGATCTTTATACTGGCCAACAAACTTCAGTTGCATATATATATGGTTTCATATCTTTATTAGGTTAGGGTTTCATTTGCATCTCTAAAGTTTAAAATTAAAGCCAGCTACTTCAAAAAGCTTTAAAGATTTTAATTAACTTTTTTGATATGTGTAGAGTTGGCAGCTTCTGGGGAGAAGGAATGGTATTTCTACTGTCCAAGGGATAGAAAATATAGGAACAGCACAAGGCCAAACCGGGTTACCGGAGCTGGTTTCTGGAAAGCTACCGGAACCGACCGGCCCATCTACTCATCCGAAGGTGCGTGTAGTTCCTCCAAGTGCATTGGGTTGAAGAAGTCACTTGTTTTCTACAAAGGTAGAGCTGCCAAAGGGGTCAAAACTGATTGGATGATGCATGAGTTTCGCTTACCTTCTCTCACAGATTCACTCCCACCAAAGAGATCATCATCAATCATGGACAAAACCATTCCTGCAAATGTATGTTAAGAAAAACTGTTTTTCTATATATATGTGCATAATGCATGATTTTCAGTAAACACCTAACTGTTCTGTTGTTAGACTGTCAATCTGTTACACATGCTAGACTAGTTGACAAAAACATTTCTGATACTCATATTTAATTATTTATATATACACGTATTACAGCCGGACTAATTAAAATGTGTACTATTTGTTGCAGGATTCATGGGCAATATGCAGGATATTCAAGAAAACAAATTCAAGTAATGCTCACCAAAGAGCCCTTTCTCATCACTCTTGGGTGTCTGCCTTGCCTGAAACAAACACATTTGGTGATCATATGCTAGGCTTCAAAGGTGCACACAATGCTACTCATCATCATCATCATGAGTTTAGTTCAGAGAGCATGTCAATACTGACATCAAAAACAAACTTCTCTGGCAACAACAATGACTTACAAATCTCATCCACAACAAGCAATATATCCCCTCTAGATATTTATTCCAACTCCTACAAACCCATAAACCCCTTGATGACGGGTTGCAATGTCAAACTACCCTATCAGTACTTTCCCATTTCCTCCAATGGATCATCAGACTACTTTTCTAACCCTAGCTTAACATTTTCATCACCTCTAGAAACTTCATCCGGAGTAGCGGCAAAATGCACGGTGGATGTGTCCTCCTTGTTAAACATGTCATCCTCGATGCTCGGAGATTACAATGGTAGCAACAACGTCAAGGGCGCCTCTGCAGAGAGTACTAATTTTGACTTTAGTATTACTAATGGAGGCTTTTCATCGATGGCATTGCCACATCATCATGAGGTCATGCAAGGAAATAATAATAACCTTGGCAATGGCCATGACAATATAGCTGGGTTGATTAAGAACATTCAAAATGTGAACTCGAACTTGACAGGAGAAACAGAAGATCATCAACAGTGGGAGACTAGTGTGAGATCGAATATTGGGTTTCCAATGATGAGTAGTTTGCCTTTGCCTATGAATGTAGGAGGAGGGGATGCATGGAAGTCGAATTTGACGTGGGAGTCTTCGCCATGTCCGAGTGAAATGTCCACAACCAGATGCTATACTTAAACTTGTCACACAATTAGAAACATTGCATAATCACAAATGTTTCTTAGATTTTTAGTTTTAGTTAATTAAGTTTGGTGTTTGTAGGATTATTTTTGCTAATTAAACTCCAAAGTGTATGATTAAGGAAATAGAATCAGGTTTGACATGTTTGAGGTCCTCTATCAAATTGCAGATCGTCAATATTAATGCTCACGCATTCACAAACACATGTAATACAAAGGCACGCACGCATTAACAAACTTTGTGACAAGAAACTTCAAATTAACTGTCATGTCCTCAGACTCGAGAGACCTAAACACATTAATCAACATGTTTTGTTTTTTGTGTTCAAAACAAAAATGTGGATGTTGGATAAAAGCTTTATGTATGTACTAAGCATTGGATCATATTCCAAAAACAAAAGGCATTGGATCATATGCTTCATGCTTCTAGCATGATATATAGGATTTGCAATGATCATAAGCAGGATAATTAACAACAAAGCTTGCAAGTGGTTTGTAGTTCAGTTGTTTAAGAGTATTTGTTTTTGTATCCGAGGTCCTGTATTCGAATCTCTTTTCTTGTAGTTTAATGTAGATTATCTTATCGTTTGTAAAAAAAAAACGACAAAGCTTCGGTTTTTATTTGTCTATTTTGCACGTACCTTTTTGGTACATTAGGGAGACGAAGAACAAAAGGAGTAGGTACTTTCAATTGGATCCGGAGCCAAATTATTTCACAAGCGTCATTAGAATATGGAGAGAGCAATATGTGAAGCTGAGGTAGGCCCATTAAGATATCAGTCTAAGCCCAAGATATCTAAGTCCAACTTTCTTTTTTCTTCATTCTTTATCCAAGAGAATTTTACCAAAACATTTTCAGGGAAACCTTTTTCATCCAATTGTATCATTTCAAAACATAAAAAAGACCAAAATTTTCTTGAACTCCTCCAAGTGGGGGTGGGCGCGGTGCGGTTTCGAGTGAAACCGCAACCGAAATCGAAACTTTTTGCGGTGCTGTTCGGTGCGGTTTTGAAGCCAAAATCGAAATGAAACCAAACCGTTTGGTTCGGTTCGGTGCGGTTTCAAACGATTTCGGTTTGTTTTTGAGATAAAATTTATAATATACACCTATTTATGCAAAAGACGGTCTTAATTTTCTCATAAATTAATTAATGAAAATGCAGCAAAACCAGCAACAATCTAGCAAAAAACAGCAGCAAAACAGCAGCAAAAGTGCAGCAAAATACTGCACCAATATCTTTCAATGTGGTGCCATTAACTTTTAGTTCAGCTGCATAGTCACCCACACTACTCTGTTTTGGGCAATAATTACATTTAGCTCTCCTAAGTTTTACTTCGGCCAAATTATATTTCTCCCCCTTTTCATTGATTTTCGACTGCTTTTTCGTCACATAATATGTTGTAAAATGATCCCAAACCTAGCTACGTTTTCTTGAATCAGAGTTACTTACTTTTTCATCTTCGCCCTCAGATTCTTCACCGTCGTTTTCAGGGTCACCTTCAAAGTCTATTTCATTTTCAGAGTCAATTTCTATTGCCTCATCCTCCGGCTTCTCAGGGAAGTCCCCCGTAGAAGAGTGACCAATCCCACTATGCTTGCTGGATTCTTCATATCTTGACTGAAATAAAATACAAAATGCTCATTATCTTAAATGAATGGAATGCACATATTCTCAAATATTGCTGAAGAAAATCAATTAAAATGAATCAAAATCAAATGCTCAGATGTTGCAGAAGAAAACAAATTAAAAAATGAGCCTCTCTGTAGCTCTGTATCAAACAAACCCTAACTGTAAAATTAATTTAGTTACAAATTATTAACTAAACTAACTAATACAACTTCTAAGTTCTTACCATATTAGCTGGAAAGAAGAACATGTGAATGAAGGGGATCTGGGGATGCAAGCAGTGAGGTCGCAGAGATGCAAGTAGCCAGGTCGCACGCAGAGATGCAAGTAGCCAGGTCGCACGCAGAGATGCAAGTAGCCAGGTCGCACGCAGAGATGCAAGCAGCCAGGTCGCACGCAGCGAGTTCAGGGCACTGATGTCGACTGTGGAAGAGATGAAGATGAGTTTTAAGGAAAAGATGAAGATGAGTTTCAACCTTTCAGGACTCGAAGTGCAAAATTGGATGATAGGCTACTGTCTAGTTGAACTATTGAAGTATTGAACTAATTAATTAAAAGTTTAAAACATAATATTTAATATATGGTGCGGTTTCGGTTTCGGTTTCTGTGTGGTTTTGAAAACCCAAAACCGAAACCAAACCGTTATCTTTGCCGCGGTTCGGTTTCAAAACCGAAATCGTTTCAAAATCGTAAAACCAAACCGTTCGGTGCGGTCCGATTCGATTCGTGTTTCGGTTTCGGTTTTCGGTTCCAAGTGCCCACCCCTACCTCCAAGTTGAGAGAGAGAGAGAGCTGCTGCTATCCTACAATCATGTCCACAAAAAGGTTCCTGTTCTTATTCATCAAAGTCGGGCACTGTAGGATGTTAAAGATAGAACGAGTTAACAAAACCTCGCTTATTAAAGAAAGATAGGACATCCTGCACAGAGAATTTTCATCGCTGCAAATCCTAATTGCTAACCTCTAAGACCAACTGCAATGGTGGCTTATGGCCAACAATTTTAGGTCTTTGGTCTTTGCTTTTGGTTCTCCAATGGTGGGCAATTTTTAGGCCCAAGTGAACACAAAAAAGAAAAAGCAAAATTTAGGCCAAAGAATTGGCTCGGCCAAAAGCTGTGGGACCTAGTTTGCGAGTGGGCTTGCGCAATTGAAGCACACGGAAGGGAAACTCGCTTGCCCAACACGAGCGCACGCGCCAGCCTTTACATTGTGGGCCACACTGACGTTAACTTGTCGGCTGCATCTCCTTCACGTGCAAAAGAGCCGTTGGCTCTTCTCAATATCAACGCTCCAAATAATTTGACCATGTTTCAAACTTTTTTTTTTAAAATTACTTTACTTATAATCCAACGGCTGTTATCAAATTATATCAAATCTAACGGTAAAAAATATCATCCAATGGCCCAAATTAAAATCTAACGGCTAAAATAATTTTAAAAAAAAATTTATTTAACTGAAATTTCACCCCAAAACTCTATAAATACCTATTCATTTGGTCATACATCCACACAAAATCAATTTGCTACCCTTTCCTCGTCCAAATTTCATTCTTCCTTGTACCCACTTCTAAATCATTTTCTACCCACTTCTAAATTGGCATTTTTCTTCTACCCACTTCCAAATTTTCATTCTTCTTCTACCCACTTCCAAAAATTTTCAAGATGCCAAAAAATAGTATAAAATTACCTAATTGGTCTAAAGATGAACCGATGTTATAAATTTATGCATTAATTGTTCTTTTGTATGTGTCTACTGTGTCATTTTTCATACTTTATCGAAATTTAAATATTTTTAGGTCAAAATGTTCACAAAATTAAGCTAAGTTAATCTAAACAAAATTTTTTTTTTAAAGTTAACGGAAAAAAATAATTAAACTAAAACGATATTTAACAACTTTTTGCCCTAAAATTTAGGCCATACCATTGGAGAGAAAAAACAGATTTTGGCCAAAGGCCAAAATTTGTTATTGGCCATAGGCCACCATTGGACTTAGTCTAACAAGTGATTCTGTTATTGATCAGATCATACCAGGAATATATGCTGTTATGAGGACCAAAAGGAAAGACACAGTGTGCTATTGAAGAGCCGAGCGTATTGAGTAAGGTCTTTGAAGAAGGGATGAAGAGGGATTTTGGGGAAAATCAACCCTTCTTCAATGGAGATTCCTTGGGATTTCTGGGAATTGTGGTCAGTTCCTATGCTTGCAGCTACAAGGCTTTCCATGAGGCTGTTGCTACCATTTTTAAACCCGAAAAGAACCTGCCATTTTTTTTCATGGGTGAATGACCTAAAGACCATCCTCCGATCAAGGAGACGCTCCTGCCTCACGACAAATAGGTCGCCAGGCTGAAGCATTTTTCAGCTTGATCTTGTGTGCTTGAGGGAGACGTAGAAAAAGCCCTGTTATATTAGACTGCGAATACTTTCGCTTCATGACGGAAGCTAGATGATCATTTACTGTTTTACTTTGAAAAATTGCACTACTATGTCACCTGGGGCTAAATGAAACACGTAGAGTTGCCGCCATTCACAAGCAGAAACATGTAAAAGCCGTGGCATAACGCAAATAAAGCTAGTAATCTGACATTACACGAATAATTTGAAAGTGTATATGTTACCACTGAAATACAAAACAGGAAATTCCATGGTGAGATGGATTTCCGAACAAAATGAAGTACTCAACATCATAACTTAAACCATCCACAACAAAATGTAAAAGTACAAATTGGAAAACCTTGAATTACTTCCCATAAGCCAAAATCAGCGTAGTCTGTAGAAGCTACTTAAAACTCAGTAGAGTTTCACTTGGTCTTTGAAGCTTGCTTTTCCTTTGCCTTCTGAATCTTCAACACCTTTTTCACAATCTTCTGTTCCTCCACCAGAAAGGCCCTGATGATCCTGCAAACCAATAGAACGCAAGTTGTCTAAACCCCATTGGTGCAACATAACATGAAAAGAAGAAGAAAATGTTGTAATGAAATCTAATATACAAACCTTTCCTTGACGGCACCTCCAGACAATACACCTCCATAAGCACGGTTAACAGTCCTCCGATTCCTAGATAATCTGGACCTCTTATACTCAGTAGGCCTCAAGTGAGGGATCTACAAACAAAGACAACAACGCATCGCCAATCAGAACAAACCTAAAGTAACTGGAATACACAATCATTACTCTCAATATTGTACTGCGGACAGAATGTACAAGTTCAAGGGTACTTTTTACTTCGAGCTTCGAGAAAAGGTTAAATTCACAAGAACTTGAACCATTCCATCTCCATACACAATGGTCAACTGAGCATGATAATTCTAGCACAAATTATATGAATCCAATTACACGAGAGCAGATCAAAAGTTTCATAGATAGTAGCTCCAACTCTAATGCATAACCAACCAATAAAATGACATTTTCGATGCGGTATATCGCAAAGTAAGAGAAGTAAACTTTCACTCATTTGCAAACGCAAAACACTGGGAACCCACTAAAATACTTCGGATTCGAAACAAACAATGAAATCTTATTAAAGCAACACAACATTTCGAATTAAAATAAGGCAAATATATACCCCTTGAATCCTCTTGCCAGTAACAGGGCACTTGGGCCCACTTGCCCTCTTCTTAGTGGTCTGGTACACTAGCTTCCCTCCTGTTCACCCAAAACAACCATCAATAACAGCACCAGCACTTCAATAACGCAAATTAAACAAAACCCACAAATCAAAATACCATCTTAATCTCAAAAAATCATCTTAATCCATCATTTCATATGCAAATAAACACAAATTCGGTCCAGAAATGAAGCAAACAGAATTAGGGTTTAAGAGCAATGATATTTAGTTTACCGGGGGTTTTGACGATCCTATGCTGGTTGGATTTGGTGGCGTAGCTGTGCCGGGCGCGATATGTGAGACGCTGCACCATTTTTGCAATCGAGTTTCAGCTGTCACTCAGTCTAGGGTTTTGTCGAAGATGAAAGGCTTTATATGAACAATGGATTGCATAAGATCGGAGGGTTGTAATTAGATCTTTGCTTCATTGCCACCAATAATTTGATACGGTGTCGTTTTAATCAAACTGGATTGTCGGTTAGGCCCACTGTTGTAAATTATTGGGCTGGTTAGGCCCACTAAAACTCACCGGACATTGTTTTGGGTCTTGCAG
Source organism: Gillenia trifoliata (assembly GCA_018257905.1). NCBI lineage: Eukaryota > Viridiplantae > Streptophyta > Magnoliopsida > Rosales > Rosaceae > Gillenia > Gillenia trifoliata. Next base: position 4,880,448 of record CM031083.1, on the reverse strand, counting down.
ATGTTGGGCAACTAGAGTCTAATCATCGTAACAGTCAAGTTGGTTATGATAGTGTTGGTCTCATTTGAGTTAAGTTTAAATTTCTCTCCATGTAGAATATCACTTGTAACAAAATTATTATAAAAACAACTTGCACTGCAAGGTATTATTTTGTCTAGAGACATACGGTCATTCATTTTTCAAGAGAAGCTCTTGAACTTCAATTCTATGAACCACAATTATTTTTAAATAAAAATATAACATGTAGTATTTTGCATGCGATATCCTAATAATCAAGTAGCGTGTAATATCTCATACATTAAGAGAGATTCATAGATACCGTCAACTATATATAACTGCATGTATCGGTGTTTCTCACTACTACATTAGTCATCTAACGAGAGAGATGAGCCTAATTTTCTCTCCTGCTGGACCAAAAAAATATGTTCCGTGCAACCTTTTTGGCTTTTATACAAGACAAAGACCTAGACCGACCCTTTTATTTTCCTCTTAAGCATATGGACATGTAGAGCACGATACAAAGTTAGGTTGACTACCCTAATATTCCAACTTCCAATGGGCAATATTGGGTGATCATTCGTGGTGCACATTTCTTCTTTCCGTCTTAAACTAAAATTCGTAAAGCATATGATTGAAAGGTTAGGATCAACAACACAACAAAATGAGAAGACTACCTCTATGGCAACGTCACCATTCACCACCCTACCATGCCACATTGCCATGGGCAGGTTAGATTTTTCTAATTGACTTGCACCATTTGTCCATCACGTTACGGAGACGGCAACTTTACTAAAGTATAAACTTCATTTGATGGTTAAAAGAAACAAATATGTCGCATTTGGTGGATTAAAATTACATATTTGAACCGCACGAAGTTGTGCAGTGGTGTGGTATGAGTCTAGTTTCCAATGTTGATGTCTCATCTTTACTTGTTTGCGCGTTGTGAGTAGGTTAGACAAGAACGTTCTAGATTGTGATGATTATGATTAAGCATATAATGACATGCTAATTGCTTGATTAGGACGGCCACAGCCGGCCAAAACCCATCCATTGTGTAAGGGGAAAACTGCATGATTCAAACACGTATGATATTGAAATCGAATTAAACCAACAACTATAATTTCACCCAAAAAAAAAAAATGACGAATATATTCTATAATCTAGTTTATTTGCTTAACCAAAATAGTTTTCAATTTCTTCTTAACTATTTTTTTACAAGCATGGAGTCACATCTTCTTCCCTGCCTCCTGGGAATTGTGAAAGCAGGCTAAAGACATACCACCTAGAGACAATTTTAGATTTTTTTTTTGTTTTAAAAAAGGGACCAGCTCGTGGTCAAGTCACAGCAGTCCACTATTTTGGAGGTTAGAAAGACTCACAGAGGTATTTCAACCTCCCTTTGGCCACCACCGTGTGATTTCCCAGCGCTAATAATCGAACACAGGACAAACCGTATAGAATACAGGCCTGAAATTCACCGTAATCACTAGACCACCCTGTGGTGGCTGACAATTTTAGATTCATGACACCCAATTGTTGACTCTTTTGTTACCAAAAATAAATGAAAATATTGTTGACTCTATTAAATACTAAATTAAAGTTAATCTTGTATTATATAATAAAAAAAACAAGTCACCCCTATTATAATGGACGGCTTAGATAAAGGCATAGTTGTATATTGGCGTGAAGAAAAAAAATGAAAATGTAATTAACATTTTACAATACAAGATTTTGATGAAACTGGTCGATGAATTTCAGTATTTAGTAAAAAGTTGATGTATTAAGACAATTAGACAGATTTGTGTTTATTGTCAATTTGATTTCAAATTTTCCGTTTTCCAAATTATGGTAAAAGATTAAACATAGTTATGTCATTCTTCCATGGAGTCATTGATATCTTTGACAAACGTATGGCATACTTTATTTTCTTGGTCCGAGCATTCATAAAACCCCAAATAAAACATTTCCAAATCTGCATCGTTTTAAACTGAAATAAATTTCACAGTGAATTTAAAATTGAGATCTAAATTGACTCATTGTTTTGAAGGTCATTAGTTTTATAATATTTGGGAAATACATACATAGATAGAACTTTTTTTGAAATACTTTATAAAAAGCATATCTTTTCTCACAAAACAAATGTTAAACTGACTATAAAGAAGTACAAAAACGCGTTTTTAGTTGTGTGTTTAGCATTTCTCTAGTAAATTCATGTGAGAAATAAAAAAAATGAATTCAAGTGAGGAATCAAACTCATAACTTTTAAAAATAATTAATCATTTTCATTTTAACCATCTGATAATATATATGGTAATAATCAACACATGAGAGAAATCTTGGATGATACATTCTATTGAATGGTACAGCTATTGAATGGTCCAGATTAATATGCGGTGGGTCCGAAATAAATCTTAAAATATTCAACAGTACGTACCATTGAAATTTGACCTCAATACATGTGTAAAATTGTTTTTGTTTTACCTCCTCCTCCTATAAAGGTAGTAGCTTGTAGCTTTTCTTCCCTTCACCCAGTTTTTGGAGAGTTTAGTAGGCCTCAAGTCTTTCAACGTTCCTTTGACCCTCTCCCCACAATTCAGTGAATTCACCCCGGGAAACGTGTCGGTCTTCCGAGTCGAAGTTTCAAACTTTTATCACCATCACATCCATAACACTCAAATGGAAACTCCTTTAACTGTTGCTTTGAGAAATCAAAGCGACCCACCAACACATTAATCTCCATTTCCATGTATCCATTACTATTCCATCTCAATCTCCTCCAACAATCTCGCACATTTTTGTCCCAAGAATTTTCACCCCCTCAGATTTCGCCGTCTGCGAGTGGACTCTCTGTCCACTTTCCCCCAATGCCCCTTCAACTGAGAAAAACCACGGGGCTTGATTGAAATGATGGTCACCAGGAAACTCCACGTGCTCAAACCCCAGTTCGATTTCATTGCCAAGCGTCTGCTGAGCAAGTCCCTATACGGAAACATGGTCGGGGTCGTTGGTTCTGCGTGGGTTCTGGTTTGCAGCTACTTGTTCTTTGTTTTTGGATTCGTAAGCAGATACATGCTCAGGTATGATCAAGTTCAAGTCTTTGATTTTCCCGATTAAAATTTTGAAGATTTCAATGGGGTTTAATTCTGTTTTTCAGATTTCAGGGGGATAATCAGAGAGATCGAAGCCAGAGTTCTTGGATTTCAGACACTGATGTGTACAGAGAAGAAGAGGCTTTTTTTGATTCTTCCAATAGCAAAATTGATGAAGAACACCGAGAAGAAGAAACAGAGAACTTGGGTTTTTCGGAGTCCGTTTCGGCCCCAAGCACCGATCCTTACGAGTTCAGGTATGGGAAGGATGTTAGTTACTACATCGAAGAACCAAAATTGATGAGCTTTGTTGTTCAAGAATTGTATGCAGACCGGAGCAATTCCAATATTTATGGTAATCAAGAAAAAACAGAGAAAAAAACAGAGGAAGTTGATGATCAAGAAAAAACAGGGGAAAAAACAGAGGATTTTGATGATGATCGAAAAAAAGCAGAGGACTTGGCTGAAAATGTTTGTATAGAAGAGCACCCTTTTAAAAGTTTTAGTTTTATGAAGTTTCCGGTTGCTGAAATAGCGTTTCCGGAGACGGTTAAGCAACCGGAAACTGCAAGTTTTGGTGAGCATGACTCATCAGATAATGTTCAATCGCTTGTCGAAAATCGTGCCGCGGTTTCTGATTCTAAAGAAGAGTCGGTTACATCAAGAGAAGAAGAAAATCATGATGTGGATTCTATTACTTACGAATTTTTGGAGGGAAGAAATGTGAGTGAGCAATTGGAACCTCAAAGCCTTGTGATCATGAAGGGAGATGATCACGATCAGACGGTTAAGATGAATACGGATGATTCTCAACTGCATGAATTTAGTATCCCAAATCGTAAAGAAGTTCTTTTTTCAGATTCAGAAGATGGTTCTGATGATGAATATATCGAATTATCAAAACCCCAAATTCAAAATTCTAGTGACTTTGAGGAGGAAGTTGGTCCTCAAATTCTAGAGCAATCAGCAGAAGAAATTGGATTGCAGGAGGCAAATTTCGGGTTGAATCGGGATGGCGAAAACGAGGACGATCAGCCATGGGAGCATGATGATATAATCGAGCAGCTGAAAGATGAAATAAGAAATGTGGGAGGCAGGAGGCTTCCAACAATTTTAGAAGAAGAAACTGAGTGTACAAAGATGGTGGACAATCTGAAGCTGAAGCCGCTGATAATCGACGAAAAGCTCGAATTCAAAGATCGAATGGCTGAGATTCAGAAGGTGTATAAGAACTACGCAGAGAGGATGAAGAAGTTGGATATCTTGAACAACCAGACCATGCATGCAATTAGTAAGTTCCACATAAAACCCCTCTGTTTTAATTTGTTTTCTCTGCATATTTCCTTTTACTCGAGAGTTTCTCAATCTGCTGAATTAGGTCAATAAGTCAAATTCTAATTTTCATAAATTATATTAATTTTTTATACCAGAAAAGTCATGAAATAATTCGTGTTTATTTGGTCATTGGACTTTTTCAAAGTTACATGAATTCAACTAGATTTGCTCCTTTTCTTTTTGGTATGAATGGCTGAATATTATTTTCTTGTCCCATCCCAAAATCTTTTTTGATTTCTTACGATAAAGATTCTTTTGAGGAATTATTATTTAATATGCTTGGCCTCCAACATGATCTTTATTCCCTATCATTTTCCACTAATTATGAGTATCATTTTTTTTTTAATTTTTGTTTCTTTTTCTAGTGGAGGCCAGTGGGCCTAAGCTAGGGTTTGTTCGTCATTGCTAGACAAATCGATTTCTGTATATTAGGGTTTCTATCAAGATCATACTTTTTTTTGGTTTTTTGTCAATTTATAATTAAAAGTTGAAACATATTAGTGTTTGCTTTTCGAATATTAAATGTTTAGTTTGTACATTAGTAACGTTTACTTCGATATTAAGGTTCAGTTTTCCAGTTAACTAATATGACATTATCATATCGAGTTCTACAGTGATTGTTTTCTAATGCAAAGATGTAGTGTGCAAATAAAGTGTTGCGTGTTAGGAATGAAAGATTTAATAGAGAAAATTGAATTTTTAAGCATTTTCTAAACTCATTACGCTCTTTTCATATTAAAGAGATACGTTTTTCGCATATGTTGCTTAGGCTAACCAGCTAGGACAGTATGCTCATTCTCTTGTACCCATGTACGATCTCCCTTCTCGTAAGTTAAAGTAGTATAAAATGTCGTTGTGTTAATGTCGGCCGTTGCTTAATTAGTGCTCATCCGCAGGTTTTCTCCAGCTGAAAGACCAAGTGAAATCAATAGCAATCCAAAAATCTTCAACATTTCCAATTGTGAAGTCTCTTATTTCACAAAACTTATGGCGATGCAAAACACTAAGACAAACCACAGCTCATGATCCAATGCCAAAAGTGGTCGGGGACTTGCACAAGGACTTTGAATTGGTGTACGTTGGGCAAGTTTGCCTTTCTTGGGAAATACTCAACTGGCAGCATGGAAAAGCCCTAAATTTGCAGCAATATGATCATCAAACATCTCATCATCAATATAACCTAGTTGCCACTGAGTTCCAACTGTTTCAAGTGGTCCTCCAAAGATTCATAGAGGATGATCCGTTTCAAGGCCCCAGGGTCCAGCACTACGCCAGGAATCGATGCGTTCTTCGTAACCTTCTCCATGTTCCAGCCATCAGAGGTAATGTTCGTTCTTCAATCATTAGGGTAATGTTCGTTTTTCGTAGCTTTAAGTATTGTAATACATTTCTCTATGTTAGTAACTTTTTAGATTATGTAACGTTTTTGTACGTCGATTGCATTGCAGAGGATAGTACGAAGGATAAGATGCATGTAGCAAGAGGGGCGGAGGATTCGATTATTTTTAGTGGAATGCTGGTGAAGATCATTGAAGAATCAATGCATATATTTTGGAACTTTCTTCGTATGGATGAGAGGAATGCCATCCTAAAGGGGCTTCAAGAAACACAGGTCGACCATAAGGATTTAGAGCTTCTCATGGACATCCGAAAAGATCTTCAAAAGGTTCCATTTATTTTTAATTAAATTAGTCTTTAATTGAGTATTTTCTTTTTTGTTTATACCCAACGTTACATCATTTTTTACAGTTTTCCTCAAATGAGGAACAAAAGCGCAAGCAATTGTTTGTGAGCAATCGAACAACACATTTCTCATCCATACACTTAATACCTAATCGTATTGAATGAATAGGCGTTCGATGTTGTTATCTTTTTATTCATTTCAAAATCGATACTTATTATTTACATGTCATATTGCAGAAAGAAAAAAAGTTTAAAGAATTACAAAGAAGTGGAAATTGTGTGGTGAAGAAATTCCAAAAGCACCAAGAGGGACGACTTGAGCATGATTTATTCATTGCTCAAGTCGAATTGAGGTTGATATCAAGAGTGTTAAACTTGTCAAAAATCAAAACGGAGCAGTTGGTTTGGTGCCTCGAAAAGCTAGAGAATATCAATTTTGTTCATAGGAAGGTTCATGTGGAGTCCTCGTTTTTGCTTTTCCCATGTTGACACTTTTTCTATGTTAACATGGGTTAACATGGCAGCTTGTTGTGTACCAGGCCATTTTATTTCACGTATGGATGCTGGTTTTTGACATACTTGTAACAAATAGGTAGAAAATAGCATTAATTAGTTAGACATGGTGAAGTAAATTGTATAGTTGTTATATTTACATGGTGGTGAAATTAATTACTAAAATAAAATTCAGTATAAAATAGTTTTTTTAACAGTTACAACTATTGAATCACAATTAAACATCAAAAAAATTTAGGTGCTTCGGAATACGGGGTACTCGGGGGTCTGCAAAAAAGTCCTATCAAACATAATGTTAAGAGCTCACGAGTAGAGCTTGCCGTTAAAAACAATCTTGTAAGAGAAGAGTCCCTGAGAGGGTATTTAAACCACTCTAGAGTATACTATTTTTTGACGTGGGATAATTGGGAATAAACATGCTCCACGTGTAGTAAAACAGCATCATGTGGTATAATAGTTTGAAAATCCGTTATAATATGAGATTCTGAGTAGACGATACGTTAAGAATATGTTTTAAAACATGGGTGCAAAGGACCAGTTTATCAAGGAGTTTCATGTTAGAGGAAACGTGTAGCCAAAGCACGCACTCAACACATCAACCAAATTGCCACCACTTTTCACCTTATTTCCCGACGCTAGAGAGTTTTTATCAAACAACTTGTTTTGTGTTCTCAACTTATTGTTTACTCAGATTATTTGTTATTTACTACGTACCCGTAGGATGAAACAACTTGCCTTATAACAACTATACTCAAGATAAAGCGTTTGTAGAAACTTTGGAACATGATGAGTAGCAAAAAGGGCTAGTTGCAACAATAGCTTTCGCTCGTCTTCATGTTGATTTGCCACTTAAAACTAATTTTACAGCATAACAATATTTCAATACCACACAATATTCTCAGTGACATTTCACATGCAATTTCGGCCTTCTTATATGGAAAGATTTGGGCCCCAAAAGGATGAAGCCATTGCATTGTCCCAATAAAGCCCTCAAATATTTGTCAAACAAACCAACAACCAAAAGATGTCAGAGCATTGCTAACACCTGGCCATGTTGCCTAACAAATAAAATAATTCATGTTCCCACAAACAAATCAGTTCAAAAATCAGGAATTGGCAGCATTGGATGCTCACACCGATCTCACAATTCTTCCCTCCTTTCTCCTTCCTCCTCCCTCCTTTTAACGGTAAAATCGGTGTGAACATTCAATGTTTGCGAGCACTGTAGCCTACTCTAAAAAACTAAATCAAAATATAAGAAAATCTAAGTCCCAAAGAAAGTAAAGAGGAATAAAGAACAAGGGCCTCACCTTCGATTCTTGACGCGTGTGTATAAAGAGGGCGGTGGATCAAATTGAGTACAACAAAAATGGATTAAAGTAGGAGTGGATTAAATGGATTAAAGTAGGAGTGGATTAGTGGTGGTTCCCAATTATCTTTTCAGAATCTCATAGAGAGAGAGAGAGAGAGAGAGAGAGATGTGTTATCATCATTCATTCACATTTATATATGTCGGTTTATATTTTCATATATTTATATTGTCAATTTGTCATCAGCAGCAAAGCAAAGAAAGAAAACAATAGTTGCCGCTTTAAGCAACCAACCAAATAAGGAAAGCTGGCCTTGTTCAGGTTCCTGGGTACTGCTTCCGTCACCCTAAAAACCCTATTTTATTCTTATATTTTGGATTAAGCCAATCCCCCTCTCGTGCTAGGCTTGCCTTAAAAGCCCAGGCAATCATGTTTAGCATTCTAAATTAGACAACAGCAAGCACAACATGACAACACATCTTTTACAAGCATTGTTAAGTCATTTTGGGAAAATTCTTCAGTGGTACGTACCATTCAATGGTACGGCCATTGAATGGTCCAGATTAATTTGCAGCGGGTCCCAAATGAATCTTAGACCATTCAACAGTACGTACCATTGAATGGTACGTACCACTAAAGTTAAACCCGTCATTTTGCTCATTTTGAAGTTTAAACATTAAGAGCATACGTGGGTAAGGGTTCCGTCGCTTGATTAGATTAGTGCGTCGCTTATTTATACTCGTGTCTTTTAATATAATTTAAAATAAAGTATCGTTTTGTTAAGATATATCATAACTTTGATATGATCTCAATCTCTTGTTTTCGAGAAGGATTTGCCTAGTACATATGTATTTTTACAGTAACCAAATGTGCAACTTTATATACAAATCTTTCTTTGACATAATATTATATTATTAACTACGAATATTATAAAACTGTCTATCCGTTTCACGTAAGCGGTCTTTCCTTTCTCAAGAGTGAAATATGAAAGGAAGGAGTGAAATAAGATGTCAACATTATACACAGCTTTCACACAAAAGTGGAGGATATATAATAAGTATGGAAACGGTGGATTTGGTGATGTCAGAACGGAAGCATTAATATTGTACAGGCCAAAGAACAAGTTTGATGAAGAAGATTATTAATTTTTGTTTGCTGGTCCCAAATCTATCTCCAATTAAAGAGTCACGGGGACTCGGTTCTAGATCTAGACCTGATAATCTTATGCCCTTTCTCATGAAACATTAATTACCACTAATCTTTTTATCTCCTGCAGTAAAAAAACTACTTAAATTTGTCTTGAATGATTTGGAGGTTTGCCTTAAATCTACTAGCTGGTCCAAACCCCTGTTATCTCTCCAACATACTTATCTACACCTGAATAGTGTTTCAGACTAATAATCCAATGTAATTTATACGTAAAATCTTGTACATCATATCTAAAATGCATTGATAGTAATCCGATATCTTCGACCAATAATAGTATAATATAATGTCATTTACTTGTAAACTCTTATATCATTTATCGATAGTATTCCAATGTGTAGGTAAGTCTTTCCCTTCCACCGGAACATGAGTTGAATAATAATTCGTAGAATAATTCAATAAACTTACTTTAGTAGGAGTAGGAGTGCCCTATAAGAACATTTCCACCCGTTTGCAAAAGGCAAAGGAAAGGGCTTGAAAGATGTCCTTCAACTCCAAAATCTAGTTCCAACAGTCTATTTTTCAGAAGGCAAGTGGCGGGCCCGCCCATGCCCATCTTATGACGTTAGCCACAATTGTTTTCTTTTTTGGTGTCTACTGCGTGTATTACACGCGATCTAAAGAGAGTGGGCCGACAACATCTGCTGTCGTGAGCCCCTTAGTGCACAAAGAAACCCAACTCGTCCAACGGCAATACACGTGACATTTTATGGGACGTTAGATTAAAACGGTTATAAGATCCAACAACCTAAATCTATTCAGTTTTAAAATTTAATTTAAAATATTTAAATTCATAAAAAAAACGTTTTAAAAATTAGAAAAATTAATTAAAAAAATTCAAAAACATATTTTTAAAAACTTTTTTTTTTCTTTCTAATTACATGTTTTATTTGACGTTTGTGTGAATGGTATTCACAAGATTATTCAAACAAATTTTAGGGTAGTACTTCATTTTAATATGCATTTAAAAAATATATTTGTGCCCTTATCGTTACACAACGAGTAGAGTTGCACAACGAGTAGAGTTGCACAACGAGTAGAGTTGCACAAAAACAAATATTATTTTAGAAGAACAATCACTTGCCCTTGCCTTGCCCTCCTTGTGAAAATGCTTAAGGACAAAGTAACAGATGACGTATTTTAACCAATTGTACCCTGAAATTGAAAAATAGCATTACTATTTAGGACAAATAAAATAAAGCATTGGGGAAGGCTTTGCCTTTAAGCTTAATGGATAATATTAAACATTTATAAAATACCAAACACGAAATTCCCAAATGATGGTCATGCCATCCAAAAATAGAAATATCCAATATTATAATCGTTAAACCAGAAGGAAAAAGACTAATTAGCAGCTAGAAAACGAAGAAACATGTCTGCAAAAGAAAGCAACTTTATACTACTAATGGAAAGCTAAAACATCGATTAATTAACTTTTCATTAAGAATCATGTTTCAGCTAAACATATGTTTAACTTTCTCTTTAATCGTTATCCTCTCTAATCCCTTCCTCTCGACCTCACCACGAAAACAGTACCAGATCAGTCCGTACTCAGTAGCCATTAATTAACGAACGAGCTAGCGAATTAACAAGAAATGTTTATACTAATAAGCGTGATTAATTAACATTAATATCTCTCAAAGCTTCCATCTTTCTCCCTGTTTCACGACGAAGAAGACGACCCATTGTTGGAGACGTGAAAACTTGCTCTGCTACCTTCGTTCAGGGGGTTGGCATTGACATCGTAGTCGGCGTTGTGAGCATTCATGGAGTCAAAATCCAGTCTTAAACCCTCACCATTGATCTCACTGCTGACATTGCTGTTAATCATCACATTCCCGCCGCCGCTGACGCCGCTGTTTCCGCCGCCCGATCTCTCCAATCTCCTCCTCAGACCGTGCTTGTTATTGTGCATCCAAACCTTGAGAACTCCCCTCCCAATCCCCACCTCGCTGCAGAAATCCTCCACCAATCTTTCGTCGCTCTTTTGCATTCTCCACCCAACTTTCTCGGCAAAAGACAACATCTTTTCCTTCTGCTCCTGGCTGAACTTTGTTCTGGATCTCTTTTTCTCACCTGGGTACTTCTCTGTTTTCATCACAGCCGTCGGATTGAGGTGGTGCTGGTGGGGGTGCTCATCAGACGGCCCAGAGAAGCCGGAGCTGAGAGCGAGCAGCATTTGCGGCGGGGAGGCGAAATAGGAGGGGGGCAAGTGGGAGACTGGCGGCGGAGACTGCGGGCTCAAAGTTGGGTTGGGGCTCGAGCTCGGGCTGGGGCTTGAGCTGTGGTTGTAGTGAGCTGTTTTAGGCGCCGGTAGCAGGCGGTGGGGCTTGCGAATAACATTATTTTTGGGTCTGTACTGGTCACGGCGGTGGAAGTTGCGGTGACAGCCACAAGCGGCGCATTTTAGCGAGGTGGGGTCAGCTGGGTTGGAGGAGGGGGAAGGCATGAACTCGCCGCAACCGTCCAGGGCGTGGCCACCTAAGCTGGCAGCATGGTTCTTGAGACATTCCTTGTAGGCAACCACCATTGTTGGCGTCGGCTGAAGCTGGAATGCGCCGTTGGTGAAGGATAAGGACTTGCTGCTGAAGAAGTTGGTTTTGGGGTCCGACGGCGACGGCGGTTCGGTGTCCGTATCTGGGGTTTGGATGGTGGCGGTGACGGTGGTAAAGTCCATAGCTTTAGGCGAGAAGAAGCATAAGAAATTGATCGGGGGATTGGAAATTAAATTAGGGTTTTGTTTTAAGGGAGTGAAATCTCAAAGGTGAAAACTTAAATGGGATTTTGAAGGATGATTGGGGTGATGAAGGATGTAATGAGAAGTGAAGAGAAATATATAGATGGGGTGATTTGTGGGGACAGATATTTGATGTGGATTTAATTCAATAACTAGTGGCATACGTAAACCTGCTTTAGCTCCATAAAAACACAGACCAGTATTCTCAACCTTCTCATTAAGCTAGCATTATGTTTGGATGAGATAAATAAACTTAAAATTTAGATAAAAATCACAATTTATAAATTAAAATGCACAAATTCTCTTGTTTAAATTTATAAACATAGAAGTTTAGAATTTTCACGTTGAAAGAATTTGGCACTTTCAATTCTCAGGTTTAAATTCTATGCAAATAGTTGTCATTTCTAAATTAGAGTTTAAAAATAAAAAAATACAAAACATCTCAACCATGAGTGACGGCCACCACCCACCACAATCACCGCCATCTTCATCACCGTTACTAGCACATTTTTTAATTATTATCTCTTATTTATATATTAATGGCTCTATAATTGAATTTCGTATTTAAATTCTATTGTTCTTTTAGGTTAACAAAACGAAAAAATTCACAAATTTCAAAAATAAAATTTCATCGTTTTAATTTTTATTATTTTAGTATTTTTTTAATAATTTTAATTTCCTCGTCCAGACAGAGAAAACGTGAAAAATTGAAATTTTCTGTGTCACTTCTTTGAATGGGGTGTAATCTGAGGTAACGTATGTCAGTCTGTGACTCTGGTGGCTTCATGTGTTTGTTGAGAGCAATAAATTAGGCTCTGATATAATTCTCTTTTATTTTATCTTTTATTTTCAGGGAAAATTGCATAAATGGTATTTTGCCTTTTTCAGTTGTGTTCAATTACCCATGTGAACTTATTTTCTTTGATAATTATTGTCCAAGTTTCATCTTGTGTTGCAATTTGGCACCCAAACTTCACGACCGACCGCCTTTTACAAGAGCATTTTTGTTCAAGAAAACAACTACAGGCATGCTTGGTATCTTTTTTTATCTAATTACTCTGTTTTTACAACGAATGAGCATTAAGTGATTTAATTATATTCATCATTTTTGAAAACTATAAATTCATTTCAAATAACAACTATTAAGACATCTGGAACTGTTCATTTTGTTAATAGACACTTTATTGTTGTTAAAGTATGAGTTTCTACGACTTTTTTCACTTAACAAAACTCAGCTCTTTCCCTCAAATTAATTCATCAAACCTACACCATGGTATGTCTTTTTATCATGAGGCATGAGCCATTATTTAACCAAAATGTGGATGAATATAAGTGGACATATATGCTAAATATAATTTAAATTTTGAGTGCTCAACTGTAAATTTCTTTAGTTTAGGTGATAATTTCATAAAAGTGGAAAAATTCATATACTATTGTGCAAATTTTCTTTGTTCTTGTATAAATTTGGAAGTTACATTCGTTGGAGTCAGCGATTTAAAATTTAGACACCTCCAAGCCAATACGAAACGTATACGTGTCATGCGTATCAGGTTTTACGCATAGGATTCGTAGTACAAAGAGTACGTACATAATTTCAGCGCACAGCTAGCATCTAGCTCGCAGTCCCTTCTGGTTCGCATCGTTTTGCTTTGCCTGTGGCACTCTGGCAGTGGGATTCCCTCCATTACACATTCCTGCTCCTCTGTGTAACCTCATATCATGCCTGCCCCGTTTGTACCAAACCAAACCAATTTTTGAATACTTCTTTGTTTTTGTCTTGGTCCAAATCAAAATTTGAATCATGTGAATGGGAACATCAAATGTACAAGAGTTTCAAAACAGTAGCATGCAATGCCATGTATCACTACATAGTATATAGACTTTGCATAGGGGATTTTTCATTGCGATCGGAAAATTTTCGAGATCACAATACAGCCACGTGATGTTATTGTTTTGTATTCACAATACAGCCACGTGATGTTATTGTTTTGTATATAATGTAATACGTGTGTGTTGGTAAGTAATATGAATATATGAAATTTTTATTTTGAATCGGTGAATCACACATGTTTGGTTACCAATGACGGAGGAGCCGCCCTCGCTAGGTAGGCAGCCACGGGTTATAGCACACTCTTCACATGACACATACACTTCTCCTCGATCACCATTTCTCTCTTGAATCGGAACTGGTCATCAAGAGAGATGAAATGAAACCATGCCATGTTTCATAGACTTTAAGCATAAACCACCAATCAGAGATGAAATTTTTGTTAGGATACTATTTGGTCTGACACATCCCGATCCCGGACACGCCAGGTGTCGGGAAGTGCTGGCCGACACGTGTTAGGTGACGAAAGCCATTTAGAAAAATTGAAGAATAAATATGGAAAATTGAATTAAATAAGGGTCAGAGTGCACGGAGTGTGCGGGCGGAAGAATAGTAATAAAATAATGAGTTGTGAACAGAGTAGAGGATACAAATTAATTATATTTAAAGCTTCATAACTTTCAAAGCTTCATAACTTCTTCATTTTAAGGCCAAATTGCACGATTCAAGTACCAAAATGAAGCTAGGAGTGAGGAGAATAATATTTTACCATTTTGTGGTCAAAAACTGGCCAGAACTGGTCTGAAAATGGGAAGAAGTCCACGGTGCAAAACCGGCCAATTTCCCGATCGTCGTTTCACGTCCAAAACAGGCCATCCAAGGCTCGAGCAAGGTCCCTGGGACTTCCAGGAACTCAGTGGTGATGAGTTTGAGGTGTTTCAAACTCGGTTTCACCGAGAAATGGCCGAGACAAGAATTCGAGCCTCGTCGGAAAATTTGAGAAATCTGGGTTCTTGGTTTTTCCTGGGGTTGCAGGGTCTAGGATCGAGCTCAACTGGCTCAAATGTGTTGATGAAGGTCTGGAAACTTGGTTGGCCAAGGTTTGGCTCAGTGAGGAGGAAAGGGGGAGCTCGGGTGTGCAGAGAAGTTTTTTGTTTGTGTGGTCTGCAGAGACCAAAAGAGGGAGAGGTAGACCGAGACAGAGACAAGGATCCACAATTTGTGGGATAGGCCACATGGGCCAACAGGGGTGTTGGGCCCCAGCCCAACCACCAATCTGTCCCAAAATTAAAAATACGGGTAACGTCGGTAATCCAACGCCCGTAAAATATTCGTTCGGACTCCGAACGACGTCCCACTCGCGTCTACGCGTTCGTAACGACGAGCACGACAAGAAAATAAAAAGGGAAGGGTTGTACGAGTTACGACGCAAAAGTCAACCGAATGGTCAACCAGGGGCATTTTCGTCATTTCTCACTTCCGGGAATAAAATAATTCTAATTTTTGAAACGGGCTGTAACAATTTGGCTCATTCCATAAAACGAGATATTTCTCCTTTCCATAAGTCACAATTTAACACGTTAATAAATAATTTATAAAAAAAAAACATAAAATTAAACATTCATGCACATGTGTCAAATGTGATTGACAAATATGAATTTGTCGTCCACTTATATTATTACATGTAGACTTTCAACCACACTTTCGGTTAAAAAACATAAGAAAGCCTTGAATTGGGTTGAAAGTAGAAGCCAATTTATCAACTAAACTTATTACTCCATCCATCAATCAAATATTAATGATGATGATGGCAAATTGACACCATATGTTTTGGTTAACTTGATCTTGCAGAAACAAATACACGCTGCTTGATTAGAAAGTAAAACATGTCATTAGCAGAAAAAAGAAGTTTTAATTAAAAGGTGAAACGCATGTCGGTTTCTAGTCCATCCTCAATTATCATCTCAAAGATCCACGCGTTGCAATCAGCACACTGGAGCATGAAATGCGGCCCGGCCACACGCCGTGTTCTCATCAATCAATTACCCACTCTTTTGTATCATCTTCCATCTTAATCACGGTAAGAGCATTTAATTAGATTAGATATTAGTCGATCTTTAAACAAAAAACAAAAGGCACACAACGTTGGAGGAATCCTAATCTCTCCATCCATTGGTTCAGATGTGATATTTTTTGTCGTTTATGTTTCTAAACCTCAATTATGCTCTTGTTAGAATCCAAGAAAACAGAAAATAAGATCACAATGGGGTCTCAGAATTCTTCCTAAATCCTAATAAGAAGATGCTACGGTCGGTCCTAATTTCAACTATTCATGCCCTCACATGTATTAACGGTTAAAATTAGCACATATGCATGTGCTCGGACACAATTTTTTTAAGTTTCAATAATAATAGAGTGTGAAAATTGATTCTCTTATAAAAGACAAACTGACGTTAAAAAGATCATATCCGCTCTAACCAATACATACCCACGTCACGTGTGAAAGGAATATAGATTAGTTGGAACCCAAAAAAATAGTGATTAGTGACTTGTATGCACAAGCAGAAACCTAGCAAGCAACTTGGGCATAGGCCATAGAAAAAGAAGGGCTTTAGGAATTTAGGGAGTCAAAACCCTCTTAATTGTTCAAACAATGTTCTGACAATTATGTCATTCTCCAACAGCACGCGCAATGAGCAAAACGATACAAAATGGGACAAATCTTGGATTAAAATTCATTTGACCCAAATGACATGAATTGTAAGAGGCAACAGAATTGGATAACCACAGCCCACTTATCACACAATTGGCTCTCTATGGTAATCTTAGTTTTGAGTGTTTCCACGACCGATTGGAGTATGCAGTGAAAATATTACATTCACAAAGTTTCATTGTTTCATTCTAATTTGTCCTTTATTTTAATTTTGGTTTTGTGTGATTCGTCCGCAACGCAAAACAGAAAATCTAATTAATTAGTAAACAGAGGAAAAAAAACCGAAAAAAACGCCTTCAAAATGTGTAGATAATTTTCTACACACAAACAATACCCACATGGGTTTTGTGCGCATATATTTTTTAGGTAATGTTAAGGAGACTAAATTTTTTAAATCAAATTTGTAAACCAAGTAACGTGACAGTTGATTGATATTCTTTTTTAAAATCATTTAATCATCAAGTTTTATTTTATTGTCACATCATTTGGTTTACAAATTTGGTTTAAAAAATTTAGTCTCCCTAGCATTATTCATATGTTTTACTCCTCCTAAATCAAATGGCACGCTAAAGTAGAGCCGGTCGCTCCAAAAAATGCATACATGGGAGTTCGAACTCAGGTTAAGACTTAAGAGTTTCAAAATTTTGCTTACTTTCACTTAGACCAACCCTTTGGAGTTTTATAGCATCAATGTTATTATTGGAGAATAAAGTCCCATCATCGAAAATATTATGAAATAATATAAAATTTATATGTGAGAGTTTTACATTTAATATTATCGATGATTTTTGTGATAAAATTCAATACCTAATAATATATGATTAAGTTGAGACAATATCATTAATGTTAGTAATAAATCATGTTGAGCTTAAACAGTTTAACAATTATTAATTTGAGATTTCGCCATTCTTCCGAGAGATTAGAGCACTAGAGAGATGTCAGGTTCCAACTGATTGATTAATTAACAGAACCGGATTCCAGAAGGGTCCATTACAATTACAAGTGGCATGTGTGGGCCAAATATCATACTATGGACCATCAAATTTTTATCTTTTGCTGAGCATGCAGTGGAGGGATAATATATCACAAGAGCAGTTTGAAATTATATTTATGGGTGGATCAGCATCCACCTAAAAGCATTTATGTTCTTTCATGTAATATTATATATTAAATTTTAAAAGTACGTACTGTTAAATAGTACGTAATGTTAAATAATTTAAGATTTATTTAGAATCCACCTCAAATTAATTTGGGACCATTCAATAGCGGGATCATTCAATGATACGTACCACTCAAATTTTTTTCTAATATTACACAAAAAGATAAACACCAAATCAGTTTCCACCCAAAACTAAAATATCTTCCACTTCCCACAAAGCCTGCTAAATGCCCCAAGGGGATAATATATGGATAAGCATTATCTTATACTATTTTTGCATATGTAATCACATCAGTAATCCCCTTTATTATTTTCTCTAATTATTGATTTGTCCTTCACAAATTAAAGTGTCCAAAATCATGCAACAGCAAATAATTTAGTTTTTGCTTCCAAAAGATAGAAACATAAAGAATAATATTCGTTTTCAAGTAAAAGTTGTGTCTAAGTCGATGTCTAACTCAGCCACCATTTATACCGATTGAAGATTGGTGGATAATCTTATTATCTTGATGCCAAAAGCACAACTACTTCACATAAAAAATGAGTCATCGTGGCCAATAGCTTTGAAGTCAAGGACAACCTTATTAATTAGCTCTAAGATGAACCTACCTTTGTAATTAAGCATAACTACTTAAACATCAAAGGTAATTCAATACTTCAAGCAAACATTGTTAAAATATGTTTAATGGAGGAGGGTGATTTTGCTAACCAGAAAGTACGTATGATCTCCAAAGAGAATGAATAATAATGTTCGTACAATGAAGATACGCTAATCATAAGTGGAGAGACGAGTAGGTTCTCCATGAAAGAAACTCAAGCATTATCTAAAATAAATATCACTAGATAGTTAGTTAATTGCAGTGTTACACTGAAAACAGAAAAGGTACATAAATTGCAAAGAGAACCGATATATGGTCAGAAGATTATCTTAATTTAAGCCAAAGTGATGTTCAAAGGTCCATGAGCTCCAATCAGAGGGCCAGTAATGTTTTGAGCATATGATTCCATACCGTTTGGAATTGAAAATAAAATATTAACCAACTAATTAAATCTATAACAAACGATGAGAATTCAAATATACGAAACATAAAATAGAGAGAGTTTGACAGTTACCTTAAACAAGCAGTTGCGCCGAGTTTAAACTTGATCATCGCCATGCACGCGTTATAACAAGAAAAGGATGTTCACAAGGCAAAGTCATTTGGCACAATCCAAGTTGCAGGTTTTGCAAAGTTACCTGGGGCGTTGGTTTTGTCTTCTAAATTGAAGATATATAACCATATCGCACTCAACAAATCCTTGTTTTCTCCTAAATTCATTCACGCAGCATATGCAATTTGGTGTACACCCAGGAAATTTTGAAGCCACAATAGGGAATGAACCCTTACAAAATTCTTTATGTATAGCGTCCCAACCTTGAGTGTCACCACATGGTCACAATTGCCAATTGCATAGACTTGGCCTTTGTAAAATACAACATCAGTCATTGCCTTACTAAAAGAAGTCCAATAATTTTGTCCTGCATTTGTAATAGCCAATTTGGGATCTTCTTTACCATGCATATAACGCAACAACCACATAATTGTCTGGATTCATTTTGGGATTAGCGGACGGTACAACCTTTCGAACGTAATCCTTGAAAGGATTCGTGTGGTGTTTTGGGATCATATCTTTTGCTTTGAACTCTAGAGGAGGGAGACGAATGCTCGCCTCTTTTCTGAAGGGGTTTACCAGAAAGCACTGGCTAGAGCCACAACACCTCTTACCAGAAAGCACTGGGAACTTAACATTCGTGTAAACTTTCCTTTCGGAAATTCTGTATACTACTCTCTGGTTTTTTTGAGCTAGTATATATTTCCTTCCGATTCTGATTCGGAAGGTATCAAAAGCATAGGAGGTACCTGACACATTTGGGTCGTCTGATTATACTCTTTTGAATGACAACGCCATTCCTTGCCAACAGCAGAGAAACGACATTGGCCACAACTTATCCAGAATCAGAAAGATAAGGACTTCAGGAGGACTGGCCCATTCTGATCGGTGGTAACTAGTAGTGTCGGAGTCATCCGCCTGTTCGCCCTACAAACGCACGTTACATGACAACAATTCTTTTTAATTATTAAACCTACCAGCAATTATTTATCGTACGATCAAATTCAGAGGAAGAAAAAACCAAATGAACAAGAAATAAAGAACTAGTTGGTAACTTCCTTTAAAAATACAGAAACCCTAATATATCACAGGAACAAGAAATAAACAAAAACAACATGATTACACTGCGTAGTGTTATTAGATAAACAATATGATTATGTTGTGGAAAACCGATTATTTGGAAGTTTGGATTAATAGTTTCAAGTTCGATGTTCTGCCTAATTCAAGTCTTAGGGTTAAGATATTTTCAAGTTCGATGTTCTGCATCTCTTTTTGTAGAATACATGCATGTTTAGAAACGCCTGTGTACGTCATTGAAATCATCGAAGATTCGACCGGCAGTTTTGATCCGTCGCCGGCCTCCTTCATTGACGTCGTTAAGAGTGATGGATGGTCGTCGTCAGCCATGTCCGCCGTCAGGTTTTCTACTTGCGTTTACTTACGTTTCGTCGTACTTATAGCATCCACGAAACGGGGCTTTACCCCCGTGGTCTTCACAATTTAGAGACCCAATGCCCAATCTGTTCTTTTCTTCTCAAGCATATATATATGGACATGTATAGCACATTACAAAGTTAGATTCACTTCTTCATATTCAGCTTCCAATGAGCAATATTTGGTGACTCGAGATGGTGCACATTTCTTCTTGAACAAATATGGGCCTTGTGTTCCAACAAGATCTGGCCCAGTTAAATGAGGTACTCTTAAACAAATATGGGCCTTGCTCTCATGATCACCTGTATCATCTTTCATTTTAGGGAGCCTTTGGATGCGGTCTCTAGGCACCAACATTTCTTGATTGAAACCTTATTGGTTTTCAGTTTTTAATGGAAGTCTCTACATTAATGTATTTCTATGTAGGTTATTATATTTTTTAACTTAAAAATTAAAATTTGTAGTTGCTTATGTTAATGAGATTTTAAATAAAACTCATTATTTGTGGAGTTGAAAAGATTAAAAGATAAATTATACTCCCCACCCCGTGGAAGAAAATTCAGAATCATATAAACATGGGTACATTCATCAAAATTAACCAAAATATTATAGAACCATAAAATGTTTGGTAAATTCTTCAAACTAGGAGGGGACATGGGTCGGGTCAGGCCCAAAATTGGAAGGACCAGACCTGATTAGTTTGAAAACAAAATAGGGCATGGTAGGTTGAGTTGTTAAAATCAAGAAAATGAAACTAGCCCTAACCTAGACCGTTTGAAATGGGCCGAATCCTACAAGTCTACGGGTCTAATATGTTTTTAAAAAAAATTGCATAACAGTTGTAAGATATCAAGTTTTATGATGAGATGGGGGCTAAAGATCTTGCAGGAGTGGAGGATTTACAGGCTCACTAGTAATGCTCTCAATGCTTATGTCAATGCCTAACTTGGTAATTTTCATGGCTTTCATCTAGATTTAGTGCTCAGATAATTACATGAAAATGGATTATGAAATGAAATGAAAGAGAAAGTGGAAGTCTAGAACTAAGCCGGGACCCCGTTTATTTAAGTTTTTGGACCCACCTCATTGTACCCATGTAAGTTTAAAAAAGGGATTAGAAAAAAATTGAATGGATTCTACATAAAAAACATTTGAATACAATTTATATTTTAAAAAAAATTGGTACATTTTACATATAACAAATTGGTATATTTAAGAATGGGTACATTTAAGATTAAAAAAATTGAAAAATTATATGAATGGGTACATTTTAGATTAAGAAATTGAATTTTTTTTTATATATAAAACAAATGAGTACAAACTTATTTTAATTTTAATTTTGTTTGTATTTTTGAAAATGTTGAAAATTAATTAGAAGATTAATGAAGGTATGAGTATTAAAACCCTATATCAATTACCAATTTTTATTTAAAATTTTTTTTTGTAACTGACATGTAAATACATTAATACATTAATATCAGTTACTTCGGTCCAAAAACATTAATAGCTAGGGACCGAATACTAATTTTTCTTTCATTTTAATAATGAGAAATTTGGAATGTTATTGTTCTAGTTAATTATATCAATGCACGAGAAGTCTTATAGGCACAAAACTTTGTTTATGTGTTAGCAAAGTCCTAGCTAATAATAATAGAAAAAGGCTTAAAAGAAGTAATCAGCTGTGATCACTATTCATGATTATCATCCATAATCGAAGCAAGCCCAATCTCAAATAAAGGGTTTAGGGCCTTAACGCTCCGTTTGTTTCATTTTTTTAGGTGGAAGTGGACTAACTAGGATTAGTATCCCACATTTGGTATGACTAAAGACTAGCTTTAATGAGATTAAACGGGACTCGCGGGGACTACAGGCGTCATTAACACGGGATTACTAGTCCCGAGCTTCAACATGGGATTGCTAACGAACCCTGCAATCTCGTCTGCAACCTCACTCCACGCCCTACGCCCATGAAATCCCGACGTGTCGACTGGATTTGACGCCTTCAATACATAAATTCAGAAATTTCGATCAACTAAAGCAGAGTTCCCATCAAGATTCCAACGCTAGGTTTGCTCATTCTCCTTCCTCTTGCTCATTAAACTTACGGAGAAAAGAAATCAAGAGAAATTCAACAAAAAATTTGGAGAGTCTGATGGTGAATGATCCACAAATTGGAGAGTCTATTCAACAACAAAAGAAAGGAAGTTATGAGATGAGATGCAAAGTTCGACCGAAATGAAATTCGGCGGACGGCGTAAGAAAGTTTGGAGCACTGCAACCAGTCTCTATACCTGTAGAAGAGATGGATCCTCTGGACACCGAAGTTCGGGTCTTCCCTAATTACTCAGAAAAGATACTGCAGTGGTTGGTAGCCATCAATAGCCCAGATGGAGATATAATGTGGAGATCTGGATGACGATCGGGAGGTGGTTGAGAAAGGAAAGGAAAGGTAGAGAGAGAGGGGAGAGAGAGTGAGAAATAAAAAATGTGGATTAATAATAACAAAATATTAATAAAATGAATTAAAAAAATGAGAAAAAATATTTGGATCCCAAACATAATTTAATCTGTGACTTAGTCTGACACTTTTTACTAATCTTATACCATTTAGTCTATGCCAAGCCAATACAGCTTAGTTTTTAAAGCTAGTCCAGTTCGAGTTAATTTGTCGTAACAAACGAGGCCTTAGAGTTTAGGATGGTTGGAAAACAAAGATACTACACTACGAGACTGAGAAATTTTTTTGCCTTGCTGCGAATAAAGAGAGAATATTGTTGAGTTACTAGTTAGATGTGCCATGTAGTAGTACATGCATATAAACCTGACAATTTTATATACGATCCATTAATCTGATACGAAACGATACAAAAATAACAGGTTTTGGGTCAACACATTAACTAATTGAGTATTTATCAGGTCACTTGTTAAGAACCCATTAATAATTGGTTCTTAACAGGTCTACCCGTGGGTAACCAGTTAAGAAAAAAGTTAATTTGATAATTTTATAACTACTAAAAAACCTTACTACAATAGGTCAGGCCAAAGTTCCAATACCATTTCCCTTAGTGATTGATGAAAATTGGAGGGTTTTGCTGTCAAAAAATAATGTGCAAGCTTTGAGTCTTATTGGTAAGGTTCTGTGAAAGGTTCACAACCTTGAAAAAAACTTCTTTCATTTTGCATATCCTTGTACATTTGATATTTTGTAGTAATGTACTAATGTTTTTTTTCATTAGGTTCTTATTTTGGGTATGTAATACTTGAAAGACAAGTGTGTTTTTATATTTTGGAGTAATATTTATATAGATACTAATTTAGTATGACCTGTTTTATTTGATTATTTATTGAAGTAAAATATATATATTTTTAACGGATAATGGGTCGGGTCATATTATTTGTTAATTTTAACGGGTTAAGTTCGGGTCGGATCATATTACCTATTTATTTTAATGAATTTGACACGATAGAATCTGTTAAGATATTAGATATGTCACGAAAACGATACGATAAACATGACACAAACGGCAGGTGTGCATGCATATATTGGTTTATTAACTTTTTATCTCTCCCTCCGCTTTCTTTTCTGCGCTTTATTTCTATATAGTTGCAGTTTTAGTCAGAGTCAAAACTCAACTACGTACAGTAGACGTGGCTTGTTTCTAGCCCTTCCTGAAATCTTAACGCATTGAGGCATCGCATTCGCTTTCGCATGCATGCAGTCCCAGAAATAACGAAAACATATATATATATATATATATATATATATATAACCCAAAAACAAAAGCGAACGAAAGTATCCCATTAATTATTATCTTAATCTTCCTTGTTAAAATCTACGTATACACACGCGGCTTGTTTCCTTCAATACTGATGTTGAGATTCTTGCATCAAGTTCCTACCAAGTACTCAAGTTACAATTTGGTTAATTTGCAGGTGGAAGAGGCTCTCTCTCTCTCGTGCATGGTTGATCACTTAAGTACTTGGTTGTGATCCATCGATGCTGCAGAAGATATATCCTCTGCACTAGGTAGTAGCTAGAGCCAGCCAACAGGTCATTGACAATGGAAATTTGCCCTTAGTATTTCTCGAATGACTGCTACGTGCGTAAGTATGCACTACACCAAAAATGAGTATTTAAGGCGTGTAGTTTAGAGCTATTTCCCCAACGTCTTCATTGTAGGGCAACGGATCCCCCTTAATCTTGTTCCAGAGGTAGCCAACCACCAATTCCACTTCTGTCGGTTCGTAAAGGGTCCTACCTTTCTCCCATTTTGTGCAAGTCCCTAGATAGTTGTAATACTGAAAGAGATTACTTAAAAATTTCTCCATGGTTAACAACAGTGATGGAATGAAAAGATGAACAAGAAAGAGAGAAACTTAGAGAGAGAAAGAAAAGATCGCTAGAGAGAGAAAAAAAAAAAAAGATCGCAGAGTTGCTCTTTATTCATAGAAAATTTTTTTCCTTACGTGTTTTGGAGAGAAAGGAAATCACAATCTGATTGTAATGTCTGCTATGTTAGTTATGAGGGATAATTAATTGTGATTATATTTTGTAATTATCCTTATTTGTATTTTGATCTCCTTACTGTCAGCTATATAGGATCCCAATCCACCAAAAACAAAAGTGGCAGGATCCCGCGGCTTGAAAATAGAGATTATCCAATCCAAAGTAAATATTTTGTGGAAAAAAAAATCCAAAGTAAAGATTTGACCATTGCAATTTACTTAAAGTTTTCAGTTCTTAAAAATCTTGTAAATCATCCGGTATTTATATTAACAAACATAGCATGGATCACAATAGATGCTTCCATTACAATTTCACACGTAGAATAATAAGAAATGAAAAGATCAATTAGCGTGCGAGACAGTGGCAAGAGGCTAATAGTATATAATTAGTATTGAACACAAAACAAAATGAAGATATCAATTGCACATTATTGTCTAATTGTAAAACAGAAACCTAGTTTTTGGCATGGAGTTATTAAAACCTAATTTAAAGATCACAATTCACAGGTAGCTAGAGTTCTACGATCGATGAAAGAAAAGCTAGCAGAGTTTACACTTGATCTTAGCCACAAGGTCAAGGAAACTATGGCGGGCACAGTCCATTGAATGGTGGCACAATCCAACTCGCAGGCCGCATACGCTGGTCCCAGTTTGCCCTCACAAGTGTGGTACCGCGTACGCTCGTCCCAGTGTGCCCTCACAAGTGTGGTATATGCAACGTTTGAAGCCACAACAGAGATTGAACCATTCTTGCTCACAAACAAAGCCTCGTCTCCACTGCCGTCTACCTTAACATACTCAATGGTATCGACGACTTTAACCTGATGGACTCCATCTCTCAACACCAACTTATGAACCTCGAATCGCATAGTCCCCTTCTCATTAGGAAGGCCTCTCACCGATGTTGAAATACTTGCAACATGCAGTAGATCTCCCTTAGTTGATTTCACAATATATTCTCCCACAACATACTCTCCACCAGCAAGGTTTGGGAGAGGTACTATACAGAAAAGTGCCTTTAACATTTGATGGCCTAACTACACCTTCCAAATCTGCATATTCTCCCATTCTGTAGGCTTGGCGTCGATCAATATTTTCATATCTTGCGATTGTGTAGACTAGGTCTTTATAAAATACAGCATCACGAATGTGTTCTTCTAATTTAGCGAAAGGGGTCCAATAATTTTGTCCCGGTATAGTCAAAGCTAACATGCCATCCCTACGGTATAATGCAACAACTATGTAATTGTCAGGACTCAAACTGGGATCGGCGGAGAGGAAAACCTTAGGGACGTAATGCTCGTAGGGGTTCATGTCATCTGTTGGCATCATATCTCTCGCTTCAAATTCAAGAGGAAGGAGACGAATGGTCGCTGGTTTTCTGGTAGGGTTCTCGACCGTTGTACAAGGGTTCACAAGAGTGATGTTGATAGGTTGGTCTGCTAGATCTATTGTGACCAACCAACTATGGCTAAAGCCACAACATCTCTTACTATAAGGCACCGGTAACTGAGCATTCTTGTAAACTTTCTGTTCAGAAATACTGTATACTGCTCTTGTGTTTGTCGGGATAGTCTTTCCTTCCGGTTCTGATTCCGAAGGGATTATAAGCATGGGAAGTACCTGACGCCTTCGGCTGGTCGAATTATTATATCCTTTAGCACTACAACGCCAATCCTTACAAACCGCGGCAAAACGAACATGATCAATGGGTTCTGTTTACACTGAAAAATACCCTTTGGATTTGAAAGACTTAGTTGGGATTACTAACTAATGGGCTGAGCCTAAAGAGAAAGGCCCAGCCCAAATCCGAAGAGACTAAGGAAGGAAAAGGAAATATCTGCTCTTAGAGTGCTCAAGTACCTATGCCTACCTTTGGTAAAGAACATTCAATGCAAAGATATTGGCGGCATGGGAAAAGGCATTCAGAGGATGGCTGAATCCAGATGACAATGACCAATTGAGTTGACAGCAGCCACGTGGGACATCCAGCTGTCCATATACCTTTTGAACCTTGACTTATAACTGAGTATTGGATTGGGCCTAACCCAAAGGCCCAACCCAAACCAGTAAAACAAAACAGAAAGGAGTCTGAACAGCATTTAATGCAAATCACTGGGCAAATGGGAGGGAAGCAGACTACGAATAAAGAACCCTTTCTCAGTGGGAGTAGGTTGGTCAGACCAAGTGATATTATTCTTCTTCCCAACAGAGGACAGTGGCAGAGATGACGTGAATCCCTCACGGGCCTATATAAACGAGGAGAAGATGCAGAAATAGAGGACACTCAAACCAAATCAAAACAGAACTCACACGTTCAACCCAACAGGAAGAAACCTCTGAGGAAACCCCTCAAGCTCTTTCACAGATAAAGATCTTCATCTTTATCTGAGACTCTCATTCGCACTACTTGTGTAGTTCGCGACTTTGAGAAGATCAAAGGCCAGTCACCCAGGATAATATATCCAAACTCCCCACGAGGAGTAGTGTTTTGCTCTGCTATCCAACCTACTTGGCGATAGTATTGATTTGAATCTTGGACCAGAGGGTCTTTGATTTGTTTTTCCTTAGGAACCAATATCCTAAACCCTTCCCGATAAGCTTAATAGACCATCCCGATGGGACTGAAACCATCCCGACAGGCTGTTATTCAAGCTCTGACGAATATGAAATGTAATAAAATGGATATTACCTTTAATTAATGTCTTTTACATTCAGTCTTTTAATTACAAGTCTTTATATTCAGTTTTTACTTTAAGCCTTTACTTACAGTATTTACTTACAGTATTTACATACAGCTTCTACTTATCTGTCTTTATTTTTATGTACGTTTGAGCGTGGGAGGTTCTTGGCTATAACAAGTTATACCTAAGTCCCATCTCAAACTATCTCTGGTATAACATCAAGAGAGTATAAAGTCCTTAATAAGCAAGGCAAATAACGAATCTAACAGTTCATGTATATATATATATATGGCGCCAATCCGATGAACGGAAGTCATATTACTTGTGGCGCAAGTATCTAATAAATAACACATCTTTCTATTGGCAGAGCCAATAGTGGCACGCCTGACAAACACCAAAGACAACACAAGGCCTCGCGAGCATCCCTCCAAAGGGATAGGAGCTGAGCCTGTTGGAACAGGTGCCAAGTAGAAAGGTTCGGAACCAGCAACCGAGCCGACTCGATATATTCCGAGCCTGCACCTCCGCAAAAGGCTGCGCGAACAGGTTCCAACTGAAGAAATTAGTTGAGGTAGATTTGTGTGGTTATTTCCTCTTGCTCGTAAGCCGATGTCATGCTTACTTTTGTCATTTTTTAAACGCACGATTGAAAATCGGTTGAATCGCACGATTAAAGTATTACAAACAGATGGTGGTGGTGAATTCACTAGTCTAACATTTCGAAATTTTCTTTGTGATCATGAGATAGCACACCAACTCTCTTGTCCTCATATGTCACAACAAAAAGGTATAGTTGAAAGAAAACATCGTCATGTTGTCAAAATGGGTTTATGTCTCCTTGCTCAATCTCATCTCCTGTCAACCTTTTGGGTGAAAGCCTTCACAACCGCTACATTTCTTAATAATTGATTACCCCTCCATAATCTCGGAAATGTCTCTCCTTATGAAAAATTATTTGCCAAAGTTTCCCGATTGCCAATTTCTTAAGACATTTGGGTAGACATTTGGGTGCACATGCTTTCCACACTTGGTGCCTTACAACAAACATAAGTTGCTGCCCAAGTCCGGCAAATGTGTATTCTCATTGGCTACGACAACAACTACAAAGGCTATCGTTGTCTCGATGTTACTTCCAGTAAGGTTTACATTTCTCCTAATGTTCAATTTGATGAACTCACCTTTCCGTATAAAGACCTCATGTCTAGCTCTCATCCTAGCGAGCAGTCACCTTGTCCTGAATCAAAAAGACAACTTCTGTATGAAGAGTTGACCATTCCGCCATGAAAACAGTTATTAGTTTTTGACCTAAAAATACCGCATGAAGTCTTGTCCACTCTGTTATGGTTCTGAGACAAGGCTTCTTCTTAGGCGTAGAACAGTACATGGCACCAATTCTTAATAGAGCATATCTAATGCATGCAAACTAGCCTAGGTAAAAATGTTATTTAGCTATAAATGACAAAATTCAATTTCTAATGGAACATATCTAGCCTAGGCTAATCTAGCCCAGGGCTCTTCAAGTGGCCAGTTTAGCCCGACTCTTACCCAAGGCTCTTGAAGAGTCAACTTAAGAAGAAACCAGTAGCCAATGAAAACTAGACACTCAAGACTTTTTTGCTTCTAGCCTCTCACACCATTAGAACAACAAAATTTTGAGAGGGCTAGTGACACATCCCGATCCCGGACACGCCAGGTGTCAGGAAGTGCTGGCCGACACGCGTTAGGTGACGAAAGCCAATTATGCATGAATAAGTGAAAGAGTAAGAATAAAAAGAGTTGAGTGCGGAAGTAGAAGTGTGGTGAGGGTTAAAAACCCATAATACAGGATGCATAACAGTCAGAGCAAAGTAAATAGTGCAGGAGTATAAAAAAAACATTCACATTCCCGTGAGGATGGATAAATAAGAGTTAAATAAAAGTAGGAGTGAATCCTACATAAATGGGAGAAGCTGTCAGAACTGCCGACCACCGCCGAAGAAAGCCCTCGAATCACCGATAAGTGAACCCATCACTAGGTCCTGGAGGGGAGCAAAACATAAAACGGTGAGTGGGTCAAAAAGTAAAGTTTGATAAAACCTTTGTTTTCAAGAGTATACTAACCCCTCGCTGGAAAACAAGTATAGTTCGAAAATACGTCATACCCTCTGGCATGAACCTCAAAATGTTATAACAAAAATATACGGATACTCCCCGACAATGATTACTGACATGCTCACCCATATGTAAACACACAAGCCCAAGTAGCTAAACTACGAAGAACAGGCTAGGTATATAAGTAATACGCTGAGTACTACAATGACGCGAGTCTAACGCTAAGCGCTGTGCACAAAGTGCGTCACACAAATTCGAGTTGCCTAGTGCAACCTAGAACAGGCTAGTACCTACAATGGATCCAAAGCTGCGTAACGGTACTGGTAGTGACTACTCCAAACGTCAAGGCTAGTCCTGGCCATAAGACTGAGTACTAATACCTGGGGTGTTATACATCTACTAATGAGCAACAGTATAAAACATGTATGACAATATAATACGAATGTTTTACCTCCAACAATCGTATATGATATGAGTTATGCTAACAGTTTGAAGAAAGCATTGAAAGACCATACGTACATATACATTTATCAAAACAAAGACCCACTCACTCACCTGTAGGTAGCCGGGTCGTAGCCCCCCTGTCTTGGGTAGCCCCGGTAATCCTCTGGATAAGTCTTACCTATATGAGATATCATTGTAATAATGATTAAACTCATAAAGGTTATTAAATAACTAATTAATTACACCTATCCATTGTTTACTCAGTCAGGAGGTCCAAAACACCTCGAAAAATATCATACGTACTGCCCCTAGGTAGTACGCGTCGTCACGAGTCGCCTCGCGAAGACGGAATCGGAAAAAGATGCTCCACGTGCCCCCACACGCGGCTCAAACGCGGGAAGCCGCGGCTCCACGCGCGGCTCACGCGCGAGTCAGCCGAGCCGGTCAAAGCTGGTCAATGATGACGTCAGTGCTGGTCTGGACTGGTTGCTGACGTTATCGCTGACGTCAACGCTGTCGTCACCCGGGCCGGTCTGGACTGGTTTGCTGACGTCATCGCTGACGTCAGCGCCGGTCACCTCTGGTCTTTTTCCGGTCGCCGAAATTTTGGCCGGTTTCTGGAAATTTTTTAAAGCTTCATATCTTCTTTATTTCTTGGCTAAATTTTACGTGCCATACATCAAAATGAAGCTGGAGAAGAGTAGAATCACAGTGTACCTTTGGATTGGTCGTACAAGCTCGGGAAATGACCTGTAATTGCCTCGAAAGTTGCGGTTCACTGTAACTTTGTCGATCTACGTCAAAACTCAACCAAATCAGGCTAATGACCCATGAAAATTCATCTACTTAACGAGAGGAATACAATGGTGGTAGTTAGAAACTTCACCTCGATCTAGATTGGCCGGAAAATGGTCGGAAAGGTCCGGTTCTTCCTGTTGCGTTTCCCGTCAAACGGTTGGGAGAACGGTTTGCACTGTTGAGTCTACGGCGTCGAGACGAAGAAGGTGGTGATTTTCGTTCGCTTCGATTCGACGGGTTTTCGTCGGTGTGCACTATGCACACACGGTGAGAGAAAGGGAGAAAAAGTAAAAAAAAAAAAACTGGGGAAAAAGAAAAGTGACGGGGAAGAAGGAAAAGGGGAAAAAGAAAAGGAAAAATTGGGTTTTGGGGGTATTATGCACCCACCAAAACAGTAAACTTACACGCTCACGTGTACGAAATAAACACGTACGTGTAGAAAATATCCCCCAGGAATTATTTTATAACAAACTTTTTACGGAATGTTACAGCTAGATTTAATGAATAATGATATTTTGAGGCCAAATAGAGCCTTTAGCCCCTAGGCCTTGCCCTCGCCCTTTCCACTAGAATTGCTCTTAGACCTAAAAATTACCACAGGAGGCGATCAAAGGAAGAATCAGAGAGCACGACAAAGCAAACAAGAACCAAGGAAATTCAGAAGCTTTTATGTTGGGTTTTAGGGTTCATGGTTTATATATGTAGCGGATATCTTTTTTAGATTGTAACCTGGTTGTTTTATAAAATCTAATTTTAGACCAAATTTTTTAAAAATAACCTATACTTCTACATTTATTTACAAACAAAGCCACCTAAAACAGGGTTGGTAAATGATTAGGTGCCTAATGGTTATTTTACAAAAGATTAAATATGTTATTAAATTTTTTATTAAAAAGTGGGTGGAAAGTAGGGTTGTGGGTGGGTATAATACCAATATAATTAACTAGCCTTACAAATAGGAACTTAATTTAAAGTAAAGTTTAAAAAATTGATACGTACCAGAAAAATATGTCATTTATATTTTACGTGTTATAATAAATGTGGACGACATGATTGATATGGTCTACTTCTATGGTATATTAATAAAAAACAAATCCTACATGTTTTTTTAATTTAAATAGATTAAAAATGTCATGTGATAGTATTCCAGATATGTTGAAAAATTACTCATATACGAAGGTAAATATTTGTGCTTTTTTTTTTTCTTCATACAAGTAATATTTAGTATGTGGGAATCTGAACACAGGACGTAAATTCTATAATGAACCGTTTCCTCCCCTGTTCTAACCCCAATATGTTTCACTTTTCATAAATCAATGTTCTTACTTACTCTGGATGTCACGTTACTGCATTTTTATAAATGTACATGAACAGATTTGGAATTTAACCGACAGAATTGCCACTTCCCAAGTGAAAAGTGACAATTCTCTGAAAATCAAGGTAAAATACGCTCGTTATGTTCGAAAGACATTGTAACATTGTAGTAAGAGAGCTGAGGGATTACAAAAGAATTTCACTATGATATGCAAGAAAACTCTAACACTGATGCAAACCGAAACAGAACATTGTTCTTAAAAAAATATATAAAAGTAGAAATTTTTTAAAACAACTATATTGTTTCTTTCATTTTGGAGGCGCCGCCGTCATCTCTACTGTCTCTCATTCGTTTATGATCTTGGCTCAAAATACAGAGACGGCGTTGCCTCCACGGTCGCTGAAGCCCTTCAGCGATTTCCTCCGTTACTTCACTATACACATGTCTCTATTATAAAAACTCAAAAGCAAGACAGGAAAAAAGACCAACCAACCAACCATATGAAAGTTGCTCTTGAATTTTGAAACTTTGAAGCAATTCACCACCTTCTGGTTTTTGCTGCATTGCTTGAAATCGAATCAACTTTGGGTGTAAAAATGTCCGCTTTGCTCCTTTAAGCCCTATTGTGGATAGGATCCGATCCTCGTCTCACCCTTCGTTTGCTAGACTGATTCGGATCAAAGTTGGTGTTTGTGTTTGTTGAATTCTTCTTCTCTGTGCTCATTTCCTCCATCGTGGCAGCCTTGAGACTGCGCTGATTCCGCGGCAAGATCCGATGATGATGTTGATCTAGGTTCTGTCTGAGGGCAACGCCTATACTTGTGAGGGCAGAGACTTCATCTGGTTGAACCACTAAGAACCCAATACAGATAAGAAGAATAATAAACACACTATGATTACTGCAAATCATGGTTTAATTTCGACACAAAACTAATTGACAAGAAGAGAAGTAGTAGGAGATGACAAGATATCTTCCTGTAGATGCAAGAAGGGTATTTATATGTGTTGGATTTTGGAAGGGCGGGATTTAAAGTGTAAAGCAATGGATGGAGGGACCCAAGACACCAACAAGGAATTTTAGATTCACCCAAATGATAAGTCTGCAATCTAAGCAAATTAAGGCTGTTTTGTATTGAAGAATCTGACATGGATGAATAAAGGGTATTTGAACAAAACCCTTGAGAAGCCAAGTATCTTTTTTCAATTGTTCCCTCCCCTACATCTCTTATCATTTGCCCTGCTTTTGTCTACTCAGAAAATAAAGGCCAAATCCAGTCTACTGGTCTCTCTTGGCCACATTTTTATACTGTGTTTGTGTAAATTCGATGTATAACGTAATACATGTCTGTCACACATACGATGATAGAGTCCACAACGATTAGAGAGTGTGTGAGCAATGTGATTAATTGTGTGTATCTAAATAACATAATTATAACTAAACGAGTTTACCTCCAAAACAATCTCGGATTTCTGCTTATATTCATTGTTCAACTAAGGTATATTACATCAAGGAACACTGTTTGGCTCCTTACAGTTAAATCGTCATTTATCCTTACATGGAAATCACATGTTGAGACATATGCATGAGAACTTTTTAAAATCACAAAACAAAAAACTTATACACACATATTGTGATTGATTTATAAGAAGAAATAAGTTATAACATATAAGGAGCCAAGTGTTTTCAGCCGTCAAATTGTTTGTTGTCCCTTTTTGGCCTGACACACGTTAGATTTTGATGGTTAACTCATTAATATGAGATTTGTATTGGGATAAAAGGGGTTTAAGGTCTTAATCTGAGATGTGTACTGGGGGGTTTATGGTAAAATACATTTCCTTTCCCGCTAAGAAAAGGAGGTTTTTGTTTTTCTAATAGGAATATATGACTGGGCAGACACCACACTAAAACTAGCAGAAGCTGCAGTCGCAAGCAGAAGCAAGCCATTAGCCATGCATGTAAAGAAACAAACACTTGCTTTATGCCATTCTAAATTTCTAAAATCTCCCCTCTCTCATGAAACTTTAGAATTCCAAGCTCTCTTCCCAATGCAACAAAAATAACACTGGTACACTTGGGTTCTTGTGCTAAATGTGTTTTCTTTATGCTTTACTTTGCTCAATAACTCCTCCTGTTCAATTTTCTTAGAAAAAGACCCATTTCGGTTTTGTAATTTAGACCACTTTTTCTTTATAACTAATGAGATTTAATAACACTAATATATTATATATAATTAACAAAGTTTTATATATGTATGTGTATATATCACTTGCAACTTGGAAAATTCTAAAGCATAAATTCTTGTGCTTTATCAAATGTGGGTGACATGTAGCCTTAAGATGAATGGCGACTGGTCAAATAAAATCTCGGCTTGAATGTTTTTGTTAATGTGCTGATTCTCTGCTTTTTTATCCACCAATTAAAGTGAAAAGAGAGCTTACTGAGTTGTAGCTTTCTGGTCGATTTTTTTTCTCCCCAAGGTTTTTAAAATCTCCTTTGGTAGGTTTCCTATCACCAACCATGCATATATATATATATATATATATATAGTAGATACAATGATTTATCCAATTTGAAATATCAAATTTTAGGTACTTCACATTCAGTGTAGAAAATTAAGCGAGGTTAACTACTAATTGCCAATCAAAGTTTGAAATTAGTATCACTCAATTCCGAAAGAGAGACTATCAATATATTCAAAAAATTTGTACGTTTGTAACTAATTTTGAGGTTGCTTTTATTGCCTCTTCAACCTTGACGTTGCTTGAAAATTGATTTTTCATAATACCATTATACCATTTATATTTTAAAGGCATGCATGACGGCAAAAAGAACAGTTGCTTACGCGCAAGTAAATGGTAATTGGTAGTTGAGAATCTAACAATTCCTTAGATAATACCTAATTCCAAAACAGAATCAATGTCTACGTAGAAAACTTATTGCAAACCCTAAGCTGGCTCCAAACGCTTTTGCCAAATTAGGAAATAGATAAATGGTGTGAGTGGGACCTTTTGCTTCTTTGGATTGTTGTACGGCTACGTACCACATTGCTAAGGTAAAACTAAATCTGTTAATTAATTATGCACTTGGATTAGATACGCTTTGTTCTCTTTAAAGCATCAAAACATTATTCTTTCTTACTAATCAGGTGGATCCCTTCCCTACATATCATGTTAAGAGTAATAATTAAAAGCAAAAACTAAAATTAAAATTTAAGAAAAGAGCTAATATATTGGACAATACTTGGGTACTCACTAGTTAGTACCCTATATACTTACTTTTTGATTTGGCTCAATCAAAAGATGACATGTGTTCTTTATGTTTAAAAGCCCAAGAAAAATTAAATAGCATATATTTTATTTTTTAAAACAATTAAATATGTGTTAAAATATTATTGGGTCAAATTATTAAAGTGAGTATATGGAATACTCACTAGTGAGTATCTAAGTATTATCCTAATATATTTCGTATAGGGGGGCTTTTGTAGATTCTCGAGGTTGGTCTTAAAGTTATGGCTTTCTAAACATGTTTAAAACTGGAGAGGGGGTCCCATGAAAGTTTAAACCTCCCCACCACAACGGTCTCGATGCAATGACAGCATTCATAAGCCACCAAAGCAAAGAGTGCCAAAGCAAGTTAAAGAAGATAAAGCAAAGGATATAACTACTTGTTCTTCCACAATAGTTTTCCTTCTTTATTTCCTTTGCCCTTCAAATTTCATGTGTTGGATATGATCATTTTCTTTGTGTTTTATTATGGTATTATTAAAGCGCTGTATGTGTGACTAAAATTAAGGAGCTTCTATTCGCATCGTCATATTTCCACACTGTACTACGAGCAATATAGAAGCGTTGATGTATATGAGAACTCAAATAGGAGAATAAGTTTACCCTTTTTTCAATGTATATGAGTTTGGTGTCATTTGCGAAAGAAGTTAGAAATAATCTGTATATAACATATAACAATGTTTACTTACTTGGAACGAGAGAAGTCGTGAATCATGAAAATGAAAGAAGGAATGAGTATGAGATTAACTACTCTCTAACTAATATGATTCTTGATTTCTAGATATTAAATTACGAATTCTAATGTGAAACTCATACTTATTTTATTTATTTATTTATATATGTCAAATGTATTAGTAAACACATGGTAAGTCATAAATTAGAATAACTTCTATGCAAGAGATTGACAAGTTATCAATGACACCCAAATTTGTGACAATTAATCATTTAGTTAGGAGGCTTAATTAAAATCGTTGATAAGCCCATATTTAGGATAAATTAAGGTACCTTAATAGCTAAAAACAAAGGCGGGAGCTACAAACAGAATGTCCCAAAAATATATGCCAAAGAGAGATGCTTGCTTTATGTACTTTACGATCATTCTTCCTGGATCACAATCATACCAAACAGTGTGAAGGAGAATATATGTAGATATATGCTTTGCCTTCTTTATCAATGTACAAATCCATTCCCTCCCCTTCCTCCTTGTCGAAGCCACTGCTTCATCATCTTATTCAAATATCCAATTGGGTCCAAGATCCCATTAAAACACAAGACCACGTTCAACATGATTCACAAAAGCTCCAAGGCTACGATCCATCCATCACTTTGTAGAAACTGAATTGGGACCACTTCCAAATCTTGGGATTTAGATGATCAAAATAGTTATTTAGACTCTTATGCCTTATTTGGTGCTCAGACTGCACTCGTATGGATAACGCACTAAATTTAATGCATGTGAAAGTGAGAAATGGATGTTAACTTCTAAATCTTGCCTATATTGAAGGTAAAAGATGGTTAGAGCAAGTCCAATGGGGTGGATTGCTTGGGCAATGTGGGAGTAATTGATGGGGGGATTGGATTGCATGGGCTGGAGAAGGAAATTGCTGGGGGGAAGGTGGGCACTCGGGCAACAGGCCCGTGGAAAGTTGACAGCCCAAGCCACCGAGGTGGCTGACGTCAGCGTGACGTCAGCCACGCTGTTTCAATTTTTTTTGCGCGTGGCGCGTGCACTGCACGCTCGCTGGAGGCGCGTCTCCGACAGCGCGGCAGACTGTGGGGCCCGCTGTCGGCCACTTCGATTCCGACCGTTGGGGGAAGCCACGTGGCTTCCCCTGGACCGTGCGATCTCAACGGCTATTTAATTTCAGCCGTTGGATCTCCAACGGTTATAAAAAATAAAAAAAAGGATTTAATCTCAACCGTTGGATCTCAGATCAACGGTTGAGATTAATTCCTTTAAAAATTAAAAAAAATGTTTTAAAATTCAGAAAAGTTACCGTTGTGACACGTGGCACAATCTGGAGCGTTGAAATTCAAATTTTGTTAAATCCAACGGCAGAGATTAATTAAGGGAATAAAAAATTTTAAAAAATTGTAAAAAATATGTAAAAATCGGGAAAATTTTTTTAAAAAATTTGTAAACTTTTTTTTTTACTTTTCTATAAATACCTTGGCAATTTCATCTACCTCACACCACAATTCCATATTTTCTCAACATCTTTCAAGCTTTCTCTTATCTCTCTCAAAGTTTCAATCCATTTTTTTTTTCCAAAAAAATGACAACTGGTGCAGGTACAAACTGGACGCTTCTTGAAGATGTTGCGTTGTGTGCTAGCTGGGTTCAAATCACTCATGACTCAATTTCGGGGAATGAGATGCAGTTGCGAGAAATGTGGAGTCTTATTCATTCCGCATATATTGAGAAAATGGGTGGCCAAAGAACCAAAGATTCATTGTCCAGTCGTTGGAAACTACTTAGCCAATCGTTTAGTACGTGGAGAGACGCCTTGACACAAGCTAGTGCTAATCTTCGAAGTGGAGAAAATTTAGCAGATCAGGTAATAATATATTTATTTTTTTATTTGTATTATTTAATTGTTACCTATTTTCATTATAATTATTTCTTTGTATTATTTATTTGTTACCTATTTTTAATATAATTATTTCTTTGTATTATTTATTTGTTACCTATTTTTAATATATTTATTAATCTCCCACATTGTATAGGAACTTCAAGCACAAGCTTGGTATGGTGCTCAAACCAAAAGTAAAAATAAAGCATTCACCCGCCATGAATGTTGGAATGTTGTCAAAGATTGTCCAAAATTCAGAGTTGTGCCTGTCGGTCCAGAAGTTTTCATGAACAGCACCCCTCTACACTCTACACCCGGTGAAGATGAAGATGATGCAGAAGATGTGCCAGAAACGCCTCCCGTTGAACAAGCTTCGGGGTCGACCCGTTTTCCAATTAGGCCCCAAGGCAAGAAAGCTTCAAAGAGAAGAGGTAATGCTTCCAAGAGTGATTATGCAAAGTATATGGAAGACATTGCCCGTCAAGGTGAATTGTCTTTGGCCCGGGAATTGGCTAAATTTGAGGCTGAAAAGGCTAGAGAGGATGCAAGGTCTGCACTGATTATGCAAAAATTTGAAGCTGATCAAAGAGAAAGAGAACTACTTCGGCAAGAAAGAGAGCAGGGCAGACAAGAAAGAATGGCTCAACAAGATCGTGAGATTATGAAGGAGCCTTTAGAAGGGAAGTCTCCAAACTCTAAATATTTTTGGCAATCAGAGAAAGCGGACGTGGTGCGCAGGAGGCGAGCAAGAGAAGCGAGAGCAAGAGGAGATGGTCCTAGCAACACAGATTGGTTAGGTGAAGAGTAGCCAATCACTTTGTTATAACCGGAGCCCATAATTTTCCAATCAATTTGGGTTGTAATTTCTTATTCATTTAATAGAGTGTTGTAGACCATAATTTAAATTAAGAATATATTTATTTAAAGGTGGCGAATTGTTATTCAAAACACATGGCGCAAGGAGAACGATTAAAAATTTTATCCGATATAACAAATAATATTATTTTGAATTATTTTATAAATAAATAAAAAAATACAAATATTTTATTGTTATTGGTTTTTCGGATAATGACACGTGGCACAACGAGAACGATTAAAAATTTTATCCGAAATTACAAATAAAATTATTATGTATTATTTTATAAATATAAAAAATACTAATATTTTATTGCCAATTGCCAGGGCAATTTAATTGTAGGAGTGGAGATGTAAAAAGCAATTGACAGGGGAATACACTGTTCATTAGGGCAATTACTGTTCATTGGGGTGGATTGAATAGTGATTGCCTGGGGGGAGGTGGGCAACACTGGACTTGCTCTTAGTCCATAGCTAATTGATCTACTTTCAATTTGGACAAATTTGGAGATTAACATCCATGTCTAGCTTCAACACACACACACCAACCAAGACTATCCATATTTCCCCCCGACTTGAACAAGAAAACCAAGAAAACGAAGAAAACAAATGGATTTGAAAAAAAAAACTGCATACAGTGATTTCAAGTGTAGCACATTTAGTTTTTGCAAATTACACGTCTAATGATTCTGTTTTTCTAGCAAATTTTAACCTTGTTATAAAGCACAAATCTTTTCTTTCAAATTTTTTAGTTCTATGTTTGGACGAAGGACTTTAAAATAGCAAAAAACTTTAAACTTAATTGTTTAAGCTGCGCAACAAAAAGACCAATAAACTACTCGAGGACTACAAAGCTACTACTGACACTACTAATACACTACAAAGGAATTTCAATGGCATCATAAAGTTCGCTCAAACATATTGCATCCAGTTATTTTCTAGTTCATTTATCGAATTTTTTTAGTACAATTCTAACAAATTTACCTCAAGGTTCTATACAACTTTAAAGTCCGGAGCATTTTTTATGCGAGAAAATGAAGATTTGTGTCGTAAATTTGTTAAGAACAAAAAGAAGTGCTGAAACATTGGAAAACAAAATAAGAATATACAGCTTAGGAAAGATATTCAGGTCGAACAACCAACTGCTTCGAGCTACCCAACAAGTTGGAGAACCAAATCAATAATTTTTTTTCTTTCTTTCTCTGGTTGGACGAAATTAATGTGCATACACATACATGAAATACAGGACAACGGACGATGGAACGAACCAAGACTTGCACGACATAGCCTTTTTAACAAGCAATTATACAGAATTCTACACTGCTGTAGCGTCTCTCCTCTATTGTTTTGCAATTTTTTTTTGTTCCATCATATTTTCCGACAAACGTAAACGTTTTCATTTATTGTTCACTACTTTCCGCTGAATCACCCTCACCATGGCACGGAAAACTCTCTGGCGTTTTGTTGGCTTCATGAATTAGGCAGTTTCTTGATGTGGAGTTCCATTGGGTCCTGGTGCTACCGCAAATTGTAAACCCCTATGTTGCCCGGATTGAAGAACAAAAGCAACTTGGGTTGCTGCCATTGCTGCGGCCTCCTGTTTTGCCACATTACAATGAGAACAATGAGGAGCGATAGAAATAAGCACAAATTCTATGTATCATGTTACAGTTTCCAAATCTTAGATTCTATCTTTACGACATTACTATGGAATATACCAAGCGATTATTATGTAGCTATATCAGTCCAACATGGAAAGAGCAGAGTCGGAAAAAAACCAACAGTGGATAAGAATTAACATTTGAAAGTAGAACTGAAGGTAATGCTGACCTGTCTTTGCTGTCGACGCTGCAAGATACTGATGGCCCAAGCCATAATATAGCAGGGCAATAGAAAGCCAGCCGCTCTAAGCAAGAAAAGCTGCAAAGCACCATCCAGTTTATCAGCCTCAATGAACCGCAAATCACATTCTTTCAATAATGTAGCACCAGCAGGCGCGTTGATAGAAATTGCAAATTCAAATCCACTTACAGAGAAAATAGCAGATGTGTCATCCCCAGAGTCGGAGTCGGAATCTGAGACCCTCAATGCATGCCGCAAGATTAGAAGGGCCATTAACTGCAAAATAAAAAACCAAAGCTGATTTACATCATGCATGAGGAATAAGCATATGAGAAAAAAATTTAAATGTCTTCTCGGTAAGTTTTGAAAATTATTTGGCTTACAATTAAGGCAGCTGAACGGAAGAATGGAGCTCCACTACTACTTGAAGAATAATCATCATACTCAGTATCCATAAACTGACGTTCTGCCTCTGCAATTGACAAAATGCGTGGATCATCCAAACTCAATGGAGTGCCAGAAAGTGTCCAGCCACCACTGCAAGAAACATCCATAGCCAAAGATATGTAAGGTAACTATAAGTCTATAAGGCATCCAGATTGCCTTTTATACAGTTTTACTCATAAACATGATAGAAGTATTAAGTAGCAAAGTTACCAAAATAATCAAGAGAAGTTACAAACACTTGGGCAAAACATAAACACACATATAAGAAAATTTGACTCACCCAATTTCAATAGTAGTTTCATCAGATGGCGGACGAGGAGGTGCAGTGTAGCCAGGTTGGTAAGGCTGTACATAATGCAAAAGACCACCAATTAGAATGGAATGAAATTTCATAGCGCTTGGAAGAATTTCAAATTTTTCAAAATAAATAAGATGCAAGAATAACGATTCCAAACAATTTCTCTATCTAATTTAATCCCGAAGAGCTTCTACAAAACAGAACATGACCTACTTTTCCAAACTCTGAAGGAAATGTAAGCTATCTACATAGTGTTAAATGGATACAGTAAAAGGATAATGCGTATGAGAGATCTAAAAATTATATGTACACAAATGACTTCTATTCACCCGCTCAAATCTAATTTTCATAGGTAAACATGTCCCCATTGTATCACATCATTTAGGAGAAGGTCAAGGGCCATCCCACCCCATACCATATTACCATGTCACCACGTAAATTCAACTGTCATCCACTCATCACTAGTTTCTAATTCCTCGTGACGCACAGCAGGCCAAGGATTCTAAAAGGAAATTAGAACTTCACTTTTCAAGAAATGATAATTCAAGTAACCAAGGCAGTCAGAAAATCAAACATCGAAACCTAAGCGCAACATAAGATTAGCGCCAAAAAAATATGCATAAAAATTGAAGGAGCATACCTGATGACAAATTTCACAAGTTATATCGCCTTTCTCATTGCACCAATGCTGAACACATTTTCTATGAGCATACTGAAGAAAAAAATTAGAAAAGCAGTAAGAAATCCATCGGAGAGCCATATCCCATATGAATGTGATAGACAGACGTAAATCAAACGAAGATAAGAAGACAAGAATACAGATTACTAGGCACTAGCTCATGAAAACAATATATGCTTTACAAATCAACATTATGGATTGCAACAATTCTGTCAATTACACCAATGACGAAAGAAGCGCGGACAAAGAGGGACAAGACCGGTTCTTTGAACACGAAATGTGAGACGGCATGTCCTATTGACTTAAATGATTCCACAAATTTAAATTAGGAGCTAAACTTCCCCAATTGATATAAAAATGTTCATACTTTCATTTGGGGACATTTCATTATCCTTTCTCCGTCACTTACAAATACGAAAACACACCCAAAAATCACCCGAATGAATTCAAATCCCACCAATTTCAATACAAAAACTCAGAATTTCATACAAAGACAGCAAATTTATACCTTGAGGCTGCCACAACAGGCGCAAGGAGATTCCAAATTGTTAATGCTATCCTCATCCTGGCAAATGCGGCACTCCGCCGTCTGAATCAGCGGTTCTTCCTCATCCGCGCCCTCCGTTGACGAACTAGACGACGGCCCGGCCGCATCCCGCTCCGGCTCCGGTCCACCCGGCTCGGGCACAGAACCGGCCTCAGCAGGCTCGGAAGGCGGCTGCGATGCCATGGGCCGAAGGAGACGGTCAACGTACAGCACGAGGTGGTCGCTCATTGCCGATTGCACAGAAAAAACGACCTAATCCAATTGACCCAACACAAATTACCAACCAAATGAATCGAATTCTGGGTCAAATTAAAGCCCTAGAAAACCCGGGATCGCGCTGGATTGACACAGCGGATCGGAGGTTTCCGATTTGGGGGAAAAATCTTACCTCCGAATTGGAGAGGAAAAACGAAAACGCGTTAAGATAATCGGG
This sequence comes from Gillenia trifoliata, assembly GCA_018257905.1. Lineage (NCBI taxonomy): Eukaryota > Viridiplantae > Streptophyta > Magnoliopsida > Rosales > Rosaceae > Gillenia > Gillenia trifoliata. Next base: position 4,837,492 of record CM031083.1, on the reverse strand, counting down.
GAAGAGAGAGAGAGAGAGAGAGGGAATTTCGTTAATTTTCTAATTGGAGTCGTCTGTTGGTTGTTAATTTGGATTTGCCCAAAAATACCAGTGTCCGATTTGCTTTTAGCCAAACTGCTATAAATAGTGATGGGTGTCTTGTCCTCGACTTCACCGAACGACTAGAAGGGTATTTTAGTCAAGTCAGGGTTTTCGTTGCCGCGTAAAACGACTGGTTCCGCTATGCACGACCGAGATTTATATAAAACCACTTTTGATTTGGACAAATGAAATTGCTTTATCATCGTCGTCATTAGATTCATCACCATCAGCCAATTACTGTTGTTTTGTTAGCTTAATGCGAACTCAAATTTAACAAATAAGGCTTTTAAATTCGCTAAAATATTTTTGATAAAAATATTTTTAGAACTAATCTTTAATAAAAATGCAAGTAAACTCTGAAAAAACACTTTAAGCGCTTCCTATAAAAAACACCAGCTAGCAGAATATGGTGCTTCTTGTAGGACACACAAGCCCTTAATATTTCGAAATATAGTATATGCGAGACCCCTCTCATGCACTTCTCAAACCCGCTAAGCAATGCTCGAACTCCCTTGAATGGTTAAATTCTAACAAAAATAAGACTCGATTAGGACTGCTTTTGTAAGAAGTGTTTATGCTTATAAGCAATTTTTCTATAAGTGATTTTAGTAAAAACATGTTGAAATTTTTATTAGAATTTGAATTGATTCTCGAAGAAGTCATGTGCTTCTCTAGAAAGCGATTTTGACTGCTATAATGAGATTTTAACCCCTTCAAAAGTAGTCTCTCAAATAGACAATTAGTTGGATAAAAGCCTAGAAATCATTAACATTCCCCTAATTTGGTTACTTTATAAAAATTTCTCAGTGTAATTAGGTTTGGAAGTTAAGAAGTCAATCAAACTTTTGAACCGACCCTCAAGCCTACGTAGTCTATTGAAAATTGCCACCTTTGAAGGGCTTTCAAAATCATAATTTATAAATTGTGCAAAATTGGAGGTGTAATGTACTAGCGAAGCTATGCTTTTATTCAATTATTTCAACACACTTTGGGCTGTACAATTTGGATCAGTTTTAATTAATTTGGTAGGATAACGCACACATCAAATTGGTAAGAGGCCATTAATTTCCATAAAAAAAGAAGTTAATTAAATTATTAATTGCTTCTCTACATGTTCTTCTTTTTGTCACACTGATAGTCTGATACAGCTGAAAACATGTTCTCTACATGTTCAAACAAAAATGGTAGGGTTGGTTTTGCCCAAGAGCAACGGCCAAGGACTAAGGGCCAAAGACCCTTTCAACTGAAACAACTACGAAAGCTATCATTTTTCTCTCCCACGTCAAACCAAACTACAAGTCCCCGAAGCGATTGGAACAACAAAACCACAGGCGTACTACGATTACTTGCATTGGCCGGATGGGAACCAAAAAAACTGGACCTTCAGCGACGCAACCCTTTTGTTCACCAACTAGCTTCTAGTCTAGCGGTGCTTCTCGTTAAGCGCCGGACATTTAACGTGTAGGTCACGCTCTACCCGGTTTCTTAGTTCCGAGTGAAAATGAGAAAGTTCATTTCCCTAAACTTTCACTCGACACAGCCGGTCGAGCGAGCTGGAAATTCTTTCGTTAATCCAAACGCGAAAATTGAATAACACAAAGCTCATGAAAAGTAGAAACTCTGATGCAATGAAACAAGCTCACGCTTCAGTAACAAGAATAACAATTGTGACGAATAAATTGCGTGCATTACCACATTATCATACAACGATACAGCTTTCTACATCTCTCTCCAACACCAACATGCCCCCCCCTTCTTTTTATCCTAACCTTCTCTATTGCATTTGGGGGGGCAATGAGAGCTCATATGGTATAACAAATAGGAGGTATCGGGCTTCCTCCGAATACAAAATGGGGTTCTAAGCCTAGCTCCATTGCAATTAAGTGTTACCTCTACATTCTGTGCAGATTGATACCCGCACTATACAATCTCATTTTCGGTTGGTAACCTGGAGAGGGTGGCCTTGGGCAAGAAGCCGAGGCTGCTCAAGTGAATCGGGCTTAGCATATCGCACCACTCTTTCAATCCGAATCTACATGGCAAGTGTGCATTCCTCTAGATGACGCTATCAACATTTACTAACACGAGTGACTATATACCGCCCTTTCTCCAGATCATAAATTGTCTTCAGCTGGGGCTTCCTCCACTTTGACAGGGACCACACTGTAAACATCAATATTGAAAAGATAAAAATTATTGATAGCAATGTGGGAGATCCATCACCAATTATGGTGGTAAGCCAATCAGAGTGCCCTACGTCCAAATCGGATGTACTTTGCAAGATGAAAGCTCCCAGAGCCCAATCAAGAGGAATACTTCCCACCTGATTTGCAAACCCAATCCTGGTAATTAAAAAAAAGTGACAAACAATAAGATATAGATTCGCATTCGTGTGCTCAAGTTCAAATGTATACGTATGTCATCATCTAAATATACAATTCTGAAGTAAAACAAGTAATACCTTTCATCATCCAAAGCAATTCCAAGACTATCATGAAGTAGGGCTACCGCATATGCTGAAGAGAAGCAATAGTGCAGCAAAGCTTCTTCATCACGTGTCGGGTATCTCTTCTTTATCTTTGACCAATCTTCTCCACAAAATTGTTGTCCAGCCATCATCAAATTTGAAAGAAATCCTTTTGGGGCCAAACCAAAGAACTAAGCAAGTATTGACAAAAAAGAAAAAGGAGTATAAGAAACACTATTAACTGCATCGAAGTATACTGTCTAAGTTCTTAACATAAGTATAAAATAAATACAAAAATTGAAAAAGAATATCCTTTTTTCAAATCTGAAAAGGTATACTTCTTACTTGCTTAACACTAAAAACAATAACAAGAAGAAACTGATGAAAAATAGAGCACTGGGAAGAAAAAAACCTTAGATGTATAGAAAAAATTTTCTGTAGCCAAAAACTTTCCCCGAAGCTTAGGAATGAAAGTTGATCCTATATCACAATGTTGATAGGAGCATTTCTCTGATCACAGATAAAGGGATAACCATTGTTAAAAGAACGTAAATACAATATCTGTGTCACACAAATGTAATAATACACTAAAGATTGAAGAAGAGTATCTAAAACCTTTTCCTTTCTGCAGGATCATTTTTGCAGCAGATCTGCACTCAGAGAAGTTACCCCTTGATTGCAGAGCAGATAAATGTCTATTTTTCCCAACCAAAGAACTTGGAGAAAGCTTCAAAGACTGCATCTTATATGAGTAGCCTTTAGGAGTGCAAGGATCTATTGATGTTCTTTCCTGAAGTGACTCAGCAGCTGCATTAATGAGAAAAGGATGTAACATATGCAGAAAAAATATCCTGTTCTAACTGTGAGACTTCAAGAAGTATGCCTAATATGCATTTGATCAAAGGAAGGAATCAACAATTAAATCAGATTACAACAATTAATTCCAACGAACTTTACATATGGACAAAGAAATTGTTTCAAAATAACTGTGCGAAAGGAAGAGTAAAAACCACAAAAATATGCTCCATACTAGCAAACAGTCTAGTCAAGTCAAATTCCGAGTTAGATAAATAGCAGAAAAAATGAAGTAGGCAGTTCATATAACCGTTGTGCTATTATTCAACATTAGACAACGAACTTTACATATGGACAAAGATATGCTCCATACTAGCAAACAGTCTAGTCAAGTCAAATTCCGAGTTAGATAAATAGCAGAAAAAATGAAGTAGGCAGTTCATATAACCGTTGTGCTATTATTCAACATTAGACACAAGTATAATTCAAAAGTGCAATATTCTGTTTTAAGAATTTATGAACCATCAATTTTAGCATTCAGCACAAACAAATTTGAACCAGCACAAGTCCATTGCCTTCAAATACAGATAGATCCTAATCATCCTATCAGAACAGACAACGACACTCTATGTATCTAAAGCGGTATCAAGTTCAAGGATGCCAGACTCACAAGAGTATATTGGAATTCAGTAAGTCAAATAACTTGAGGTTCAAGGCATTCATATAATCAGTGCAGAAAGCAAAGCTTGTATCTTTACCTGGGTCGAAGTCTCCTGAAACAATAGCCTCTTTCAATGAATCATATGCAACATTCTGCAAAACCAAATTACTTCTAAACTTCAAACCATAAAGTAGCGCCATCAGGAAAATTAAAGTTTCAATCTTCCATTTGGCTGGCAACTTTAAACAGAGTTAACATAACTAAATAAATACCAGGCCGAAATGAAGAAAGCTGTGGCTGTAGAGATTGTAAGTGACATTTCCAAATTTAATAGCACGAGAGAACTCAGGAGGCACTGGCTCACTTGAAACAAATGTCACCTAAAATAAAATTGCACTGAACATTCTCAGTCAACCAAAAAATAAAAAACCTCATAACCCAACTGCTTGAACCATGCATAACTCTTCCCCAACTCTTTTCTCTGATACTTTTTTAGTAAATTAGAAAAAAACACTTCAAGAGTTTAATTGGAGGAAAAAAAAAACAATTCAGCTAGCCACTTGTCATGTTCTAACTAATTCTTACTTGCGAAATTCCTTTGTTGTCATTCCCCCATTCAAAGTCAGCAGGGTTTTCTTCTAAAGCATTGGACTTGAAGTGTTTATCTCTAAAATGTACTGTTATCAAGGACTATTAAGTGAAAAGGCCTAAACTTTTTAGTGCTTGTGCATGAAGAGATATCTAATCATACTTCCCAATAAAACACAAATTCCCGAATAACATCTAGAAGTAGCCTAACCTGAGCAGAAGCTCCACCAAGTTCAATAATCCCAGTTGTCTGCATTGGATCACCACCAAGAGTACCAAGAGCGTGGTTTGCAACTACCCAAGCATATAATCCTTCATCAGATCCTACATCAACCAGAATTTTCAGCAATACGAATTCGAAGACTAACTCGGAAAATAAAAAACTACAAACTTGAAGTTAACATATGCAACTAACTAAGAACATTATTGCAAATAATCTTTCCTAGCATCCGAATTTGGCTTGTTTCGCACAATGCCACTAAATTTAACTTTCAAAGCTCATTCACTTCAATTCAATTGTATTGCAATACATACCAAAACCACCATAAATTCACAATTAACAGTACCTGTAATGACGGAAGCCCATTCGTCCCGAAACTTAAACCCCGAACTCCGAAGCACCTTCCTACAAGAATTCAGAATCCGATTCTGAACACCCAAATCAAGCAATCGGAGCCCCGCCGTAGCCATAAGCCTAATCTCCGTCTCCGCCCAGCGCTCTTTCGGAACCCTCCCCTTCCCAAACTCCACAAGCTCCCGCAGCGACCCACCTGCCGATTCCGGATCCTCTGCATACGCCGAGAGTCCCGGATTGACCCGCATCGACGCCAACCCGTCATTTCCAAAATCAAACACGGCGCCGTTGCCGCCATCGACTCCGTACCCGAAAACGTGGATCCGGCTGCCCGTACTCCCGCAGTCGATGACAATCCCGTACCGTTTCGTACCAAAATTTCTCGAATTTCGGGCGGAAATGAGAAAGTAGCATACTGTGAGAGCGAGTGCAATGGCGACTGAGGCGAAGATTAAGAGGCTCGATCTGGGGTTGTGCTTGGGGCTCCGGGAGAAGAGATTGGATCGGGTGATGGGTCGGATTTGGAGCTTAACAGGGTCCATATTGCTGTCGTCGTTGGCAGGCTTCGATTTGACCCCTTTACGGGTATTCAATCGTCGCATGAAAAGGGACCGAGAATCATAGGAATTTTCGCAGATAATTTGACAAAAACAATGATGTCGTTGTAAGGGTTTTCAATTGAAATTAAATTCAAATGTAAAAGTGTAAAAATATGAAAAATGAGGGGGTGTTTGATCGGAGACGGAGAGGGCAGTGATCAAACTGTCGCCCTCTCGATCTCTCTGTGTGTCGTCGCAGATGTTGGTACCTGGAAAAACGAACGACCTTTGGGTTTTGCGTCCTAAAGAGGCAGGTTACTAGTCCTCCTCCTAGCTCTCCCCCGACAATTCCCGGTTCGGTTCTGTTGTCCAGTTGTCATTCTTTACGGTTTGCCGCTCTGGACCGTTTTTCATTTTATTTTTGGGAAATTTGCATAATCAGCAAGCGCGAATATAGTCTCTCTTTCAGGAAGCGCGAAAATATATTTCACAAGCTTTAGTTACTTCAATTCTTGCTCTAATGTTGGGTTGGGTTTTATTCGGTTCAATTTTTTTATTAAAATTATTATTTAGTTTGGTTCGGTTTGATTTTTTATAGAAGTAAAAACGAATTATTTCGGTTTTTTTTGGTTTTTTTTCAAATTTGTTTTTATAGAGAATAAGGCTTTCAACATATTTGAGCTCCAAGTTGGGTTTACCTAGCTTTAGATTGAAATTAGGCTAATAATTGACTTGGAATTGACCTTCGAAAATGAATATTCAACATAAATAAATAAATAATATTAATTTATATCTCATTCAGTTTGGTTCGATTCAGTTCAGTTCGGATAATTTTTTAATCACCAAAACCAAAATCCAACTAATAGTTTTAGGTTCGGTTCAATTTTTTTAGTTTGAGTTTGATATTCGGTTCGTTTTTTTTTTTGTTTTTGATTTTTCGAGCTCACTCCTACTCTAGTCTATATTATTTAAGAATCTTTAAGTGACAAAAATAATTCATATAAGTTGCTAATAATACATTTTGACTAAAATTTTAATCGAACCTTGTAGAAGTGGTACATTCACACTAAAGTATGAGTTTAGGTTGGAAACTACTACGACTTTGGTGTGATATTTGTTCACATCCCTAATAGCTAAAATGGTGTTTGTATAATTTTCTCTTTTATTTTTTTACTTTCTTCTTGTTGAAAGATTAGTATTATTTGCATTAAAAAAAAAAACATTGCATACAAAGTCAAGTGATGGAACATTTCACCATCCAACTTCTAGTTTATAATCCCTTTTTGTTAATATGTGATCCCAGTCGTCAAATATCATTCAACTTTCTTTACTTTTAATTGAAATAACAAGTGCAAGATGGGGTTAAGTTACTACATTCGCACGTCTGCCACCTTTCATCGAAGTATAAATCATTATTCTAGTAAATTTTGAATAATTTAAAACGTTGTTATATATTGTAACCAAAAAAACTTTAGAAAATACACTCTTAAAATGTGCTATTACAAAAATGATACAAAGTTGTGATAGATATAAAAATGACTTCTTTTTAAAAATTTGAATGTAAAAATACGAGACTACCTTTTACTTGCATAATATATTTTTTATGGAAATGATTAGTAACAATGACATATTGATCATATATCGACGACACAATGATGACATAGCGACAACACAACAATGGTATTACGGCGATGTAATAAACACTGATTACTTATGCAACAAAATGTCAAAATATGTTTATTATGTTGTCATTATATCATCGTTGTGTTGTTGTTATGTTATTGTTGTGTCGTCTATAAGGAGAGAGAAGATAGAGATTTAACATGTTTCTCTAAAAATAAAAATTAAGTAAAGGGTAATCTCTTATTTTTGGATCCACAACTATTCAAAAGGGATCATTTTTAGCTATTACAACTTGATGTCATTTTTGTAATAGTTCATTATAAAGGTGTTATTATTGCTCATTTCTCAAAAATATTGCTATATAAAAAAGATAACAAGTGCAATAAACTTAGGCTTAGTTTGGTATTGCTATGATTTGAGAAAAATAAATTTTTGGTGTGTTTGAGAATAATCCGATGTGAAATAAAGCAATTAAGTATTTGGTAAACTTTTTTGGAAAAGTGATGGAATTGTCCATAATGACCCAAAAAGACGATTTTTCTTTATTTTATTTTAAGCATAACATAAAATCTGAAAATAAAAAAACAAATTAAAAACCCAAAGCATCAGACCTACCCACCCCACCCATCCAAACCATCTCCATGGCCAGACCACCTATCCAAACCACCTCCACGGCCAGACCACCACAACGACTAGACCACCGAACCATCACCCCCAGCCCAAATCCTCCCCTCGCATGACCCACTTCCGTAACCTGCAACCACCACTGTAACTCCATGCAGCCATCTCGATCACTTCGAATTCTCTAATTGATACCCATCTTCCAATGGCGTATCCATCTCGATCTATAACCCGCAGGCACTACCCTGTCAAAATTTTTTTTCTTCAGATTTTCAATTTTATTTTTACAGACCTATATCGATCCATATATGCGAATCTCTCTCACAAATCGGAGAACTAGACTCCTCTCTCACTGATTATTGTCTGAATCGTTAAAGCAAAAAGATTTTGCTCTCACGAAACAGCGTGCTGGAGCTAGAGAGGAGACGGCGAGGAGAATGAAAGGGACGATGTGAGAGAAACAGAGGGTAGCATCGCCATTTAGAAAATTTCATTCGAGGCCTCAGCGCCTTTTGGAAAATATGATTTGCACAGAAGCTCAAAAAGCAGCATTTTCGCAGCTTAATTCAACTTTCTCCCACAGCAGATTATTCCCACCGCAGTTTAACCAAACACCATATGCATTCAAATTTTTTTGAAAAAGCAGAAGCAACTCCCAAAAAACAACCCTAAACTGGCACTTAAACATTCGCTTCATGAACTTGAGTCGTGTGCTGTAAAATCAACGGTTTATAAAAAATAGATAAATACGTAAGAGCCTTCTAGCTTATGTAGTTAAAAAGTCAATCCTACACGTGAGCCATGTGCTTAACTTGTGGAGAGATGATCGTTCGACGACAACCAAAAAAGTGGTAAACCGTGTGAAGTGAGGCAGAAAAATGTTAGTGACTTGACTTCACTTGTTAGTGCTTTAATGTGGACTGTGTTAGGGAAAATACGGGGTTTATGGATGGATGGAGGAGCTGGATACTACAAGAGCGAAACCCATTAGTCAGTCCATGGTGTGTCTAGTATATATCAGTGTGTTCGGCCTACTCACAGTATTGGGCCATTCTAAATTACCAATGAGACCAATAAGATCCCAGAATCGGGCTATCACAACATCGCACTTGCAATTGCTAGGAAAAGAGAGCTTCTTTGGACACTCAAAATTTGTCTTTGGACACCCTATTTCTTTTGACACCCTTGTTGAATTTTTAAAAATCTTTGGACACCCAACTTAGCTTTTGTAATTTTCAAAATTAACCTTCAAAATATATTTGAGTTAATTCAAAACAAAATACATGAAAAAATAAATAAAAAGATGAAGGGACGAGAAAGCGGTGTTGGGTTCTTCCTTGTCACTGTCAATGGTGACAACGAGGGGAGTAAATACTGGAAGAGAGAGCAATGTTGGGTTCGACGAAGGAGAGAGGGAGGAGGAGAGGATGAGGTTGGGTTGCCGAAGGCAGAGGTTGGTGGAAGGGATAAGGTTGGGTCGCCAGAGAAGAGAGGTGGGGGAGGGGATGAGGTTGGGTCGTCGGAAAAGAGAGGTTGGAGGAGGGGATGGGGTTGAATCGCTGGAGAAGAGAGTTTGGAGGAGGAGACAATGGTCGGGTTGACGGAGGGAGAAATTGAGGTTGACTAAGATCTGCAATTGAATGTAAGGAAGGGGCGAGTTGGATCATGCACTTGCTGGCCTCCACCTTGGATCTGCAATTGAATGTTCCACGTCATCCGAACTCCGTCGATCCCTTCCGGGTCTGTGTTTGCCATCTCCAACATCTTTCAAATTCTTAGCTCCCTGAATGCGAATTGGAGTTTGGGGTTTGATCGTATTGAAATTGAAAGCCTTTTTTTTTTCTTTCAATATTTTTTTTTCTAGGTACCACCCAGTAGTCTTTTTTGGTAATTTGACAAGAGGATAAAATTGTGTTTAAACTTTTTGCAAATTTATAGGTGTCCAGAGATCATTTTTGGGTGTACAAAGAAGCTCTCCTAGGAAAATGAATAAAAACACAAAACCCGGCCCACCCTATACTTTATGCTTATGGCCTCGTTTATAATATGAATAAAAAATAAATACACGAATCACATAACAGGGTTTCAAGTATACGCTGAAAAATTTCTCATAAAGAACCTTGAGGTGAATAGAAGGGGTCATACATAATAAAACAAATTTATCATTTCTCATCTTACTATTTTGACGAGAATTGAAATGAATAAGTTTTAATTTAACGCGATATTTTTATTTCTCCCTTAATAATACCTTGATTATAGACGCCAAACTATACCTATATCTAAATATTTAATCATCTCAGATATTTTTTTTGTCACGTTCCTATCAAATTCTTTACAAAAAGTTTGAAAATAATAATGCAAATTCCATGCAATTTCTTTTGGTCTACAAAGTAGAACCATTGAACCATGTCCATAATTTGCCCAAGCAATCAGTTAGGTTAGAGAATATTTAAAGCCTGCCTAAAGAATCTGTGATGTGTGCCCTTTTTCTGGGTAACCCAAAAGAAGAAGTTGACTTCCCTGATGTTTCTAAATTTAGAATTTTTTTTATGATTCATATCAAGGGTCCGGTTTTGCTCACCCTCAACCTAAGATGACCGTGATCTACCTTCCAAAATATTGTCACGTGTCTGTTTAACAAATCATAGTTACCTATGCATTTAATTAAATGTTTTTAAAAAAAAAACAATTGAATAAATTAAAAATAAAACTTACCATTTCTTTGTTTGTTCTCTCTTCATAATTAATAATTGATTGCAATTTTTAATTTCACATTCTCATCCAGTCCTCCTATCCTATAGTCTGCATCAAAAACAAAATTAAAAAATAAAAGTTCATGCCCACACTATAGGAGAAAAAAAAAAAGGAAAAAAAAACCGAGATGTCCTATAACAAAATTGAAGAAGCAATAATACATTTGTGTTTAGAATAAGAAAGAAGCTTTAAAAGATAGGTGGAAGATGTGAATTTTTCACTTTTGTGCCAACTTTAAAGAGGCTGCATTATTTGAATTATACATGGATTTTCATTTGTGTTTGGAATAAGAAAGAAGCTTTAAAGGATAGGTGGAAGATGTGAATTTTTCACTTTTGTGCCAACTTTAAAGAGGCTGCATTATTTGAATTATACATGGATTTTCTGTTCATATAATTCGTGTAAAACTTGATACTTGTTTTCATGCATTTTTTAGATGTGAATTCAATTCATCTTTGAGCACTTGCTAGAATTGTTTGAAAAAAGAAAATAAAAAAAGAATAGCAACTTAAACAAAGTAGCAATATGAATGCAGTACTTCTTCTTTCAATTTGGGTATGGAGTAGTTCTTTTTTGCTATGGTGCATACATGAACTTTCGGTTTTTAATTTTGTTCTTGCTGCATACTATAGGATAGGAGGACTGGATGAGAATGTAAAATTAAACATTGCAATCAATTATTAATTATGAAGAGAGAATAAACAAAGAAAAAATAGTAAGTTTTATTTTTAATTTATTCAAATTTTTTTTTCAAAAAACGATTTAATTAAATGTATAAGTAACTATAGTTTGTTAAATAGACACATGACAACATTTTGGAAGGGAATAACAGTCACTTTGAGTTTGGAGGTAAGTAAAAACATACTCTTCATTCCAATTTGTTGTGAAACTTAGATGGTGATTGATTGTGGGAGTAGGCTACGGTGCTCGCAAGCATTGAATGCTCACACCGATCTCACCGTTAAAAAGAGGGAGGAGGGAGGAGAGAGGGGGAGAATGAGGGTGAGATCGGTGTAAGCATTCAATGCTTGCGAGCACTGTAGCCAGTCCCTTGATTGTGATCATATATAAACGGTGATTGATTGTGATCATATGTAAACGGTGATTGATTGTGATCATAGCTCTAACGTCTTCCTGTTATGGCCGGTCCAATTATATATACATGCAAGCATATGCCTGGGATGGAAGCACCTTTATCATTATTCATGCTGTCATATTTCCACTCACTTTATACATTTTATTTTTAGGCGATGATGACAATACTGCCAGGCATCGATCGATGGTGGGAAACATAAAAGAGGAATGTCTTGACTCTTTGAAATTACACACTTTAATTGAGCTGTTATATTGGACTACTTTTTTTAAATGCGGGTGTAACTATATTAGTTAGAGCGAATATGTTTTTTCTGTATAGTCGAATTTAAGTTTTTATTTTAAATTTTAAATTAATTTAAAGTAAAATATCAAAAGTCTATTTAACCATTTTTCAATCCAAAAATACCCCTCCCTTTATTATACCCTATGGTTTCCTATTAGTAGTCAAATACTCTTTTATTGATGATTTCAGAATAAATATACAAATTCGACCCTTTTTTTTTTCATCGAAAGTATGTGAGTTTTTTCACATTTAAAATTACAGAGGTTCAAATCTGGAGTTAAAAGGTAAATAATCATTTAAATGAGCCATTTCAGACATACGTCCCAATCATAAAGCAAAAGGTTCCAATATTGTAGATTGGTTTCTTTCTGTAGTGCAAGACCTGTGTGCCCAATAGCATCCACTTACTAACACTAAAAAAAAAAGCAATCCATTCACAGGAAAAGAAAACTAAAAAAGAAAAAAACCTAATTATCTGGATTTGAATATCAGCCAGGTCCTCCATCTAATCTAATTGCCATTGCTACGGCTTACATGTTTACTGATCGTAAGTAAAGAAATTTAAAAACAGTTTATTGTCTTCTACAGAAAGCATATGTTTTTCTTTGCGCCTTAAAATTTGCATAAAACATGCACACTGATCATGTTTATAATATTCATTTGTGTCATACAATTTTAATTACCTTTAAACAAAAATATTGAAAAGGACGTGGGTTTCAGTTTGATTGTGAATTAAGATAAGACCATGAACGTGGAGAGTGCTTTTCGGGTTATTTAAAGTGTGCCATTTTCATGTGTTTATGCATAATTGTTTTAAAATGAGAACTTAATGGATATTTGACCAAAATAGTATTAATCATGGAAGACAAACTTACAGGAAATAAAATGAAGATATTTCAAAATAATTAGTTATCAAACGATGTCAAAAAAATAAGTTAAAATACATATAAGTAATAAGCATAAAATATCGACATATTGACATCCACGTTGCATCTAATTTTCTTTCTAATTCTAAAGGCGAACGTGAATATATAGTTGTTTAGAGGTAATAAAAAGAACCTACTTGACAACCTAACTACTTTTATATATAGTAAAATTTGTTACAATCAACTACCTTAATTTGGCCGATATCAAGATTAACAATTACCTGTTAATTTTGGTCGAATAATAATTACATGTTTGATCATGCCAAATCCCTCCAATAGATATTTGAAAGAAAAAACTAATATCATTCTTCATTTTTTCTGTATTTGTGAAAAACACAACTAATACGCGGAAAGAAAATCTAATATTGGTGTTAGTTTTATCTATAATGAAACATAATTATGATTTGAGAACGGTTATTGACATTCTATAAATTTTGTTTGTAATAATATTCTAAAAAGTCTTTTCGCACTCCTCCATCTATAACAAATTAAGGAGGAGTGCTGAATAATTTTATATTTGAGTGCCAATCACAGCTCCGAACTACTATTGTTGCTATCACAAATAATGCATGACAAAAAGGGCATACGTCTCCTCTGAGATTGGATCCTCATGGAAAGTAAGCTTAATTTCTTCTAAAGCAATGTTTGTGACATGTAAGTGGGTTTCCTTTTGAAAGCCTAGCTACATAGACATGTAATTTTCACCCATTAAATTCCACAGAGCGTACAAGCTGCCTAATGTTCTCTTTAATTAATTGTTGACGTTTGTTTGTGTGGCTATCTACTCATCCTCACCATCCATCTCCTTTTTTTATTTTCCAGGAACAAATGATTTTATAATTGAAATTCAATCATTTCTGGCAATGCTAGCTTTGGTCATCTTTATGCATTATATATCTGGATATCCCTTCCATTCTCATTGGAACCAAAGTTTTCATAGTGGGCTGCACAAAAAGTGGACAACCTTAAAGGAGAGAAAATGGAGAGTCAAAACCTACCCTCACAGGAACCAACCAAAGGTGCAGGCACCACATTTTTCAGAACATGTTTCAATGGTCTCAACACATTATCAGGTAAACTTGTCTCTTTTTCTCTCCGTCGCACCACATTTTAAACTTTCTTACGACAGACAAACGTGAGTTAGGCCACTTGGTTAGATTAACATACATGTCCCTTTGCCCAAACTTGCTTAGTTACGTTGTTTAATTTTTCAGGAGTTGGGATTCTATCAATTCCATTTGCACTTTCTGAAGGAGGGTGGCTGAGCTTAATCCTTCTTTTCCTGTTGGCACTTCTTTGTTGGTATACCGGGTTGCTTCTACAACGATGCATGGACGGGAATCCGCGGATCAAGAGTTATCCCGACATTGGAGAAGCTGCTTATGGACAGAAAGGAAGACTCACCATCTCCATTTTTATGTACCTTGAGCTGTATTTGGTAGCTGTTGAGTTTCTAATATTAGAAGGTGACAACTTAAGCCAGTTGTTCCCAAGCATGGGTTTTAACATGGCAGGCCTCCAAGTTGGAGGCAAGCAATGCTTTGTTTTGCTCACTGCCCTTGTAATTCTGCCAACGACATGGCTGAAGAGTCTGGGATTGTTGGCGTATGTTTCCGCCGGAGGAGTTTTCGCTTCTCTTCTTTTGGTTGCCTGCGTGTTTTGGGTTGGCGCGGTTGATGGTGTAGGGTTTCATGAAGGAGATGTTCTTCTGAATGTCAGAGGATTGCCTACTGCTGTGAGCTTGTACCTGTTCTGCTATTGTGGCCATGCAGTTTTTCCCACATTGTGCAATTCCATGAAAGATAGAAGCAAATTCTCCAAGGTCAGTATTTTCAAAGCGCGGTTAAAATTCAGAACGGTTGCAAATTTATAATAAAAAACAAAACTAGAAGAACACTTAAGCGGACTATGAAAAGGCATTAAATCGTGGTTCACATACGGCTTATTGTCTGTTTAGTCTTCTTCAATTCGATTTTTTATTAAAAATTTGTCACAGATTCTATTTGTGCAATTTTCCTGAAATGTTTTGCAGTGATCTGACCATGTCCATTTCCCCCCTCGTTGCAGGTGTTACTTATCTGCTTCGTTGCAAGCACCATCACCTACGGATCAATGGCGGTTTTGGGTTACTTGATGTTCGGACAAGACTTGAAGTCTCAAGTCACATTAAATCTTCCAATACGAAAAATTAGCTCAAGGATAGCAATTTACATTACTATAATTAATCCCCTCACAAAGTATGCAATTATAATCACTCCAATTGCTGCTGCTATTGAGGATACACGCCCTTTTCGCAACAGTCGCACGATTAGCATCTTCGTGCGAACCTTAATCGTAATTAGCACCGTAATTGTGTCATTAGCTATTCCGTTTTTTAGCTACGTAATGGCTTTAGTCGGCGCATCTTTGAGCGTGACTGTCTCAGTCTTGCTGCCGTGTTTGTTCTACCTTAAGATTAACGTTGCTGCTCGGAGATTCGGGTTTGAGTTGGTGGTAATTGTTGGGATTATGGTTATAGGGTCGTTTGTTGGCGTCGTGGGTACATACACTTCTGTGAAACAAATTGTAAGACAATTCTGAAATCGTATATATTGGAGCATTTTAATTAGTAACTCTGATAATTTTTTTGCAAGAAGTAGAGTTTTCAGCACATGATTCATTTCCCATTTCTACAGTTATGCAAAATTACTTTCTGTTTTTGCTTTCACGGAAGCACTTTTGAAGATGAATTATCATGCATTCGTGACGTTCAGTCAAATGTCAATAGTGCTTCCCGATCGTGGCTTTTAACTTTCTATAGTGCAGAAGAATGTGTTTCCAATGGCATCCACCACCGCCAACACTTTAAAATAAGGAAATTCATAGGAAGGGAGCATACCTAATCATGATTTTAATAAGCCAAAGAACTACACGAAGAAAGTTGAGGTTTCACCGTAAAACTAATTGACAATATGAGAAGTAACTCAATTACGTATAAACACATGAAAAATCTATTTTTTCCTCGACGTGGGGTTGATACTCAACACTACATCCCTACAAAGTACACTACTTTCCTAATAATTTTCTGATTTTTTCATGCATTATTTTCTGACAAGAAAATTATCAGAGCCACAAATAATTCCACCAAATCTGCAGAGAAACATTGCATAGGTCAACCAGACAACAATCCCTTGTCTCCACTCAACCAATACCTTCTTCATCGTATTAATCTTACCGAGGGTCAACCAGACAACAATCCCTTGTCTCCACTCAGCCAATACCTTCTTCATCGTATTAACCTTACCGAGAAATTTTATTGTGTCGCGGTCACAAACTCGCAAGAATACCAGAGAAATGGATTTGGGCTGGGCATGGGCTTCGTAAAGTACCAACATGAAAATTTGAGCTTTGAGCTTGGGCTTGTTGCTTAATTATCCACTTTCTCACACCATATTATCTGCAAATCATTCATTCCCTCCAACATTACAAAATCAATCATCACTGCATATTATTTGCATTCGAGCACTAGTATGGCAGCACCGGCAGTCCAAATAAGCCCATTCTCTCACCCAAAAACCAACACAAACACCCCTCTCTCTCTCATCCCCAAGTGCTCGACTTTGAGAGAATTTAAGCAAATCCATGCCTTTTCCATCAAAACCCATCTCCAATATGACATCTCCGTCCTCACCAAGCTCATCAATTTCTGCACTTCCAACCCGAATAATGCTTCCATGGACTACGCCCACCACCTGTTCGACCAAATTCCCCACCCGGACATTGTCGTCTTCAACACCATGGCCCGCGGCTACGCGCGCTCCGGCACCCCGTTTCGAGCCATTTCACTATTTTCCCACGTTCTGTGCGCAGGTCTCTTCCCGGATGACTACACATTTCCGTCTCTTCTCAAGGCGTGCGCCGGCTCCAAAGCCTTGGAAGAAGGGAAGCAATTGCATTGCTTTGCTATCAAGTTTGGGCTTCACCTTAACGTTTATGTGTGTCCTACACTTATAAATATGTACACCGAGTGCAATGATTTGGATGCAGCTCGCCGGGTCTTTGATAAGATAACGGACCCTTGTGTTGTTATACAAAATGCCATGATTACGGGCTATGCTCGAAGTAGCCGGCCAAATGAGGCGTTGGCGTTGTTTCGAGAAATGCAGGCAAGCAATGTCAAGCCGACTGATGTTACCATGCTTTGTGCTCTTTCCTCATGTGCTTTGTTAGGAGCATTAGACTTGGGAAAGTGGATACATGAATATGTTAAGAAAAATAGGTTTGATAAATATGTTAAAGTGAACACTGCACTGATAGATATGTATGCAAAATGTGGAAGCCTGGAGGATGCGGTGTCTGTATTCGAAAACATGAGTGTGAAAGATACTCAGGCTTGGTCTGCAATGATCGTGGCATATGCGACTCACGGGCATTGTTCCAAAGCCATATCTATGTTTGAAGAAATGAAAAGAGCACGAATTAGACCTGACGAGATCACCTTTTTGGGTCTCTTATATGCGTGTAGTCATGCTGGATTTGTTGAGGAGGGTTGCAATTGTTTCTACAGCATGAGTGAGAAATATGGGATTGCTCCCGGGATTAAGCATTATGGTTGCATGATAGATTTGCTAGGTCGGTCTGGACGCTTAGAGGAGGCTTACAACTTCATAGATGAGTTACCAATTAAGCCGACGCCCATATTCTGGAGAACGTTGTTATCTGCTTGTGGCAGCCATGGTGATGTAGACATGGGGATGCGGGTGCTTAAGCGGATTTTTGAGTTAGATGACTCTCATGGTGGGGATTATGTGATCATATCGAACTTGTGTGCAAGAGCGGGGAGATGGGAGGATGTGGATTACTTAAGGAAGTTGATGAGAGACAGAGGAGTTGTAAAGATTCCCGGATGCAGCTCCATTGAGGTGAACAATGTAGTGCACGAATTCTTCTCTGGAGACGGAGAGCGCTCTGTTTCTACGGTACTGCACCAGGCAGTTGACGAATTGGTTGAAGAATTAAAGCTAGCTGGATACGTTCCTGATACTTCTCTAGTCTTTCATTCTAACATGGAAGATAAAGAGAGAGAAGTTTCTCTTCGATACCATAGCGAGAAATTGGCGATTGCTTACGGGCTCTTAAACACAGCCCCTGGGGCAACAATCCGTGTCGTGAAGAACCTTAGGGTATGTGGGGATTGCCACTCTGCTGCTAAATATATATCGTCAATCTTTGATAGACATATAATTCTTAGAGATGTTCAACGGTTCCATCATTTCAAAGAGGGAAAGTGCTCTTGTGGGGATTATTGGTAGTTGAACACATCGAACTGGAGATCATTTTTCTCATAGCAGACAAAATTCTTCATTTCGTTAGTGGAAGGCGATCCTCGATGTCACGCTCTTCGCCAAATCCACTTCGATGATCATTGGCAGCCTGACATATTTGTCAATCATCATGAACAAGAATGCAGCATATTAATTTGTTGTAAATGTAAAGATAAACTATGCTGTTATAAAATTTTTTGTACACCGGCGATGAACCCTCGCTGGGTTTAGGCGAATGCGGGTTTCGGTATGATGAAATTCGGATGTATTTTATGCATTTGCCAGTTGAAGCTACCAATAATCCATCACAGAAACAGCATGAACAGAGTTTTGTGAAAGACTAGTTTGCGATTAAGCATCATTATCCCAATAATTACGATTAACTATGCTCTTCCGAAATTAAGACGAGCATTGTTGTTGATCTTCAAGTGCAAACAAACATGGTAGAATGATTGCAATGGCGATACTTAAACATGCACCCGAGAAGACCATTTAAAAGTGTCATCATTGCAACCCTTTCTTTTTTAGGCAAACGATATCCTACACTAAATCACAAGCATTCGAACTTAGGAGAGAAGAACACACTGCTCTAACTAATTTGACTAAACTCAGTTTTACAAATCTGATTTAACTTTTGCAGGTCATGTTTAAATAATAATTAATGGCTTAATGGCTTGCAGTATAAAATTTGTATGTCACCAGTTTGAACTCTTTTTCTCGTATAAATTTGTTTAAAAAAATAAAGATATTGTTTCTCAAAAATTCTGTTATTAGTGTGCTTGCTTCTGATTTTTCTATAACGTGAAACACGAGAAATTAATAAATCCCAGGAACGTGAACGTGATTCATGCAAACAAATGTATTAGATTAATTCATTATACAAGTAGGGGCAATTAAGCAATAAGCATATATATGCTGCTGATTCTATATTTTTATATTGACCTATTTGTTGATTTGCCCCTGAACTTGTATGCAGCTTCCAATTTTTCCCCTGAACTTTAATTTTAACCGATTACCTCATGAACTTTTATAATAGCCAATTTCCCCCTACTGTTAGATTTTGAAATTTTTTATCCATTTTGGTCACATGAACAACACATGGCAGCTGTATGAGGGCAAAAAGGTAATTTCATTTTGGTAAATTGGGAGCAAAGCCAATACTTTGCAGCTACTAATTAGACTCTCATGACTAATTCAAATAGAAAGTGTACGAAGTCAAATAGCGGAAGAAAAGAAGAAAAAAAAGAAGCAATATGTTGTCCACATTAGGGATAAAATTATCTTATTGTTCTCGAATATTTGTCATGTGTTGTCCATGCGAACAAAATAGATGGAAAATTGGATAAAAATTTCCAAAATCTAACTTCAAGGGAGAAATTGACTAATTATAAAAGTTCAGGGGGGTAATCGGCTAAAATTAAAGTTCATGGAGGTCAACAAATAGGTCTTTTAAGTTTATGTACACAATGATCCAGTTCAAGGGCGAAGCTAGAAAGTTAGCTCACAAGGGCACAACTAAGTAGTGGGGGATTCAGGACTATCCTCGTTGCATCCCAAGAATGTCACACACTGTGGCAAAAAAATTTTTTCCTATGTTTTCCATGAGGCATTTCGTCGAGCACTTAGTTAACCCATACAATTGTGTGCTTAGCGTACATCTCCGGTCTTTAGCGCTTTTTCAATTGGGTCTTTAGGTCAATAATGTTATAGGTCAAATAAAGAATAAAATCATATATGTATAAGGCTGAGAGCTCAAATATATAAGCCGATTGGGAGGAGGGAGGGTTAATGGACCTTTTATTATTTTAAGAAAAAATGACTAACTTTAAACTTTACTAAAAAACGGTGTCGTTCCGCTAAAAATATAAACGTTTTTCCGTTGGTGGTCACAGATGAAGATCGAGTAATAGAATTGCAGTGGAGAGATTGTTTAGTTTTTGTTGAACTTATCTGTTTCACGAAATTTTTTTGAAAAAGATATATTTTGAAGATAGTTTTGGCAAATTACTTAAAATTAAGTGTATATTTTTTTCTAACCACCAAAGTGTGCCGCCGAAGGAGATCCTTGGAGGAGACACTAGCAGGGGTAGATGATTGAGGATAGGGGTGGGAATTTTGTACCGAAATACCGAAACCGTACCGAAAAAAACCGAACCGAATACCGAAAATCCCATACCGAAATTTCCCGAATTGTTCGGTTACCGATACCGAAAGAATACCGAATTTTCGGTACGGGGATCGGGACCGAATTACCATTATTTCGGTAATACCGAACCGAACCGAAATATATATAATATATTTTAATTATATATATATATATATATCCTATTAAGTTTTTCGGGGAGGCACCTAATTCTGACCTAAAACCCTCCCCTCCCCTCTTCCTCCCCTCGATTTTGTTTTAGCTGCCTCCTTCCCTCGTTCAGTCAATCCTCCTCTCGCCCGCCATTGAAGCTCCGCTGCCAAGGCATAGGGTAGAATCTTCTCCCTATTCATAGTGATATGGCGAGGTGAAAGGCTTTGCTCTGCTATTTCGAGTTAGTGGATCAAACCCCAAAACTGAAACAAGGTTTAATTGGCAACCAATGAACGAGTGAAGGCGAACACAGGCTCGATCTCATCGATTAGGTAAACATAATCCTCTCTCTCTCTTCTCTTCCATCGTTGAACCCATTTCAATTTTGGGGTTTAAATTAGGGTTTGAATTAATCCTCTAAATTTCAGTTTTGGGGTTTGAATTAGTTTCAGTTTTGGGGTTTGAATTAAGGTTCTAATTTTAATTATTATTATGCGATCCATGAAGCAATTTCAGTTATTGGGGTTTGATTGGCAACTAATTATATGATTAATGCTGTGATTGATATATATATATGTATCAGTGCATTGCATCGGTAATCGATGGAGGCTGCTGGTGATATCAGTGCTTGCGAGGGAGTTACGGTTGGTGTTGTGTCCTCCCTTGTTTCCCACTATAACAAACTGTCAGTGTGTAACACCTCTGAGCATCTCATAAGTACTAGAAACGCTACGGGCAAGGAGGAGGCACATCAACCTTGGGCCGGAGGCGGGTTTTCGAAAGGGGAAGAAAGGGTGGCGACGACGGGAATGGCGGCTGGTGAATTGGGATTTGGAGGAGAGAAATTCAAGTCCATGGAATTTGGGGGTTTTGGGAATTTGGGTTTCTGGGAATTCAATTCGGTGGATTTGGACTCAAAATTTTTTAGCCATTTCGGGATTTCTAATACCAAAACCGAACCGAAATTTTCGGTATCCCGAACATTTCGGTTCGGTTTCGGTATTAAAAATCTCCTCCCCGAAATTTCGGTATCGGTGTTTCGGTTCGGTTACCGAACCGAAACCACCCCTAGTTGAGGATTCACAATGAGGAACGATAATTTGAGAAGGAAAAGGCATAAAGGCCTGATCTGAGACAAGCTCAGAGCAAAATGAGACAAAGCTCAGAGAACACTGAGACAAAAAACTCAGAAAAATGGCATTCAAGAACTAGGGCCATAAAAAGATAAGCAAAAGGAAGGAGAGGTTGGGGAAGGAAATGAGAGAACAAAGATATTTGCTGCCACCGACCCCAACCAAAGTGACAGGTCAACGGTTGAGATGAGAAATTTTAGGGTTTTGTTTTGGGCGAGAGATTGAAAATACGCGCCTATTGAGGCTAGAAATAAGGATCCTAACAAATAAAAAAGAAGTTTTTCATGAAACGGATTTCACTGTCATCCTAATGTAACAAAGGCAAAGGCATGTAATTAGATTGCTGTACACTAACAATGTCAAAATTCTTGTCCACCAGATTATCGGAGTAGGCTACGGTGCTCGCAAGCATTGAATGCTCACACCGATCTCACCGTTAAAAGGAGGGAGGAGAGAGGGGGGGAAGAATGATGCGATCAGTATGAGCATCTAATACTTGCGAGTACTGTAGCCAATTCCCACATTATCATTGCAAAAGAAGAAAGAGGACGTCAACAATCATTTTAGCCGCCACGTGCACACCTTCACGTTTTGCTAAAGGAGTTCAAATATGCATGGAAATATTCCATAAATTGTAATGGTTTGGTTCTCCACGGTGTGGACAGATGACTTCTAATTTGGACCCAGGGATATGAGTTCTCACACTCGTCCGGACTCTTTTCGCTATTTGATTTCTAATACGAAGGAAGTTAGGTTTCACTGCAAAATAATTAATTGAAATTTGGGAAGTTGCTCAATTTTTTATTAAATTTCTTTAACTTTATAATTTAAAAAAATACTTCATATCCTCACAACTCTCTTACGTATAATAAAACTTTAAGTCTAACATGTGAATAATTTAAAGGTCAAATATTGTCATCAACTAGTGTTTGGTCTCGTAATAGTTGTCTCCACTTCGTTAGAGCGCGTATTAGGTTCCACTCGAAAACGATATAGACTTGTGGTACCTATGATAGTTGTGACTAAAATTTTCTGAATATCTTATCTTTTGTAAGAAAAAATTCAACCAATGTCAAGGTACAAAAAGACAAATGCTAAAATGAGGAGAGAATATCCTCTTGATCAATATATGTCAAGTTTTCAGTATGAAAGCATTAAGCATGTATGGAAATCACGGCACGCTATTTCGCCAATATTTTTGGTGGCCATTTATAAATGTATGTGCATGCATGCATACCACAACCACATGATTTATATTTTCTTATTCGATACAATGAAACAAATAAAGTGTGAAAGCCTTCTGGACATAACTTGGAAGTTGAAAGGCTAATCCATCAAATAATTGGTGCAAGTACAAAGAGCTGCTTACAATATTCCAGATATTTCTTTTATTAATTGAGGTCGCAAAAATTCACAACTGTGGCCAATAAGTGTGTGCCACGCATTATGCACCAGATTGTCTTATATTAAATGGGAAAAAAAATAAAATTTATAAATATTGTTTACACCTGTGTCAAACCTTAGGTAAACAGCTTAATACAATCTGCCAAAATCACACAAGAATCTCTGGTTAAGATTTTAATTAATTAATGGCTAATTTTGATTAGTTTGACCAACGAAAAGAACAAAAAATTAAGAAAAATAATGAATGTGACAGGAAAAAAAAATCCCACAAATATGAAAGGAAAAAAATTTTGTATAAAGAAAAGGTGAGCCGACATATAGCTATCATCATGCAACGGTTACACACGTAAATAATGCTGTGGACTCATAAATTTGGTAATTAACATACAGCATATAAGGCTGGATATTCGGCTCCTCAACCTTTCCATACTTCTGCCTATAAATAAGGCTCATCACCTCCCTTTCATATACACTATCATTACTCTTCAAATTAACCAGTATCAAGAGTCAAATGCCATAACCTAGTGAGAGAAATTTAGAGAGAAAGAGAGAGAGTGAGTGAAAGATGAAGTCCAACCCCTCAACTTTGGTCAAGCTTTTAGTGATAGGATGTCTGTCAGTTGTTTGCGTTGCAGAAGATTTTGATTTCTTCTACTTTGTCCAGCAGGTGAGCGAGAGACGATTTTATTTTATGTTACATTGGAAGGAATTGAACCCCTGACCTATGTGATCGTTAATTCTTACGAATATCTTCTAATGGTTGTGTTTTTGGTTTGAAATGCAGTGGCCGGGATCGTATTGTGACACAAAGAAAAGTTGCTGCTATCCAACAACAGGGAAGCCTGCAGCTGATTTCGGCATTCATGGGCTTTGGCCGAATTACAAGGACGGTTCATACCCCTCAAACTGCGATCCTAGCAACCCATTTGATCAGTCTGAGGTACCTAAATGCTACCTTAATTTAATCTAAAAAATGTCTTTTGGCTTCAAAATCATCAATCTTATAATTCTTTTTACATTTAAGGCCGGCCAGCATATAATGCAAAATCTGCTTCATTTCGGCCTTTTCACATAAAAATCATCCATCATTTATTCAAAATCTGTTAAAAATGTACTTAACAGTATTAAACTTGGACAAAATTGTAACAAAATGGTCACGACTCACACGGCTCATTAGCCTAGAGAAGACTAGGCATTTGATCGATATATGAACAAGCACTGCATGCAAGCAGGCAGAAAGTCTATCTTCTTGCCAGTTATGTATAATCATGTATCTATCTCTCATCACGTGACTAGTTATAGTATGAAAAATATAAATACATAATTTTATGTAACAGGTGAATCCGGGTAATCTAGCGCAAGCTTGAGTTTGTGGCGTGACATTTGGCGTCACATCTCACACCCTCTGCGTGCAAGCAATGCCCCCTTTTTATCCTTTATTCTGTTTTTTCATACTACTTTAATCTTCTGTTGTTGACAAAATGATGAAGAATTTATAATATTATAATATATATAGCTCTTGATAATTAACGAACGTTATCAACCTTTAGATACCACCAAATGCTAATTATAATTATTTCAATCATGGAAAATGATGTCACAGATTTCAGATCTAAGAAGCAACATGCAAAAAGAATGGCCAACACTAGCATGCCCAAGCAGCAGTGGCATAGCGTTCTGGACACATGAATGGGAGAAACATGGAACCTGCTCCGAGTCTGTCATTGATCAACACGGTTACTTTGAAGCAGCACTTAACCTCAAAAAGAAAATAAACCTCCTCCAAGCCCTCGAAAGAGCAGGTAATAATTCAATTAAGAAACTATTCTGATCAAATTATCAATGCCTAATAGTTATTACACTCGATTATTAGTTGCTAAAAGTTGTAGTTACCTCATATTGTGTCACTGGTGTCAGTAACTATTGATGTTAATTTCTTGCCGTGTTCGTCGATCCATATGTTAAAGGTATACAGCCAAATGGGGACTCATACACCCTAGAGAACATCAAGGGAGCAGTGAAAGATGCAGCTGGGTTCACTCCATTTATTGAGTGCAATGTGGATGAATCTGGTAACAGCCAACTTTATCAAGTTTACTTGTGCGTGGACACTTCTGGTTCTGACCTCATTGAGTGTCCTGTCTTCCCCCATGGAAAGTGTGGTGCACAGATTGAGTTCCCAACTTTTTAGATATGTAGAAAGATGATTCAAAATTCAAAAATCACAGCAGCATCAGCTTTGTCTAAAATTTCATGTATCCATCATTCACTAATCAAGAATTCTAGATGTATTCCCGTTTTTAATAACCCATTTATGAAAAGTCTGTCCATTTATGCGCGCAGAATACGATATGTTTTGATGTATGAAGTTCTTGAGTCCTGACTATTTAGAACTTAATTTTCTTAATTACCCACGAACTGGTGAAAATGTGTTTGTCATGGAAGCTGTGCAGTGCGCACCGCCTACCTACTTAGAATTAGTTTAGGGCTACTAGAAGAAGTGTATGTCATTATCTTGAGGTCTAAGTAGATCACATCGTTTATCTGAGATATAAGCATTTTCTAATTAGACGTCACTTTTGTGTATGTTGATATAATTTTATAGCAAGTTTCCAAATCAGATTGAATTTGAGGAACTTATCTTCAACCAGCATTGCTGACCGAGGGGGTTCGTCAACCACATGCATGAAATTATCTTATGCTTTTCGTACGTACTCGTGGCACTAATGCAAGTTCCTTTTACAATGGAAAATTTTAGATAAAATGGTCTTCATAATATGGCCAAGTATATATAGGGTCGTTTGGTGGCCGCGACTGAACATGATGGGATGTTACTGCATACCAAACGTGATTATAGGAAAAATTTTTGTGTACGGCCAACTGCATACAACATTCATTATAAGAATGTGACCACTGGTTGAGTAACACTATATATACGGAATGTTGATTTAATGTGTGGTGTCTCACAGACACGTGATTGGTCGGTCAGACACCAGTTTTTTTCCACTAGGAGTATTAAAAAAAAACACTTGACACCATCTGATCTAGTATGGCTTGACGCTAAAATGGAATTCATTTAAAATGTGTAACTCAGGTAGCTATATATAATACAAACCCATACTTTTGCGCCCCATGAGTCGTGTCCGTAAGCAAAAATGACTTGCACGCAACACCAATAAGCCTCATCTAGCAAGTATAAACCAGCTAACTTCCTTCCAGATTAGCCCGGAAAGCTAACTAGCTAGCTAGCCTTGCGCTCCATCTTATTAATTACTTAAAGACTAATCCACCGGCCACTTCCTTCCCATGAAATACATCCATCCACTGTTGCTTCCAGATTTGCAATTCCTAATGTTAATTCCGGAATAATCATAACATCTTATATGAAATGTGAAAATGTGGAAAATCACTCTTTAGATTAAATTAATAAGTCACTCAATCAACGAGTTAACGGATATATATCCTGTACTTGTTCATGGAGACATGGGATCCGATCAGCTAATTAAAAGTAAAAGTTTGGTTAGACTTAATGTACTATTGATTAACTAACTGGAAATTAAATAGTTTAAAAAAGAAGGTGGAAAGAACACGAAGAAGCAAAGGGAAAAAAATATTGTGCACGATCATGTTAGACACGCAAATGATGTATATATAGATTTATAAGGTATTGGCGATCAGCATATGCTTTCAGGGATACTCCATCCTATCTCTTTCAATTCCCTATTAATATAGACCTTTCTGCTAGGCATATTGTCATTCTAATATAGCTCTCCCAAGAAAAGCCTGTTTCATCAGAAAAAACGAAACAAAGAAACCAACAATATGAGATCCGGCACTACTTTGATCTTGATCAAGCTTTTGATTATCCAGTACCTCTCGGTTCTTTGCGCTTCTCAGGATTTTGATTTCTTCTACTTTGTTCAACAGGTGCGTTTTTCCGTCATCTAGCAGCTAGCTAGCGAGCTGCCTTAATCTCTTCGATCTCAAAAGCACCCTAGTTTTTAGTTTGTAAACCCTAGCTGAAAGTCTATAGAACTGTTCTTTTGTTTCCTAAACCTAGCTGAAAATTCTTTTTCTTCGTCTGTTCTTGTTTTTGCATTTCATTATAATTACTATATAAGCATCATGATCGATCTTCATACATATCATGCAGTGGCCAGGAGCATACTGTGACACAAAGCATACTTGTTGCTATCCAAAGTCAGGAAAGCCTACAGCAGATTTTGGCATTCATGGTCTATGGCCTAATTATAAGGATGGCGGCTACCCCTCTAACTGTGATCCCGACAGCGTCTTCGACAAATCTCAGGTATATAATTACGTATATGATTACTATAATATGGTTCAAGGAGGAAGATTTATATGTTACTAAACACATATAAGTGGTAGATTGTCAGTCTGAACCAGGTATTTAAACAAGAATCTACCTATACCCAATGATTTATTTCATGGTCTGACACATATATAGAAAAGCAGCCCAACAAAAAATAATTTTAGTGATTGATCTTACATATATACACTTCTATAGTTATGTGTTGGCAATTGTGAATCTGAATTTTCAAGGAAAAATCAACCTAATCAATTGTTTGTTTACATAATTTAACAATTAATGTAATGCAAAAAGATTTTCATAGTTGTACAATATGCATACACCTATAAAGATACGCATATATAGCTTCAAATAAAAAATCATTCATATAAGTTTATTTAAGAGACACTATTGTAAGGTCAATTTTACATTGTATTTCATCGATCTAGACCATTTAAGTTTTAGGTCATCCTCAAAAATCATATTGTTGCAAATAAGTACTCCAGAAGTCTTACAAGGTACAAAGTGTCCTTTACATTATAATTGCTTTTAGGGTTTTACCCATAAACAACATGTTCTCATTCTCACTGACTAAACGCCATGAATAGTAGAGCAACATATAGACGCACATGTCGTAAACCTAGACGTCGATCGAATCCCCACCCAAAAATCGTCCATCGTCTTCCCCAAAAATAGATCTAAAAGAATAAAAAAAATTAATATTTTATACAGGTACTTTCGTAAAAATGGATAATTTAATTACAACCTAAATTAAAGACACACCCAGTGATCATAAAATACTGTTTTTCATATACTCCATTTTGTGTGTCTTATTTTTCTAATTATTCTATTTTTATGAACTATTTATTGGTGTACAAAATTAGATCTCAGAGCTGTTGAGCAGTCTTAATAAGAACTGGCCATCACTGAGCTGCCCAAGTAGCAACGGTTACAGGTTCTGGTCTCACGAATGGGAAAAGCACGGGACTTGCTCCGAGTCCGAGCTCGATCAGAAAGAGTACTTCGAAGCAGCCCTCAAACTCAGAGAAAAAGTTAACCTTCTACAAATCCTCAAAAAAGCTGGTAATTAGTTAGCTAATTTAAAATTAATTAATTTAGTCAATATTAGTTTACTAAAATATTAGTATAATGAATGTAAATGAATATTGCAGGAATCGTACCAGATGATGAATTTTACAGCTTAGAGAGCATTGTGGAAGCTATAAAAGAAGGTGTTGGGCACACCCCAGGGATAGAGTGCAACAAGGATTCGGCCGGAAACAGCCAACTTTACCAAGTTTATTTGTGCGTCGACACTTCTGGCCAAGACGTCATCGAGTGTCCTCTCCTTCCAAAGGGACGATGTGCTTCCAAAGTTCAGTTCCCTAAATTTTAATTTAACCCATTGTTGTAATTCTTTCACATTAGTATTTCACTTCTTTTGTTACTTGCATGTATCTTTTCTGTTATTTTGGCTAACTGCTGTTGCTCTTGTTGGAGATGTTTGAGTAGTAATACATTCCAAACTTTGTCCCACATTGATCACCACCAAAAAGTTCCTACTCTTTATAAGGCTTTGTACCTCTTACAAAGTGATTGGAGTAATGGAACCATGGAGAGGAAAATTGGGCTCAATCTTGGGTTTGGGCTTTGGGGATGTGAAAATTAATTAATAATTAATATTAATTAATTGTCAAAAGAAGGGCTCTTGGGCTCGGGCTCTAATAATTAAATCCTTAATTAATTATTATTTTTTAAATTTCGGATTTAATAATTTATTCTTCAACAGACTCATCCTTTCAGATGAAGTCTGGGTTGAAGAAGAAGCACCAGAGAGCAAAGCATCCTTTCCAACAGATACCTCCCAACAGTCACATCCCATTCTCATACCTGTTGCGAACAGGTATCCATACTCTATATATTCATCCATTTGCATGGCATTTAAGTATCTAGAAATTCATATTCAAATCCCTGAAAACCAAAACCATCCTACTGAGAGAACCACATTCTATATTCGCCAGAAGTCAATTTTCCGGTGCTGGAATTTTGACGTAAATCGTTGAATCCTGGTGAAGCAGACGTCCATCGAACTACAAGCACAGAGTAGGGACGAAATTCTGTTTCAAGGACATTGCGATACGCAAGCCTCGATCTTCATTTTTCTTAAATTTATTTCGTATTGTTTATATACTGCCATTGTTCTTTGTATTTAATTATTAGCATAAATAAAATTATCATTGATTGTTGTTCTATTTCCAACAGCTCTGAGCTAGCTAGCCACTCACTTCGTGACCACTATCATTCAGCTTTTATGTTGCTAATAAATTTTCACTAAACTTTATATGAGAAATACCTGCTACATTCTTGTGCTACTTTATTATTCAGCTTTGTCGCGTACCTAAAAATATCAACTGAATCCAAAACCGTTTTGTGATCTAACAATTATGAAATAACAAATACAAAGAAATTCACAGAAAAATGGGAATAAAATTCTCGCATGGATTTATAACCCGCTTTGCCGTATGTATAAGCTTTTGGGCTAGTTTTTTTTCTTTTTTTTTTTTCTCTCATTACTGGATAATTCCCTAGCGCTCGAGGCAAGGTAGGAACGTTCGGGCTTTGGTTGTTGCTTGGGCCTTGGATCCCCATTTTAAAGTATAGAAAACATGCTACGTCACAATAGAAGACACGAGTCCTGCATTAAAGCTCTACTCTAACGGAGAGACAATATATTTGCGGAGTGGGAGAATAACACTGCAGAACTATCATATTTACCTTCTTGGAATCGGAAAAGTCGTGAATTGGAGTTATGCATGGTTTTTAGAGATGAGATAAATATACGCTTAGATGTTCAGGTATGAGATAACTGATTTTAATGTGCACTGAACTTATTTATTGTTTCCTTATGTGTTAGTAAACACATGATATGTTATGAATCAAATGATACACATATTTTTTTGGGCGAGAAAACAAGGGCTAAAGTCCAAAAAACTACAAAATGGCACGAGACCTGAAAACACTTAGAACATCATTGTCCAAAAGGGACCTAACACAATTTGAAAAGTCATGATGGACAATAAAGCCCAACTCAAGGCAACTTTCTAGGTCAGCAATGCAGTCCACCACCATGTTACGCATATTTTGCATACTCATCTTTGATAAGCAAGCATGCTCACTCATCGGGTGCATCATGCATGTGTGGGAGATAGAGAGTGAAGATATACCCTCGTGACAATGAAGCTTTCATCCTTAAGTGAGCCTTACCCCTTTTGGACATCACAACTTCCTAATAGGCCGAATTGCATGTCAACGCTCCAAAGTCCAAAACCCCCATCACTTAACTAGCCCGTCAATCTCAAATATGGCCCAAGAACGCTTCTAAGTTTATCTATGTGAAATTATTTCATTTTATCATGAATTACTGAGTTTCGTTAGTTGATGGATTCTTTTTGTTTTTCGTACACGAAAGCATAATCAACTAAATTTGTTTAGGTACACAAAAGTCATTTCTTAAACATATTGGCATTAAGAAGAAAAGTCCAAAGACCAAAATAAGGATTAGAGTTCCTTCAATTCATTACGTCTCGCATTCGAACACTTCCTCTTCCTTTAGTAATAATATAGCTTGTAATAATAAAAAAAACAAACAAGGATATGAGGGGCAAAAGTTGATGGTGGAGGAGAAGAACATGTGTGGGTATAGGCGACTCGATTGGGTAGGAGAGATGGAGGTGAGAAAGAGAAGTAAGTATTTGATTGCTAGTTTATAATTGGCACGTGGTGTAATTTAATTGAGCCACGTAAATGATTAGTATTTTTGAATATTGAATAATCAGTACTCAAATATTATTCCAAAACAAATAAGAAAGCTTTAAAACATGAACATTAAGCATTGACATACAATCATCATATGGCAATTTATAATTTGAGTAACAATTGTTTACTGAATCCTTACATTTTTCAATGAAGATCTGTTTCTTCATCCATACACGTGCCTGCGCTGTCCTATTTTCAGTAGGTGGTACTCTTGCAAATTAAACGTTATTATAAATTTTTGTTTTTTGTTTTTTATGTTCACCTGCACCATCAGGTTTGGCGAACTGTCGGTCATACATGGTACCACTCTACCAAATTATTGTATTATCTACAAAGCTTAATGATGTTATGTTTACCTTAATTAATAATCCCAAAACAAAAGAAACAAAGGGTAAGCTTAATTATATTGGATTTGGTCCCAAGTTTGACTGGTCATCCTTCTACCTTTCGCAAAGTCGCCTGTTGAGTTGTCCCTAGCTAAAGCCTACCCCTCTGGCCACCTTTGTTGAAAGTTGCGTAACTTGCATTTCACCCGCACGCTACGGCAAAATATTACTGAGGTCTTCTGCCGTAGAGCGGAAAAAATGATTGAGATATTAATATATTTAATTTATATAAGAATTATAAGTGAGTCAACAAATGTGTGTGATACTAATATATTAAATTTATGAGTTTAATACATTAAACTCATGAATGTGATATCAATATATTAAATTCGTATTAGTGCAGCAGTAGTGTTATATGTATCAAACTCAGTTTAATACATTCTTATATATAAATATCACACTCACTCAAACTATGTGGAAGACTTATAGAAATTTTTTTCACTAAAATAGGTATACCATCGTGTAATGTTACAAAATAATAATTTGGCTAAGACAACATAATTAGTTGAATGGTTAGATAGTTTCATATAGAAATGAGCAAGTCTGATTATATTAGGTAATATTCGAGCTCATATAAGTACAAATACAATAATTTGTGTAGGACATCTTGACTAATTGGATGATTATACACTCTTACAAAGAACGAGCCTGGTTATATTAGGTATCATCCAACCCACATGAATAAAACTTTCAATGTTCACAAACATAGCCTATACGAGTCTATGATAGTGGCATGACTAGTTGTTATATCGAAGGTTTTATTATGTTACTAATTAACGAGTTGTGATATGATAGACGATATGATTGATAAGTCATAAATGTATAATACATTAATATGAATAAATATATAATATTACGTGACAACATTACCATTGCACTAGAAAATTCTCGAAATTACAGCTTAAGATCAAGGATAAAACCATCCATATATCTTTGGAATTAATTAACTTGGCTCACCAAAATTAAGGAGGAATTCCTCCACAAGATACTTAATGACTGATTCACCAAATTTCGTACTAATGATTAAAATCGTTCATAATATTACTCACTATATAAAGATTATCTATGCAAAAAATTAATAAAATATGAGATCATTTAGTTATCGAACCATATAAAAAAATATGGACATACCCGGTAAAAGAATTATGAACCATCTATCTTTTTGCTACTGTTGATTGATTAAATGATCTTATTTTGAATTAATTTTGTGTAGAGATGATCTTTATAGAGTGATTTATATAGGGATGACAAAAATTCTCGTGAGTATGGATAACCGCAAGGACCCGCCCTTTTTAAACCCGATGAGGCGGATATGGTAATAGCTCCCCTGCCCTGAAACCGTCCCATACACCAGTTTAGCATTTTATAATTTTGAAAATATACAATTTTTATATAATTTTGTAATATATATTTTACATCATCATTAAATTTATGAGTCATTTTTTAGTATTTAAGACTGATTTTAATATTATATGATGTGTTTTATTTACTTTAAACACATTATCATGTATTTATAATAATTTTTTTATTATTTGAACAAGAAACTGTTCCGCAATTTTAATTTTAAGGATCCAATCCTTTCTCTACATCTTTGAGCATTACCCACTCCCTTTGGCAATCGGCCCCCGCCTGCAATTTCAAGGCGCAAACACACACTGGGCAACGTACAGACCGCCTTTCGATGTTAATGAGGCGGGTGGCCTCTTTGGCGGGTCCCATCCCTAAAGGACTCCCCATGATTTCTATCGACCCATTTGAGCTGTTACTTACTGATTAACCCCACGACAACTTTTCCGTCCTCAACGATAAAAATGCGCGATTGGACAAAAAATATGTGATGAAGAAGAAAGTTAAATTAAAAAAAAAGAAAAAGAAAAGAAAAGGATTTATTCCTACTGCATGGGGCTGGCCACTGACAGAGCGCCACTTACCAGAGTTACCGCCACCGCGCAAATTATCGTTGTCCAGTCGGCTTTTCCCGGACAATATTCAATACATAAAACAAATTGTGGACAGGCAATTGGAAATTTCGTCAACAGCTGAACGGGTCAATTTAGGGAAAACGTTTCTTCAATTAATAGCATCTTCTTACTCATATATAATGTGATGACATGTCGCTAAATTATTTTGGTTCAAAAATAAATTACTTTTTCACCTAACCACAATGTGTTTATCTCACATGTAAATAGTAATCTTGTAAAAGAAACTCATAAGTAAAAAGACTGCTCTTGAGAATTTTTTCAGGGTTATCGCAATGTAATGTTATTAACACATGTGTTATAATATAAAATGACGGCAAAATTGATATGTCATGGACTTAGAGTTTCTTATTAATTAATAGACAAACTTCCAAATGGTGAATAATCCTAGTAGTTTAGGCATTTCATTTCAATTCATCGTGTTTCAGGTTCAAATTTTTTTTTTCTTTCAAGTAGTTTAGATGAATTAAGTATAAATTCTCTTATCATTTGTCAAAAAAATTCATAAACAAATGTGTCATACACATGAGTTGATGGATAAAACACATAACAATATGACAGTTTCACAAACAAATTATTTGTTATTAAGTGTCATGTTAGCCTTTTAGGTATGATGTTTAATGGCTTGGCAATTATGAAGATATCACTAATATTATGTCCTTAAAAGATACATGCAGTCCAAATAAATATGACTTATTAAATAAGAGTACAAACAAAGAAAACTCTATTTAGGTAATGAACTTAGCCCCAAAGGAAAAGAATTCATTTACTTTTGACTGAAAAAAGAAAATAAAAAGTTGAACTGCAAAACACTGTGTCTAATTTCTACTTAACGACAAGTAATTATTATTAATTTTCCTAATAAATCGATAAAGTGATGTTAAATTAAAGTAAAAATGGTAGAACGAAGACTTTTAAAAGGGACGAAATAATCAAAGTCTTTATAAAGACCAAAACAGTTTCTTTATGGTTTCCCACCGTTAAGGCGTAGACGCGAAGGTTTTCAAATCCATCACTTCCTGCACTTCCTCTCCCATTTCAAATTTTCTCGGCGAATTTTCTCGCACTTTCCGGCATTCTTCCCAAACAGAAAGCTTCCGCTTCTTCACAAGGTAACTTTGAACCTTTGTCCTTTTTAGTCATATCGTTAATTTTAACTCCTCTGTTTTTCTCTCTTTATAATTTTCTCCTTCTACTGTAGCTTGCATCCTGAGTTGTTCTTCCTCGGCTGCTTCCGCGTTCGGATCTGTCCAGTCCGGTTGCTTGCTTCTTGCTTCAATCGATTCGAGAACTGTTTGGTTGCCGAGAAAGTTGACGCTTCTATCAGAATCGAGCTTAGCATTTGTGTGCCGATTTTAGTAACAAGACGATCGGAGGTATTGATTTTCTCGCTCTAGAACCTTGATAATTTGTAATTTAGAAATTTAATCCAGTTTATTTTGCTTGGAGTAGATTTGTACGAGTTCAGGAACAAGTAGATTGATTTTCTTACTCTAATTTTCTTATTTTTGCTTTCTGGAAAATTCTACTAGAATTTAAGCTTCGAATGAGTCAAAGAGGAAAATGTTGTATGAATTATGCATGTATAATTATAATTATTCGACCGAGAAATCTAATTCACTTATTTTTCCGTAATTTTGTTTGAATTTATTAATTTAAGAGCTGTGAGTTTCTAGATTTCAATTTTTCAGTCTGGTCCCGGAACTTTTAGTAATTGCAGTATCGTACTGGTTTCCTACTTCTGTACGCCATAGTTGAGTAAAATATAGCATTGTGGGTTCTGATCTGGTGAAAGGGAAAAAATAATAATAAACGTAGCTACTTGTAGGGATTTGACCAATTGGTCTGTGCAAGTTTTGTGACAAGGAATTAACTGCTACTGGTTGTATTTTGTTGAAAAGTCTTAAATATTAGAGGTTTTTTTTAATGGAAATTTTCAACTTTTTTAGAGCACTTCTCTGGTGTTTCTGGAAGTAGCTGGGGAAGCAAAGTTGACATATAGGATTTAGATTCCAGATAATATGCTATCGATGCCGTTTAAGTTGGGCACCTTGAGAATTATATCATATATGTATGTATGGCATTGCTTGTTGCTTATGCGTGTTCATCTAATTTTCCAGTTGTTGCTTATGTTTTAGTAGCTGCTCTCACTCACTATTTAATGTGAGATTGATCTATAATTTGTTTTTGTTTTTTGTATGGAACCATCTGCTCTTTAGTGTGCTTTTCTGCTATTGAACATTGATTGAATCTTTTGTTTACATGAATCTGCACTCACAAACAGATTCTTGTAAGTTCTTGTAGACTGATTGATGTGGGTTTTGGTTCAGTGTGGTAGTGTCTCTGGAAGATGAAGCTGTTAGCAGAACCGTAGTTGGTTTCTGTTTGGATGGCAGACTTAAAAGGAAGATGTGAAACATTTACTTGACAGATATACATCTTGTGAAACATTTCCTGTAAGGGATAGACGTTTAGTGATTCATGCACGTGATTACCTGATGATGTTAGTTGGGCTTCATGATGATCAATAACTTGGGAAACCGGGCTCAGAGCTGTTGATGCAATTTTGTAATCACCAGATGAAGAAATCGTATGGCGGTATTGTGGCTGCATGTCTATTCATGCTGCTAGTTTTGAGATATGGCATCATAAACTATCCCTCTGGGGATAGTTTCTTAACTAATGCACTCTACACCAATACTAGTAATCCTCTCGAATGGTTAAATACTACTCCACCTGCAGTTCAGAATCCAGAGAATGCTTCTGAAGTGATTTCTGCTGAGATTATAGTCTTTAGCCTCTTTGCTCAGAGGAATGTATCCAACGAAGAGCAGCAAACTATGCAGACATGGAACCTTTTGAAACACCTGATTAATCAAGCTCAGGGTTTGCCTAATGCGGTGGATGCTATAAAGGAAGCTGGAGTTGCATGGAATAGTCTTATGGCTTCGGTTGAAGAGCAAAGACTTGGTTATACAAATGAAAGTTCACCTGGGAAAGCAAAAGAAAAGCAGTGTCCTCATTTTCTTAATAAAATGAACGGGACAGGAATTGACAATAGTGTTTCTAAGTTGCGGGTCCCTTGTGGCCTCACTCAAGGTTCTTCAATTACAATTATTGGCATTCCGAATGGACTTCTTGGAAATTTTCGAATTGACTTCACAGGGGAGCCTCTTCCAGGGGAGCCCGATCCACCCGTTATATTGCATTATAATGTTAGGCTAAATGGTGATAAGGTAACTGAGGACCCCGTAATTGTACAGAACACATGGACTGTTGCTCATGATTGGGGTGAAGAGGAGCGTTGCCCGTCCCCAACTCCTGAAAAGAACAATAAAGGTAACTTGCCCTCCTTTTCTATTAGTTGACTATATCAAAGATTTAGTATATAGCTTCGTTTGACATATTACAGTTGATAATTCACTGACTTATTGTGCCTGGTGACAAATAGTGGAATTGCAGTTACAGTAACATGAAACAGTTTGTCAATAGCTTTGTATTTTGGTCTCTTCCTCTAGCCCATTCTTCCTTTTTTCGTCGTGGTGTGCATCCATCAGATAAATTCTTTTCTTTACAAGAAATGCATCTTATAGAAATTCTTCCTTATCTCATCATGGTGTATAACTCAATTCAGACACTCTGTTTCTGCAATAAGTTGAGAAACATATTCTCACCTAGCCTACAGGATTGAATTTATCTAGAAGAAATGCTGTATGAAATACACTTTGTGGTGAAGTTACTGGTGATAGCTGTCTATATTTCCTTTTAGGTTTGGGTCGTAGCATGCTACACTATCTTTGTAAATTTACTAACGATTGAATGTAATGTTTCCATGTGAAACCATGCTCGGTTATAAGGACTATTTATTTTTACTCTGTCCTAAAAAATTTAATGGTTGACAGTGGATGAGTTGGACCAGTGCAACAAGATAGTTGGAAAAACTGAAGAGCAGAGGATACGTTCCAATGTTTCAAGGCAGGTTTCAACTGCGCAAGATGGATCAAAGTCCAGAAGATACTTTCCATTTAAGCAAGGTTATCCATTTGTTGCAACACTTAGAGTGGGTTCAGAAGGAATCCAAATGACCGTTGATGGGAAGCATCTAACGTCTTTTGCATTCCGCGAAGTAAGTTCTTCAAATTTAATTCTTCGTGTTGCTTTTGGAAGTAGATGGTAAACACCTGTCCTTGTGAATTCATACGCTCTTTTCCTGGTTTTCTGTTCAGACTTTGGAGCCATGGCTTGTTAGTGAAGTAAGGATATCTGGAGACTTGAAATTGATTTCTGTCCTAGCCAGCGGTTTACCCACGTCTGAGGATTCAGAGCACATAATTAATTTAGAAGAACTCAAATCTGCTCCTCTTTCTCCTCACAAACAAATGGATCTCTTTATTGGTGTTTTCTCTACCGCAAACAATTTTAAACGAAGGATGGCTGTTCGAAGAACATGGATGCAGTATGCTGCTGTACGATCAGGGGCAGTTTCAGTGCGCTTTTTTGTTGGTTTGGTGAGCTCACATGTGAAACCTTGTTCTTTGTTATTACAACATTTCTTTTCTCCATCATCAGGCGCGTTGCTCAGTAATATGCAAAATTTATGCTGTGTTTTCACTGAAACATATTTATGCTGTCTTTATTATATCCTTTTGCTAAATTATTCATCAAATTTGTAATGTAATGCAGCATAAGAACCAAATAGTGAATGAGGAACTTTGGAACGAGGCACAAACCTATGGAGACATACAGCTGATGCCTTTTGTTGATTACTATGGCCTCATTACCTGGAAAACTTTGGCTATATGCATCTTTGGGGTAAAATACTTACTTTTTCTTGAGTGCGTTGGGACATCTCTTCTTTTTCTAATTGATTTGATCTCTTCAACAGACGGAGGTTGTTTCAGCAAAGTTTGTCATGAAGACGGATGATGATGCATTTGTCCGTGTCGATGAAGTGCTAGCTTCCTTACACAGGATTAAGGTGACTCAAGGCTTGCTGTATGGCCTCATTAACTCAGATTCCCGACCCCATCGAAATCCAGAGAGCAAGTGGTATATCAGCCCTGAGGTAATTTTCTAAACTTTGCCAACTTTGCAAGCTGTGTTACAACTGGGTTTGCTCCCCAAATTAGGAATCAAATTTTACAATATCTTAAATTGATGCGTAGTTTATCATTGGTAAAAAGTAAAAGAAACTGTATTCTGCTTCTCACATTTTTTTCCCATTCGTTGTGTCTGCTGCGTTAATGAAGGA
This sequence comes from Gillenia trifoliata, assembly GCA_018257905.1. Lineage (NCBI taxonomy): Eukaryota > Viridiplantae > Streptophyta > Magnoliopsida > Rosales > Rosaceae > Gillenia > Gillenia trifoliata. Next base: position 4,798,608 of record CM031083.1, on the reverse strand, counting down.
ATGGCCCGAAGAGACTTACCCACCTTGGGCACACGGTCCTGGTTATGTGGTGTCGAATGACATAGCAAAGGCAGTTTCCCAGCGATATAAAAAGGGCAGATTAAAGGTAAGAAGCAATCTGCATTTTGCAACCAGTCTATCACTATAGCTTCTCAATGAAAAGGAAGAAAATAAAAATTTTATTTGAAATTTGGAATGGTTTCTGTATCTGAAAGAGAACACTGCTTTGTTGTGGTCAGATGTTTAAGCTGGAAGACGTGGCGATGGGCATCTGGATTTCGGATATGAAAAAGGAGGGTCTAAATGTAAGGTACGAGAAGGAAGAGAAGGTCTACAACGAAGGGTGCAAGGACGGCTATGTCGTTGCACATTACCAAGGTCCCAGGGAGATGCTCTGTCTCTGGCAGAAAATTCAAGAAGGGCAAGTTGCCAAATGCTGCGGTGGTGATAGGTAGACACAGTGATGTCATTCATTCCATATCGGAACCTTTTAGTTAAGAGTTTCACGATCAACCTCCGAAGCTGAAGAGCCAAATCTTGGTAGCCCGATCATTTTGTCGAGAGTAGTTGACCGAGATTGACCAAAGCCGAGACCCTACCAAGGCACTAACTAAAAGAGGAGATAGTTATTATAGTAACGAGCCTGCGATTGCTGTATATTTTAGTTAATACTATAAAGCGATGTCATAGGATATATAGTATAACAGAGAGGTGGAGAGATCTGTTGATGTATAGAATTCGCGCGCAGTAGCATTAGCATTAGCATTATTTTCGTACTCTTGGCTCTTTCCCTTCTCATCCAATACTTTTTTTGCAGTCATTCAATGAAAAATGCAGAAAAATAGAGAAGTAGCGTTCGACAAAAGCGATCTAACAGAAGAGTTTTACATAGAAGCAGATTCAAATCTATCTTGGCAAGAAACCATGCTGAGAAACTGCAATCTCGAATGCTTGAATCCTTTCCCCGGTAGCAAAACCATTGCGATCATACGATGATATTTCGTGTATGTTGAGATCGTTGCAGGCCTTGATGAGCTCCTCGCCGAGACGTGTAGCAGCTTCCTATAAGATGTAACAACAGAAAGTAGTTTAGAGAGCTTGCGTTACGCAATGACTGTCTAAATTGACAGAGGCTGAGATCTCTCCTGCACAAGCGTGGATTACTTACACTGGTACTACAACCGGGATTCTGACGAATAGATTTCTGCAGGGTGCTTCCGTAAAACAAGCAGTTCTTGTTTTGGTCATCTACCAACATAGCATACAGCTGCTTATCCGAACAGAATACTGAAAGCCTCGGTCTCTTCGACGTGCCGTTATACTGATTCAGAAGTGAACAAAATCACAATTCCGGCGGATCAGAAACTAAAGCAATGATAATCATCGCGAAACAAGCGGATCAAAGAGTTCGAATTAAAACCAATCAATGCACACATATTTCATCAAATGCAGGGAAGATGACAATGACATACCTTCTTCTGCATTCTTCTGTTTCGAGTTTTCGCACTATCCGTTCTAGCATTCCCCCTCGCTCTCATAACTAACGGCTTCGCCGAGAAACCTACACGAAACCCAGGATTTGACATTAAACCCATAACACAGAGACAGAGTTGCATTGCATGCATTAGTAGTGGTAGCTTTTCCTTATCTTTTGAGGACCATTTGAAAGAAAATGAAAATCTAGTGCAAGTTGGGGTTCACTTACTTGTTCTTCTAGTCTGCTGCATGGGTTGAATTTGAAAGTTGGAGGTTGCTGAACGAAGGCCCAAAAATGCAGAAGTCGAGAATTTCAGAGCAGCGGCATTCGCAAGAGCCATACCACTTTGTGTTCGAAAGAAGGTCGTTGAGGAATTTCATCAAACACCTTATGTGCGGTCTTTTGCAGGAAGTTTAATTTGCAATTTTTTTTAGAAGTTTCGTATTCTGACGAAGAGGAACAGCTTCCGGTTTGGCGGCTCTCTGGAATCTGCTAAGTATAGATTACTCGAGAAATCCAGCAGGCTCAGGAATTTAAAAGAAAATAACAAAAAGTCCAGCTTGAATGTAGCAGAAATGCTGACCGATAGCCAATAGCACTGGCAAACGATGTCGTATTAGCTGTTGAGGGTGCATGCCAATTTTATGTTTAATTTTTTTGAGAATGTTGGTCAAAATTTGACTATACGGCGGAGATAAAAAAAATATGAAAAAGAGGATATGGGAATTTTATTTAATTATTTTTTAAAGCAAAAAAAAAAAGATTACATAGACAAGTCTTAAGGACAAAACGTAATCTTAAATTACATTGATTTCATCTTTGCAAGAATGAAATGTAATAAAATAGAATGACCCAAAACCACGAAACACATCAGCAACAACGTTTGCGTTCCAATAAATGTGGCGAAAAGAGATATTGTGAAATCTGCACTCCAGCTTTTGGATGTTGAACACCAAAGTGAGGAGATGCCACATTATTTTTTTGTTTGGGTTAGCAAATATATAATGGTAATACATAACCTCAATGTAAGTTTTTCTGAAGAGAATTGGACATTAAAACTTATTCTAATTATAACCAGCACATACATAAACTTTACTAATATGAGTGTTCGATCACGCTATTTGGATGACAGTTTTTAAAACCAAATTATTTTGGTTCCACACAATGTAAGAGTTACTCCAAACAATCATACCGAAAATTTTCTCTAATGTAACACCACCTCTTAGGCTAAAAACAATATAATTACTTGTCTTTACAAGGAGATACGAATTGAAGGGCATCCCTTTTTTCCTCTAAAATATCCTCCCAAACTGAAAAAAGACACCCTTTTGAAGATAAAGAGAAACCTGGTTGTCTTGTACGAATAGTGGCAATTGCCACGCCATAAAGCTAACACACAAAAAAAAAGGCTTAATTTTACTACATTCGCCACGTGCCGTGTGGCACTAGTCCCACTTCACTCTTCTAACCTTGATATTTTTCAACTTTTTCCAGAAGTTCCAGATCTTTCTACACCCTTCTTTTATCCTAATGCGGTCACCCTCCCCCTCCCCCTCCCCTCTTAAATCCTCCCCCATCCCAACCCCTAAATTCTCCTAAATTCTGATTCTTCGTCTTCCCAAATCTCACTCGAAATTTCTCTCCGTTTTCGTTCTCAATCCCAAAAAAATCCAAAAAATTTCATGGATTCCGAAGCTGAGTTTGCGTCTGAGTTCTCTTCCTTCTTCGACTGGCTCATGAGGAGGGGTCGAGATCGAGAGCTCTCTGTGCTCATGCCCTTAATCTTAGGTGCAGCCGCCGCCGCCTCCGCCGCCACACCCGACCCGGAAGACCCAGATGGAGAAAACCCGGAAAGACGAACCCCGCGGGAACGAATCGTCCTCATCGATCCTTTCAACCAACGCGTGGCGGTGATCGAAGGCGATTCGGACCTGGACTCGCTGCTGCATGGGCTGGGGGGCAAGGACGGTCAGCCGCCGGCGTCGAAGGCGTCGATTGACGCCATGCCGAGTGTCAAGATTGTCGAGGCCGATGGTGGGTCCGAGTGCTCGATTTGCTTGGAGCAGTTTGAGGTCGACGGCGTGGCGAAGGAGATGCCTTGCAAGCACAGTTTTCATGGGGGTTGTATAGAGAAGTGGCTGAAGCTTCATGGGTCGTGCCCGGTTTGCAGGTTTATGATGCCGGTTGAGGAGGAGGAGGAGGTGGGGAAAAAGAGCGATGAAGTGGGCGGAGAGGGGAGGAGAGTCGACGGAGAGATTAGGGTTAGGGTTTTTGTCCACAATGGCAGGAGAGCAAGTGAGGGTTCTGAGCAAGCCAGTGACGATGATACGATGCAGAGTTAGGAAAAAAAAGGTTTCTGATCATGATTTGGAGAGAGCGCGAGGGAAAAAAAGTTGAGAATTTTTTTTTTCTTGTGAATTTGTAGGAACAAGGAGGAATTTTGTACAGGATCTCAAAGCTTTTCAAGGTTCAAAAATAGTTTTATATTTTGTTCATAATGTGTTGTCTTATTTTTTAATTCCGAAATTTATCAACTTGATTGAAATTATACAGTATGGAAGCACTTGCAATTGACTGACTGAAACAAGCGGATTAAGATAATCGCGGATTTAATTAAGCATTTTTCTCTCTTGGAGAATCTTGATCCCTTGGTATCTTCCAAGCATTACCAAAGTGGCCATTGGATTTGAGCCATCAACAACTCTCAATCCCTTCACTCCATAAACCCTGTAATTCTTGTCGACCACGGATCCCATGGTGCAGCCACCATGGTAGTGATAGAAAGTCCTCACATTCTTCTTGCACAGTTGCCTCAGCTCATCGTCGGTAGACATTGACTGGCTTCTGCGTTCGATCCCCAGGAAGTAAGCGATCGATTCAGACCTCACAATTCGCTCGAGCAGCCGACCCAGCTTCACACATTCTGCCATATCTTTCTCCTTTGCCAGGTAGTTGAATGTGACTGAAGGGTTTTCGCGGGGGTCGGTGCTGTTCAGTTCAAGCTCTCCTTCTGATTCAATGAAGGCTAGTTTGCCAGTAATCGGCATTATTGTTGCGTTGGAGCCGATAGGTAAAATCGATGCCTCAGTTATGAGTTTGAAGCCATCTGCTATGGCAGTGACTTTGGGAGAATCTGTTGGGAAATTTTTCGGCTTCGAGTGCGCTGGCTCAGGTTTGAGTGAAATGCAAGGATTGTCTTTCATTCCTTTCCCAACCCCCTTTAGGTTTACTGCAACTGGAATGTTGAACTGGTTTAGGTGTTTCTGAGGGCAGCCTAAAGCTCCTGCTGCTAGTATCACATCGCCCGTCGAACTCCTCGAGTTCTTCCGCGGGTTGAGGTAAGCTTCGTAAGTTTGCGAAGAGCTCCCGTGGCTCTTGATGAATCTTATTCCTCTAGCTACTGTCTCATTTCTGTTACCTTTCTTATCAAGGATGACACTCGTTACAGTTGCATTCAAAAGAAGCGTGATGTTGTTTAGATTCCCTGCCGCGAGAAAATCAGCTGAGCTGTGTCTTCTTCCCCGTTCATCAAACGTTGTCGCGCCAATCTTCGTTCCCTCGATATGATCCAGACTATAACCGTTGTATGGGAAAATTCCTGCTTCAAGAAAGCTAAGATCAGCAACATACTGCCATGGAGTCAGTTTAGGTTTAAAGGCATTCCTAAACTCCGCCCATTTATAAGCATCCAACACTATCTCCTTATTCCACCCAACCTTTTCGACATAGTCCTCACTTGCTCTGCTGAAAAACCCGCCGTTGATGGCGGATCCTCCTCCTAGAACCCTTCCTCGGAAATTGGAAACACCGTCCTTGGAGACGAAATGTTGCGCAACTGTGTACTCATCAGTTTGGAGCAGTAAGAGCCCATAGTTCTTGTTTTCCATTATCAAGGGATTTCCGTACGGCGAGCCACCTCGTTCCACCAAGAGCACTGAGAACTTCTCAGACAGGGTCGCGGCTAGGGGACAGCCGGCAGTGCCTCCTCCAACAATAATGTAGTCGAAGGACTTGCCGGAGACTTGATTGACGTCTGAAGTAGTCATATGGGGGAGTGTTTGTCCTGCAATTAGGAAAGAAGCCAGAATTTGATAATCAATTCTCAACATTCAAAGCTAGCTACAAAATCACTTTTTTTCGGATAACTATTTCGTTTTTCAGTTTTCAGCTTTTGTTTTCATTTATTCTGATAAGAGTAAATAGCATACCATGAATCCATGAAGAACACAAGGCCAAATAAGCAAATGGGAGGAACACATACAATGAAAATCCCATTGCCATGTACACTCTCTCTAATGCTTGTGTTCTACTAAACATATTTTTCTCTTTTAATAGGTATTCGTCAACTACCGTTTCCTTTTACTCGCTACTAAAGGCGTGTGTATTTAATTGTATCATATCCTCTTTGTACTTATTAATTCACCATATATTAATGAATAACGTACTTTAAAAAAAAAGAAGAAGAGAAATGGAGTTTTAAAATATATTGATTTCGTTTAAAATCTCATTTGGATACACTGAATTGGTCTGGTGGAAAGCAAGCAAAGAGTTGGAGCCCCCAACCCGAGTTCAAACTACTACATATGCATTATGTGGAGCCACCAACTCTGTTTTGACGTATCGTTTGACTCGAGAGCTAAAATTACGCTAATACCTCATGCTATATGAGATTGTATAGGAAAGAGATTAGTTTGTCTCCACTGTGTGGTGAGATATCTCTTACATTATATAAAGAATATACGAAGTTACCATTCTGATGCATTGTTAACAATTTAATATCCAAACCAAGACTAAGTTTGGTCTTCCATTAATACATGAATAAGTCTTCATCAAATTGTGGAAGGTGAGTTTGCTGCACACAAAGTCTTCATTCGTTGCATCGACACAAAAGCCTGTTATCCAATTGTGGCCTAGCTACCGGACCGGTCGGTGTTTTTTTTGTGGTTCTCTTGCTGAACTCAATCTTATGTTATAGTAAGTAAAGTTTAGGGTAAATTACAATTTATCTCCTCAAATTTGTGTTCAATTGCTACCTCATATATCATATTCAAAATACTACAATCTCATACATAAATTTACAATTTTATTACAATTTTCTACATCTGTTAATAAATCTGTTAAGTTTACCGTAAGTAATAACGTGGCATAAAGAATCAATTAAAAGATAGCTAAGAAAAAATAAAATAAAAAATTACTTATTTTTGTGCTAAAAAATTAGAAAAATGCATTTGTACACTGCGGGCTGCGGCGTCAAACACTTCTCAATTAGGAACCTCAAACTCTCCTCCATTAGCGGTGGCGTCGTCTTCGTAATCTCCCTCGTCGACGACGCCCTCCAATCGATCCGGGTCTCACGTTTGGTGATTGATTGATTTTAGATTTGGAATTCACAGTCATTTTTACGTTTCTATCAATTTTCTAGGAGGAGTGAGAGAGAATTCCGGCGGGTGGGAGACGATGGGAATGAGATTATGAAAAGCTTGAGATTAATTTTCTGGGTTAAACTAATTTGATTAATTTTATGGGTTACACTGTTCTAATTAATTTTCTGGGGTGTGGTTTGGGGAGAGGCATTTGATTGTTCGAGTTGGGAGAGGTTGGTGGTTGTCGAACAGAGAGGAGGAAGAGAGGGACGGTGACGGAGGTCACCCAAGATATGATATTATATGTGCCACGTTATCACTTAATGGATAACTTAACAGATTTACTAACTAATATATAAAATTGCAATGAAATTGTAACTTTATGTATGATAATGTATGAGGTTTCAATTAAATACAAATTTAGGGTTAATAAATCTGTAATTTACCCTAAAATTGAAGTTAAGGGTTTTCATTTGACATGATTATTATATGGCTAATCCAAGCTGTTGAAGCTCAATCTCAGATCGATCATCACTAGGGTTTAAGCATTCCTGTCTCTTGAAGAATCTTGATCCCTTGGTATCTTCCAAGCATTAACAATGTAGCCATTGGATTTGTGCCTGGAGACTCCACGAAAGTTGACCCATCAATTACTCTCAATCCCTCGACACCAAAAACCCTGTAATTTTTGTCAACCACCGATCCCATGGTGCAACCTCCATGATAGTGGTAGAAGGTCCTCACATTGTTCTTGCAAAGTTTTCTCAGCTCATCGTCGGTCGACATGGACTCGTTTCTGCGTTTGCCTTCGATCCCAAGAAAGTAAGCAATCGATTTAGACCTTACAATTTGCTCGAGCAGCCGACCCAGCTTCACGCATTCTGCCATATCTTCCTCCTTTGCCAGATAGTTGAATGTGACTGAAGGGTTTTTGCGAGGGTCGGTGCTGTTCAGTTCAAGCTCCCCTTCTGATTCTGGGAAGGCAAGTTTGCCAACGATCGGCATTATTGTTGCGTTGAAGCTGATAGGTAAAATCAATGCCTGAATTACGAGTTTGAAGTCGTCTGCAATGACGGTAACTTTGGGAGAATCTGGTGGGAAATTTTTTGGCTTCGAGTCAGCTGGCTCGGCTAAGAGTGCAATGCAAGGATTGTCTTTCATTCCTTTTCCAACGCTCTTTAAGTTTACTGCAACTGGAATGTTGAACTTGTTTAGGTGTTTCTGGGGGCCAATGCCACTTAACAACAAAATTTGAGGGCTGCCTAAAGCCCCTGCTGCTAGTATCACATCGCCTGTTGAACTCCTCGAGTTCTTCGGCGTGTTGAGGTAAGCTTCATGGGTTTGCGAAGAACTCCCGTCGCTCTTGATGAATCTTATGCCTCTAACTATTGTCTCATTTCTGTTACCTGCAAAAGCCATTTAGGAATTTAGCCATAATCAATAGGGTTAATTTCCCGACGTGGGATTCACACTCTCAAAAGTTTCACGCTTACCTTTTTTATGAAAGATGATGCTTGTCACAGTTGCATTCAAAAGAAGTGTGATGTTGTTCGGATTCCCTGCCGCGAGAAGATCAGCTGAGGTGTGTCTTCGTCCCCGTTCATCAAATGTAGTCGCGCCAATCTTTGTTCCCTCGATGTGATCCAAACTAAAACCATTGTAAGGGAAAATCCCTGCCTCAAGAAAGCTTAGCTCAGCAACATACTGCCATGGAGTCAGTTTAGGTTTAAATGCATTTCTAGACTCCACCCATTTATAAGCATCCAACACCATCTCCTTATTCCACCCAACCCTTTTGACATAATCCTCACTTGCCCTGCTGAAAAACCCGCCGTTGATGGCGGATCCTCCTCCTAGAACTCTTCCTCGGAGATTGGAAACCCCGTCCTTGGAGACGAAGCTTTGCGCAACTGATGTGTACTCGTCAGTTTGGACCAATGAGAGCCCGTAGTTCTTGTTTTCCATGATCAAGGGATTTTCATACGGCGAGCCACCTCGCTCCACCAAGAGCACCGAGAACTTCTCAGACAGGGTTGCGGCTAGGGGACAGCCGGCGGTGCCTCCTCCAACAATAATGTAATCGAAGGACTTGCCCGAGACTTGATTGACATCTGAAGTAGTCATGTGGGGGAGTGTTTGTCCTGCAATTAGGAAGGAAAGCAGAATATGATCATCAATTCTCAACATTCAAAGCTAGTTACAAAATGACATTTTACGGGCGTTTGATAACCATTTCGTTTTCAGTTTTCACTTATTTTGAAAACTAAAAATTGAAAACTGAATTAGTTATCAAACGGGATTTAAAAGTAATTAAACAGGATAATTAGGGGCACATAGCATACCTTGGATCCATGAAGAACACAGGACCAGATGAACAAATACGAGGAACAGATGCAATGAAAACCCCATTGCCATGAATGCTCTCTCTGAAGCTTATCTTCGACACTAACATATTTTTCTCTATTAATAGGCAAAGTCAATGATCTTTTACTACCTACTTACTTTTAAATTAATTAAACTAACACACCAACTCTCCCATTTTATCATTAACAATTTGATATATAAAGAAGTCTCCATTGGCTGCACACAAGTCTTCCATTCACGAAGTCTGCAGTTGACATGATTATTTGTTTATATTTTGTTCATATTCTTTTGCCTTATTTTTCAACTTTTTCTTGTGAAATTTGTGGACTTCGAATTCATACAAATCTCCGGTGAGCACTGAAGTTGGACGTAGCCAAGATTAGGGCACTTCCACCCATCACCCAATTGCAAGGGCAAGCACCAAAACACACTCTACCCATACCCAATTGCAAGGGCAGCTGCCTTCGGTTGCTGACGTCATGCTGGCGTCAGCGTGACATTAAAAAATTATTTTTTATTTTTTAATTTTTTTTTTAATTTTTAATTTTTTTTTTAATTTTTATAAATACCCCAAGTTCTCTTCTTCATTCCACACTACAACTCAATATTTTTTTTCTACATCAATTATTTTGGTTTTCTCTCTTCCAAATCCTTGGTTTTTTACAAAAAAAAAAAAAAATTTAAGTGGAAAGTGTCGGTAGAGGGTGTCGGTAGAGTGTGTTGGTGGAAAGTGTCGGTCAAAATTGTTGGTGGGATATTTAAGGCCAACCCAAAAAAAAAAAAAAAAAAAAAAACCTTGCCCTTGCCCTTGCCCTCCACCAACGGGTGGAGTTGCACAAGGGCAAGCACTGTTCACAGAAGGCAATTGTTGTCCTTGCCCTTGCCCTTGCCCTCCACCAACGGGTGGAAGTGCTCTTAGCCGAACCACTATAACTAGTTGTGATCTTCGTGTTCGTTTGTTTTTGCTCGGTTTTTGGTATTTTCTTTGTGGTTGGTTTGTTTGTTTGGCTCATCGGAGTCCATTGATAACAAGATCCATAGAAGCGTTTGTACAACAAAATCTTAATTTGACACGATTATTGTGGCTAAAAATACAAGTTGATGAAGTTCGATCTAGGATCGATCATCTTTCGGGTTTAAGCATTTTCTCTTTCTTGAAGAAGCTTCATCCCTTGGTATCTTCCAAGCATTAACAAAGTGGCCATTGGATTTGTGCCTGGTGAATCCAAAAATGTTGATCCATCAACTACTCTCAGTCCCTTGACTCCATAAACCCTGTAATCCTTGTCAACCACTGATCCCATGGTGCAACCTCCATGGTAGTGATAGAATGTCCTCACATTCTTCTTGCATTGTTTCCTCAGCTCATCTTCCGTAGACATCAGCTCGTCTTGTCGCTTGCGTTCGATCCCCAGGAAGAACGCAATCGATTCAGACCTTACCACTCGCTCAAGCAACTGAGCCAGCTTCACACATTCTGCCAAATCTTTCTCCTTTGCTAGATAGTTGAATGTGACTGAAGGGTTTTCTCTGGGGTCAGTGCTGTTCAGCTCAAGCTGTCCTTCTGATTCTGGAAATGCGAGTTTCGCAGCAATCGGCATTACTGTTGCATTGGAGCTGATAGGTAAAATTCCTGCCTCAATTATAATCTTGAAGTGATCTGCTATGCCGACAACTTTCGGAGGTTCTGGTGGGAAGTTTTTCGGGTTAGGGTCAGCTAAGAGTGCAATGCCAGGATTGTCCCTCATCGCTTTTCCAACACCATTTAAGTCGACTTCCAGTTGGACATCGAAGTTCTTCAGGTGTTGATGAGAGCCAATGCCGCTTAACAACAGAATCTGAGGGCTGCCTAAAGCCCCTGCTGCTAGTATCACATCACCCCATGAACATGAGTTCTCCGGCTGGTTGAGGTGAGCTTCATAAGTTTTGCTCGAGTTGCTGTTGCTATTGATGAATCTTATCCCTCTAGCTATTGTCTCATTCCTGTCACCTGCAAAATCATTTAGGAATTTAATTCAACTAAAGCAGTTATCGGTTAAGGGTAGTGATTTTCATGCTCTTGTTTTCTCCTTCTGCACTCCTCCCCTTATCTATGTCCGTTAATTCTCTTTTGACGTATCCAATCCAAAGGCTAAAAAATGATAGGACTATAGGCAGAGAAAATGGAATGCAGAAATCACTCCCGTTAAGAAATACTACCAGTTTCATGCTTACCTTTTTCATGAAAGATGACATTCTTCACGGTTGCATTCAGAAGAACTGTGATATTGCTCGGATTCCCTGCCTGTAGAAGATCAGCTGAGGTGTGTCTTCTTCCCTGTTCATCAAACACACTCGCACCGACCTTTGTTCCCTCGATGTGATCCAAACTAAAACCATTGTAAGGGAAAACCCCTGCCTCAAGAAAGCTAAACTCAGCAGCATACTGCCATGGGGTCAGTTCGGGTTTAAAGACTATTCTAGATTCCACCCATTGATAAGCATCCATCACCATCTCCTTATCCCACCCAACCTTTTCAACAAAATCCTCACTTGCTCTGCTGTAAAACCCGCCATTTATAGCGGATCCTCCTCCTAGAACTCTGCCTCTGAGATTGCTCACACCATCATTGGACACAAAGCTTTGTGCAACTGATGTATATTGATCAGTTTGGAGCAATGAGAACCCATAGTACTTTGTATCCAGCACCAAGGGATTCCCATATGGCGAGCCACCTCGTTCCACCAACAGCACCGAGAACTTCTCAGACAGGGTTGCCGCTAGGGGACAGCCGGCAGTGCCTCCTCCAATGACAATGTAATCGAAGGACTTTCCTGAAACTTCATTGACATCTGAAGTCATATGGGGGAGTGTTTGCCCTGCAATTACAAAAACAGGACAGCAATGCAGAACATTCAAGCTTCTAAAAAGAGATGTTACTAAAAGTAAATAGGGTTAGCGACAAACCTTGAATCCATGAAGAACACAAAGCCAAGCTGACAAATAGGAGGAACAGAGAGAATAAAATGTTCATTACTTTGAATAGTTAGTAGGTTATTAGAAGCTCCAACGTTGATGCTTTCATATAACAAGATTAGAGAGAAAGGCATGAATTGTTTACTCGAGTTTTTCTACTATACATTACTCAACTCGACGGCTAGATTTAAATATTTTAGATGAAACTTTCATATCTGACGGTCTGAAGGATCTCGCCCGTGCAATGCATACCATACATTGATGCATTGTAGAGTTTTCGTAGTTTATTGTCATGTGGGGGCGGGGGGGGGGGACATATAATTGAGTGAGTTCTTTGCCATTGATTAGCTAACATGCGCATGGTGCTTAGTTCATAATTTTGTTTTTTATGATGATTTCTCACCCTCCTCCTCCTCTGCTTGTCCCTTGACAAACAAATATTTCAAGAGTGGTTGACATGATTAACATCAAGTCATGCGACTTGCACCTATAAAAGTAGGGAATCATATGCAAAACATTCTCTACATTCTTTAGGCAAATTAGCTTAATCATATCTCAGAAGCATTAAGCAATAAGCAGTTTCCATCTGGCATTCAAACACGCACGTTTGTGTACACACGTGCGAGAGAGCGAGAGCGAGAACGAGAAAGAGATGTATCCACACAATATCTTATACCTTCTTTTGATACGAATATACTATCAAAAGTGCCATACATATATAACAATGTACATGCATGTATATAAACAAAAGATTAGGCCTGGAGGGAATTAAGTTTGCTCCATAAACTATATATAACTAAACCAGATGGCTCCAAAGCATTTGAGGAATCAGATTCCCTTGCAGTTCAAGTCTATTACTTTCGGACCCAAATCAATGTTGTCACTCAGGTATTTGCTATTCAGATCAATTGTAACCAACAATCCAGACTTTCTCAGATTGTTTCCACCTTTATCTCTCTGTGTTTGTGTTCTTTTAGCAACTGGTTGCTCCACGGATACACCATCAGAAATCGGACTGCTGCTTCTCTTCCTCCCGAAAACATGATTGCTTGCAGCATTATTCCATGCCTTACTGTCCGGGTGGACGTCCATTAATGGTAGTTCAACACAGGTTGCATTAGAATTTTCAGGGAGCTTCTCGTCCTTCCTTCCTGAACTTTCGGAAGATGTCAAGGAACTCTCCATGGAGCCTCTCATTTGCTTCCGCTCCACGTCTTTTAGGGTTGAAGTTCCTGTTTCTGTTAACTCTGAGAACGAAGAACTCGGACATCCATTGTTAACCATTGAAACTAGCTGAGTGAGTTCCGCCTTTGCAAGTTCTACTCCCACTGAAGAAGAACTATACCCTGAAAGAGTTTCTTGCGCTTTCTTCAATACCGATTGTAAATACTTCCCTTGAGCTTCAATTCTCAGTTGAAGATGTCTCTGCACCTGAAAACAGAACTCCGGGTTTAAGTACTGGTACTTTTTCGATCTTTTTATGAATCGAAGATGGGAATATGGTATTCGTTTATCGGTTTTACCTCAATTTGTTCATGAAGGTTCCTCTGCACCTCCATTTGCAATTGGAGAGACTGAGCTATCTGCAAGCTTCTGCTACAAACATAACAACACTTTAATCAATAGGGAGCTCTTTGTGGTGTCATTTTTCCATCTAAATTCATCAAAGCGATTGGGATCTATTTCTAACTATATTACTCATTAATCTGACTGTGATCTTCTTCGCTGACATCCGCGCCGAAATGTCCATCACTGCTCTGAATCTCCTTGTAATCTGCATCAAGGAGAGGACAACCGACAACATTAAGAATTCGCAAAGACAAAAAATGATGATCCTTCATAAGTTTCATAACCTAATGCATTGGAGTCACCTTCTTGCTTAATGTCAGCGCAGTTTTCGGACCGCTGGCTTTTCCCTAGCCTGTATTTCTGCACAACAAAAACAAAACAGTTTACGAATTACGCTTTTCGATCATGATCTGGACAAAGATTAGATGTGACGAAACGCGAGAGAGAAAATGCCTGTAAGTGGCTCTTTAGGTGGTACAAAGTGAGTCCATGGATTCCCATCATCCTCATCAAACTCTTTGGTGTGGCCTCTGCCCATATCATATATGAAACATATTTATACACATTAGAACTTTGTATTGCATTGTATTGTATAAGATACTAAAAATAAGGATTAGGCGAGATCAGCTCCTCTGTGCAGGTCACAAGATGCAAGCATCCACCCTCGATCCTAAAGAAGAAGGGACATGACCTACACTTCTAGGAGCCCCCCGCCCGTCCCCCTACATCATCAAGCTTATATACTCAACTATCTGCCCCTCCAAGCTGATTGACAGCCTCGACGAATCGCTGATGAAGCTCTGGAGTCCACTTTAGCCGCGGCTTCGCGTCGGTGGACAAAACCAAATTCATATTCTGATTTTGCATATTCTGGTGAACCATTTTTGTGGGGGTGGTGGATGAGAGAGAGAGATGGCAGGTTGCAGTTGCAGGAACATAAATATATATAACGGTGGGTTTGCTTTGTATGATCCAAGCTATAGGGGAAGGGGAAGGGTGGGGGTTGGTCTTTATAATTTGGGAGGGGGTTAGAACTAGTAGTTGTAGGGGTGTCCTATGTTCTCACTCCATATCTGGAAACATAAGTGGGGTTATGTTGGAGGCAGAGAATATATGCCATGAGCTGTAGTTCCTCCTTTCCTACATTTCTCTCTCTCTCATTTCATACCAACTTTTTTAGAAATAAATAATTTTATAAATTATATATTTTTCTTGCTTCTTTGACTTGAAAGAGGTGGAGAGAATCTCTGATGCAGCAAAAACAGAGAGAGTTCAATTTGTGAGTCTTAAAAGGAGAGAAAAGAGGAAAAGTGTATGGTTTGTTTTTATCTCTCTCTCTCTCTACTTTCTCTCTCTAATCTATGCATGATTCCCTGATGAATAAGAAACCCCACCATGATGAATAATGGGGGCAACTTTGCTAATAGTGTGAGAAAGCAGTGCAATGCAGCTAAATAATAGTTATTAAGTGATGGGGACGTCATAATTGGATTGTTTTTTCTTTTGGTGATTGAAAGGGAAATGGGAATTTTTTTTTTAATTTTACATTTCTTTCCCATTTCCTTTTGTTTTTTATTTTTTGGCTATTTCTTTTTGTGAGGAAGGAGGTGGTGTGATTGGCAGATTCCTTTTGTTCTTTGTAAGGATGGAGGAATCAAAGAATCTAACGTTGGATTTTGGGACCCCAAACCATAAGGTATTTTTCTCGTAAAGAAGTATTCCCACAAAAAGTGAATCCAATCACACCAATTTTATTGAAATAATAGACATGTCTGTGTAATCATCAGAATTCTGTGTATGGCTTTCTGTCCCGAGTAGTTAAGACGGGAACAATATACTAAACATGTCGGGATGTGACAATTTGGTATTTTTATGTATTTGTAAGATTATCCAAATACAAGGGAATCCAGGTGCCTATAACAAGGGTTAATACATGGCACTAAATGGCACAAGAGGTTACATCAATCAATGGTTCCTGCCTTGGATGTATCAGAGACAGGGAATCAAACCTATAATTGCCTCAAATAAGATAATTCCGTCAAAAAATCAGGCTCAATGAAAAACATGAATCAATAACTGTATTTTTTTTTTACAGGACGATATTTCAAACTACTCTTATCTAGAGTGATAAAAAATTCGAACTCAAATGCAAAAAATAAAACACTGAACTAATACTGTCATGGAATGAAGCAACACAACCCCTCTCTCTCTCTCTCTCTCTTCTTTCTCTCTCTAAACAAAATGGAAATGACATAAAGGGCAATCAACGGGGCTCTCGCTCTGCACAAAAGTCTCAAAAAAGAAATATATTCCAAAGGGATTGGTAGCTTTAATTCTTTAATCTATATCCAAAACCGAAGTGAATATAAAGAAAATTTTGATCACAAAAGAGAAAAGAAGAAAAAAGAAAAGGAGGCCACAAATCACAGTGGCCAACAAGAAATCGTAAAAGTCAATCGATACCGGATTGATCTCGGGATTTCTTGGGTTGTGGTCAAGAGTTTGATCACTGGAATCAAAATCCAATGATTATTGATCTCCCAAAGACTTGCCATCCCGGTGCTTAACATTCGCTTGGTCTGCCTGCTGCATTCACAAACAAATGTCCCAGGATTCAAAGTTAAATACGAATTTAACCATTTCTTAACACACTAATCTAATCAACCCATTAATCTAATCGTCGTTGAGACTGTTCAAGCATTTGATCCTTTTGGATATAAGACAGTGACATGGGGAAAATACCGTCACTAATCAGGTGGTTACTCTCAGCATTCCTTGAGCTAAAATGGTTAATCGAGAGATTGCACCGGTGGGACCTACGAGTGGCGGGGTCTAGCATATCATGGTGGTGGTGGTGGAGGGTTCTTCCTGAGCAAGCATTTGCTTCTCCTCTACTGAACCAGCATATCATGGTGGTGGTGGTGGAGGGTTCACGTTCAAAGAAAGGAATATAATTATTGACAAGCTCTTATGGTATTGTGGCCCGAATGTTTGAAAAACAAGAAAAGAAGCAAGAGTTATTGACGTACCTTTCTCTTTAACCAGCTGCTGTACTTGAAGCTCCTTTCGTCGCTTTAATATATTCCATAACAGGTAAAGGAGATTCTAGGATGATGCCAAATGGCCCCTGGTATTTTTCGGTCAGTCGAAGAAGGTCCAGTGAATCAAAAAGTCACATAAACAAAGGTGCCTCTCATCAATAATTATTCTTCAAGGGACCCCATTAGTGGAGATCTCACAATACAAAAGCATGGAGATAGAAGATGAGAAGAATATGGCCTCAGGAATCAAGAAAAGTGAAACAAAAGGAACCTGTCAAAATCCCACCAAAAGAATACCAAAAATAATTGCTGCCAATATTGTATATCAAAATCACAATCGCTTACTGAAAATGACGTGAGCAACATGTCATCGATCAATTTCTTACAAGTCCATGGTTATGGCCTTCATCTTTGTATATAAGTGACATGCTTTCATGCACCTCAACTTTTCAAAGAATTATAGTGAAACGCAGGAGGAACACCCCCTCCCCAAAATCAAAGAACAGCTACATTAATAATACCAGCATGGTCGCCAAGCGTCGTCATAACCATTGCAACCGGTGTCGGTGTCCTTGTTTTTACATGGATTCTACACGAACAAATAATCAGATAAAAACACTACACCACCTAAAAAATTGACTCCTTTCTTCCAGATCAAAAGGAGGGCTATATATCGTTCCATTGTGTCGGATTTTTTTTCTTGGCCTAGTATTTAATGCAAGTGCATTAAGAAAAATGTAAGAGAACCTCGCTGAGATGGGAATCTACTACGATGGAGAGCGATTATGAGTGATAAGAGTGTCCAACTGCAGTGAATTCAACCATCTCAAATGATTTGATGAACAGAGCGGCAAAGCTCTCAATATCAAACTTTAGTATTAAGCAGAAACATATGGTGTATTAAGAATAATAAAGAATGAAACCAACCAATTATGTGTAAAACTTCTAGAAGGAACACGTCTGGAGAGTCAACAAGCCAACCGTTCGGAGCTATCAACTTGCCGTTGAACTTTCCGACAATATAACTTCTCATTGTAGGGTATGCTTAGCTGATCATGCAAGCCTTGGGTTCATTATGCATCTTAGAATCTAGCAAGCTACACATAGATATACAAAATGGAACCAATAGGGACTAGCGAGCGCATGTTTAATTAGCGTATGGTGGATTATCCGGACGCTTCATATCTCACGATTGTTTAAGTGATGTCCAATTCAAGAATATGTACGAGGCACACCATCTTTGTCAAGACCCCACAACATGACCGAGACAAAACACAATCATGAAGAATATTCCCTCAAATAATGCAGGCAAGACCAAGTTATTTCCAATGAAACAATACAACTGATACAATAATACCTCTTGGTTGGCATCAATGAATCCAAGACATAGCAGCATGGCGCAGGTACATGGAGAGACAAGGCCCTGATTAATTGAATAAAAATTCTCAAGAAAACAAATAGGGTAACTCTAATTTCTATTCGATTCATTGAGAAGTTTTTTTTTTTTTTTCATTTTGAAAATAATATAAAATGTTATAATTATTATTATCACTTGTAGTAGTACTATTACTATTACTCTCTATTGTTATTAGTGTTGCTATTATTGTTGTTATTAACGTTCTTACTGTTATTGCTAGCAGTATTAATTACAGAATCGAAGAATTGTTTCCAGCAAAAGGATATGATGTATATGGTACATCATCAATTTCTAAGTAACAATCCTTCAATATAATATAACTTCGGAGAAAGGTCTTCACTCATAAGCAACATGTTCTCCTACACATACACCACGCATCTCAGTGACTTGTATCTGGAAAAGTTCAAAGAACAAGTTCTCAGACCCTAATGCCTGCTAGGTTCCATGACAGGCCTAACGGCTAACGATGATTTGGAACTTGAAATTTTCTAACTTTGTAATGGTTTCCACTTTGAACCCATTCCTATTTCTTTATCTTTCTAAGCAACTAAAAAGAGCTAAGAATGACTAACTAATACCTCACCTAATGACTAACTAATACCTCACCTACTTTTAACAATTTGTTATATCACAAATTGACTCCACCTCAGCCTCCCAAACCAGGTTTTGGAACCAATATAACCCTGATATGAAGTCTCGTCTCTCAAAAGATCAGGTTGTCAAAATTCCACTGCTCTAGTTTTGCCGGCTCATTTTGGAAAACATATTCAACTGGGTTGGTGATGCCATGATACCGAGTTCTCCAAAGGTGAGGCAAATCTAAGACTCATTAGACCATCTCCAATAGCTGAGTTAAAGTCCAAAATTTAGAACTTAAACCCTCCCAAACCTCTTTCAACAGCTGGGCAAAAATTTGGGTTTGAGATAAATTTTAAGACAATCTCCAATGGTGAAGGTTAAAGTCAAAATTTTTAGCCTATAAAATTTAGAACTTAACCCATAACCAGTTTTTCTACTCCAATGGTTTTGAGTTAAAATTTTAGCACAAGATTAATAAAGAATAATTTCAGCCTAATTTTTTTTTCGGTAACTGTTTTAAAATAAAATTTATGTAGATTATCCAAATTTAATTTTGTGAACATTTTAACCTAAAAATAATTTAATTACGATAAATAATGAAAATCACTAAATTAGGTGCGACTACCACCATTATCTTTCTCTATATAACAATTAGGTGCAACTAAATAGTTAGGTAGTCCAACTACTTAGTTCCACCTAATTTGTTAGTTATATCTACCAAATTAATTCTATCTACCACCATCATCTTCTTCTATATAAAGAAGAGGTTGAAACCCAAATACACACCATTTCTTCAATCATCCATCTTTCATATTGTTTTTTTTATACTCAAAATCATCCATATCTCATCAATGGGTGACAGAAGAAATCGAAGCTTGGAAATGCATATGGCACAAGCACAGTACCAAGCACTTGTTGCAGCGAATGAAGAAATGAACAACGAGGAAGACGCACTTGGAAACGCAGTAACCCAATATGCGCAGCATGGTGAATCTAGCCGCCATGGTTCGGTCCCAGGACGTAAATACAAGCAACTTGATAGAGAAGATGGTCACGACCAAATCATGCGCGACTATTTCAGCGAATGTCCAAGATTTCCTCCTTAGGATTTTCGGAGGCGGTACCGGATGAGGAAAGAGCTTTTCGAAAGCATCTTGAACGTTGTTGTCCACCACGATAAGTACTTTGCAAAGACACACGATGCCACAGGCCGAATGGGCTTATCACTGCAGCAGAAGCTCACATCTGCATTTCGTATGCTAGCCAATAGGTGCTCTGCGGACTCAACTGACAAATATTGTAGAATTGCGAAGAGCACTACTACTGAGAACCTCAAGCGCTTCTGTAAGGCAATTGAAAGCCATATATGGACAGACATACCTCTGACAACCAAATCGTGAGAACTTGAAGAGGCTTCTACATAAAGCAGACAAAATAGGCTTTTCTGGCATGATAGAAAGTCTTGATTGTATGCATTGGGAGTGGAAGAATTGTCCTACCGCTTGGGCTGGCCAATTTATGGGCCGGCATAACAAGCCAAACAACGATATCGTTGTTTGATATTGTTGTTTGATCTAGGACTATCAAAGAATGCATACCAATCCAAGTGTCGTAAGATGCCATAGCCTGGACAATGATGCTTGGCTTGCTATGCCAACCCTTAAATTGGCCAGCCTAAACGGTAGGACAATTCTTCCACTCCCAATGCATACAATCAAGACTTCCTATCATGCCAGGAAAGCCTCTTTTGTCTGCCTTATGTAGAAGCCTCTTCAAATCCTCACGATTTGGTTGTCGGAGATATGTCTGCCCATATATGGCTTCAATTGCCTTACGGAAGCTCTTAAGGTTCTCAATAGCAGTGCTCTCAGCAATTCTACAATATTCGACAGTTGAGACCACAAAGCATCCATTGGCTAGCATACGAAATGCAGATGTGAGCTTCTGCTGTGGTGATAGGCCCAGTCGGGCTGTGGCATCCTGCGTATTTGCAAAGTAGTTGTCGTGGTGGACAACAACGTTCAAGATGCTTTCGAAAAGCTCTCTCCTCATCCAGTACCGCCTCCGAAATTCCTAAGGAGGAAATCTTGGACGTTCGCTGAAATAGTCGCGCATGATCTGGTCGTGACCATCTTTTCTATCACGCTGCTTGTATTTACGTCTTGGGACCGAACCACAACAGCTAGATTCGCCATGTTACGTGTATTAGATTATTGCGTTTCCAAGTGCGTCTTCCTTGTTGTTCATTTCTTCATTCGCTGCAACAAGTCATTGGTACTGTGTTTGTGCCATCTGCATTCCCAAGCTTCGATTTCTTGTCACCCAATGATGAGAGATGGATGATTTTGAGTAAAAAAAAAACAATATGAAATATGAATAATTGAAGAAATGGTGTGTGTATTTGAGTTTCAACCTCTTCTTTATATAGAATAAGATGATGGTGGTAGATAGAATTAATTTGGTAGATATAACTAACAAATTAGGTGGAACTAATTTTGTAGTTGGACTACCTAACTATTTAGTTGCATCTAATTGTCATACAGAGGAAGATGATGGTAGTAGTTGTACCTAATTTAGTGATTTTCATTATTTATCGAATCAAATTATTTTTAGGTTAAAATGTTCACAAAAATAAATTAGGATAATCTACATAAATTTTATTTTAAAACAGTTACCGAAAAAAAAAATTAGGCTAAAATCATTCTTTATTAATCTCAGACTAAAATTTTAATCCAAAATCATTAGAGGAGAAAAGTTTTTTCTGGGTTAAGTTTTAAATTTATGGGCTAAAAATTTAAACTTTAATCCTCACCATTAGAAATAGTCTTAGATAAGTGATGTCTACAGAAGTAGAGAACGTTCACAGGATAGCAGAAAGAAGCTGAGCAATACTAATTACGAGGCAGAAGATAACATGCTGAAAACAAGCTTTCCTTAGGCCACCTAAAGTGCATTATCCAAAAGAACATCCCACACACAGTATAATATGACAATACCATTTAGAAGCTTTTTTCTATTAGTATAAGCTTTATTTTCAGACTAAATACACCAAGGGAATCAGAAAACTTGATGGATTTGAAACAAAGTTTTCTGGTCATGGTTATTGCATGCTTCAAGGGTGAATCTCATATAGGTTGCATCACTTAACGTGTTGAATTGGACTATAAAATTATGTAAGATCTGAACTAAGATTTCAAATATCAACGAAAGTTGATATTGTCCGAACCAATGAACTCGGTGACGATGATGTCAACGCTGAGGCGCAAGTTATTGAAGTTTATGTTCCAGAGTAATCTTGGTAATTGTTTATGGGAAAGCATAACAGGATAGACTGATCAAATATTGAAAAACCTTTATCACAAAATGAAAGTTCCTTCCTTTAGCTAGCTAGAAATCCACATTTTCCTCAAAACCCCATAAACATAATTCCACTTCCACCATCTTATAAACACAAACACAATTCCCATTCCTCAAATTCATGCATGTTTCCACCTTGAGGTGGATACCACAATTTGTGAGATTAGGAAAAAGCAAGACCATCAGGATTTACTAACTTTTTTCAGCCAATGTACCTCAAATCTTCCGAAGCAGACAATATTATGGAACGATTGAAAAAAAACCCTGATTTGTTTAGAGCAGATAACTCATCAATCAAACACAAAACATTTTCAGACAAGTAAAAAGGTAAGGAATTGGTGAGGGGTTTACCTAAAAAGTTGAAGGCTTTGTGGTTGCAGAGAGGTTTCCGGTAGTACCCAGTTCCGGCAATGGCAAAAAATCAGAGCCCAAATGCACCAATTGAAGGAAGAAAGTGCGCTGTTTTCATTGCTGTCATCGTCACCCACTCCAGCACCAGCCCACCGCATGCTGCCGTTTCTTCTTTCTTCTCTGAGTGCACTCTATCGAAAACGTCCTGTCGTACGTACTTTCTTCTTTTCCTCGTCCGCTTCGGAACGCACCCTGTCTTGGTGTGGAGGAAAAAATCCTTCTTTAATCATTCATATTCATATTGTTTTCGTTTGATTTATTTAGTTTAATATCTAATATTAAACATAAGTGTGTGAGAAGTTAAATAAGGTGTTCACTTTTAGTAATGTGGTTTCAGCTGTCTCAATTTTAGTCCCTACAATTTCGCAAACAATGCAATTTGAGGACACATTACATTTTCCATCTATCTAGTTAAGAGGAAAAGCATGTGCCACTAACATGTACAAGACTTTTCCTTTTGAGTCTTAATTACTTGAGTTGTAAGCCCTTGCATATACAGTGTAACTATATAATGGAAGACTTTATTCTTTTTTCATTATTCTTTCAAAGTTAACGATTGTATCAAGATACATATTACATAGGATGATTGATTCGTTTGGGCCGTAATTAACCCTAACGCATATTGTGTGTCTTCTGCAGAAGACATCTACAAGCAAGGGACATTTGGCTGCAACTATATATTCCAAGACAATTAGGAAGGGTATATGTGAGGATTGCTT
The DNA here is from genome assembly GCA_018257905.1 of Gillenia trifoliata. Taxonomy (NCBI): domain Eukaryota; kingdom Viridiplantae; phylum Streptophyta; class Magnoliopsida; order Rosales; family Rosaceae; genus Gillenia; species Gillenia trifoliata. The sequence goes on along the minus strand of CM031083.1, from coordinate 4,775,355 downwards.
GGACTCTTTTCATTTCATTTACTACACTTTATTTTTGAAAGGTGGATTTCTTTTCAGTTGACTGGAAAGGGTATTTTTTCGATATGCTGTTTTACCTCCAATTGCAATTCTGAGGAAAGCATATAGTTACTTCATTGCATAAAGGAAAGTCTGCCACAAATGAACCTGTTTTTTGGATCATAAACATTCTAAAATTCTAAAACACAAAACGAATGATAAAACTACTACTGTGAGTTTTTTGAGATAACTCGGGGTTTAAAAATTGGATCAAACATCATATCTAAACCAGCGTATAAAATTATATGTTTGAGCCACACGTATTACATTAGAGTACTTCTTCTCCATGAAGATTACCTAACTTGTATAATCTCAACGTTCACGTCGCATTAATTTCAAATACAGTAATATAGCTTAAAGAAGAAACCCTAGATCAGATAATAAGTACTTGTGCATGCAATCATGTTACAATTGAAAGATATTAATCTTAGCTTTACGAACTAGGGTTTTGCGTGTACTAATTAAACTAGGTGTTTAATTGTTTGTTTGACTCAAATCTAAGTTTCCATGTAACTCGATGGAAAGTCAAATATGTCCTACTAATTTCTTGTTCTAAAATTTCGGCAATTTAGTACTCTAGAATCTCTGACAACCGATCGATCAAATGTAAAATCCCTAGCTACTATACGTACAACAATCCATTACCCTAAACCCTAATTTATTACCTTATGAATAACTGTAGCAGGAAGGTTTGAAGTCCAAATTCCACCAGATTACCATATCTAGTAGAAAACCTATTTAAAATTTTCATATCAATACCATCTGTGTTAATATTTTCATATCTAGCTGTGAAAACCTATTTAAAATAATGAATTTCTAATTACCATTGCATTTCATTGAAAGAAAAAATATAAATATAAATATATATATATCGATCTCTCTGGCAGAAGCTGGACATATATACTTAAAATTTTCCAAGCAACAAAAGAGTTCTTGACTTTTGGTTTTAGACTTTAGGTGCAAGACATATTGATGTCGGCCAACAGAACAAGTTGTAGCAAGCAATTATAATTAAGGACATGAATTTTGAAAGACTCTCTGTCAGTCTTATTCTTTCGTTTGGAAACAGAAAAAAAAAAAACACATTGTGGTTTGTATATATGATGAGCATCACAGCATGACATCCTTTTCTTATCACTTCTTATTAAATTAACAAATGGGTAATATTAGAGAGACCAAATTTTTTAAATCAAATTTATAAACTAAATGATGTGACAATAAAGTAAAACTTCATAATTTAATAATTATTTTTAAAAATAAGACCAACCGTCAATTGACACATTATTTGGTTTACAAATTTGGTTTAAAAAAATTAGTCTCCCTAGCATTACCTAAACATATATATATATATATATATATATAATCTAATTAAAATGCAAAAAGCCTAAAAGGTACGTAGTGTTCCACTTGACCTTCTTCAGTTCCACCTGTATACTGAACCAGCCACTACTTCCTCTTTATTTGATTTGGATTTCATTGGAGCAATATTATATTATGATTCAATTAAATCAGCTGTGTGAATGGTGGCAGCCACATATGTATATTGTATTAATTCCTTCTTTTTCTTTCCCATCTACTACTAGTTTTAATCGACAAACTGATCAATCACACTTGACTTCTAAAGAACATGTGTTTTATAATATCTCCATAGAATTGAAATCAGACCACATGATAAATAATTAAAAGATAAATTACCAGTAAAAAGTTTCCGTAAGTGGAATCCCTGAAGATAAATACCTAACCACATAATATACATATATAGAAACAAACCTTTTACCTTCTGAATTAGCTGAAAAGGTAGGATTAGTGCAGGAAACGGAAAGCCAAGAGCAACGTGATCGTACTTTCTTTCAAAACCCAGAAACGTGTACGTGCAAGCATCTTAGATCATACAACGAAGACATTATCCTTTTAATTTTGCCTATACATATATGTAAAGAAAGAAAATGTCTATGCAACTTCCATTCGATTTTTGACAATGTCTATTTGATTTTGTGGTATTTAACCACCAATTTGTTGGATAAGATTTTGAGTTTGTATGGAGTGTTAATAGAATTACGGATAAGTTTAGCTAAAACTAAACTCATTGGTTAAACTGCTAAAACACTTTCAAATACATTTGATTTTGCCAACACATTTAGGATTTCTCTTTGTCGACCAAATAGGGTGAAATAACAAACATGTTATTTATTATGTTAAATATCACTTAATTACTGACTTAATAATGATTAATAAGATGACAATTACATATTAGTTTAACTTCCTCACTTTCTCTTCCCAGTCTTACTTTTACTCTCACTTCCATTCTCCTGAAATAACTACTTCCTACTTTACATATATGTAATTTCTATTTGTTTTTTTCCAATATTATATTTTGTATTTTTTTACCTGTGATTTTGTTTGAAAAGATCTCGAGTTTATTTGGAAACTCTACCCAACTCCAAACTCATTACATAGGGTCAAACTTCAATAGTACGTATCATTCATCTGTTGAATGATTTAAGATTCATTTGGAGCCCACCGTAAATTAATCTGAAAACCATTAGTAGTATCATTGAATAGTACGTACCACTCAAGATTTTTTTACTTAAAACAAATTTCTGAATTCATTTGGTGAAATGATGGACTGGCATCACGTAATTAATCCTGAAAATAATAGATATTAAAAGATAATGTGTTACATGATGTAATAAATACATATTACGATGGAATTATAAATCAAATAATACAATTTTGCAGAGCCACTAGAACTATGTAGTCCTGGTAGCCACGGATGAGATGACAGACTGAGATAGATAGTAAAGCGCCATCAGCTTCGAACTACGGAATGAACGGCGGTGATATCAGATGCCCTTTTCACTACGCTTTTTGCAGGTGGGCCCCCAACTCTCCATTCCTTGGTAGCTGATCGAATTCAAAGCTGCCCCCACTCGCCCCCATCCGCCACGTGTTTTCTACTGCAAGTTACCTTTTCCCACGGTACACCCAATAATTTCCCACAGCTGGCAAAAACAATTCGAGCGTTACTCTGCATCAGAAAAGCCACACAAGAATTAGCAAAAATTTTGGGTGGTGTGTCCGATTCAACGATACAATCATTGAATGGTTCAGATTAATTTATAGTGGACTTTAAATAAATTTTAAATCATTCAACATTAAGTAACATTGAAGTTTGACTTCAAGAATTAATGGATAATATTTAGGTACTCACTAGTGAGTATCTTATATACTCACTTTCTGATTTGACCCAATCAAAAAATGACATGTATTCCTTATTTTTAAAAGCCAAAAAAAAAAATTTAAATAGCATATGTTTTATTTTTTAAAACAATAAAACATGTGTTAAAATATTATTTGGCTAAATCATTAAAGTGAGTATATATGGTACTCACTAGTGAGTAACTACGTATTATCCAGAATTAATTATGCTACATTTTTTTCTAAAATTACAACTACGTGTTTTTTTTTCTTTTTATATACAAGTGCTATTTTATGTTAAAGAATAATGTTTGGCGTCTAAAAAAAACAGTAAGTCTTGCTAAAATGAATTAGTGTCTAATAAAAAATAGACTCATACCCAAACGATTGAAAATTTGAAAACTTGAATCACATCACTTCAACTAATCAGACACGTGTTTATTTTTAATTAAGTTTTCAGCAGAAATTGTTGCTCTTGTTTTAGCAGCCAAACATTATTCTATGTTAAATTTATATAAATTATAGAATAATGATCCTCATTTATATGCTGGTGAGGAGTTCACTACTATAGTTAACTTGTCAAATCTCAAATATGTTATACTATTTAATTTCAAAGTGTCTAAAAAGAGTTGATACCAAAATTTCCTAGAAAAGTATTCACAAATTTGTACTATTTAATTATATAATAAAAGTTCAAAATGTTAACTTGCACGTTTTCATTATTTTACAATTTTCTTGTTTTGTAAGAAACTTTACAATTAATTATTATACCTACTTTTCTTTTCTTTTTCTGTTTCTTTTTTATAAAAAGAGATCTACACAATTTTGAACCCATATACATGTGTCACACAAGTATGTGAGTTCAAATAAAGCATTACAAAAGATATATCATATGAGTAGTTTTCTTTTTCGTTTAAGAGAAAGGATAAAATTTGAGATTATCCTAATAAGATGAGAGAAACACTACTAAACTAAAAAAATTATTAAAGTAATATTTATGGGTTGTGTTTATTAAGGTAATATTTTATTTGGTAATTTTTAATCATCATAAAGGAACAAGAGCTCGACACATTGCATCTATAGCAAGTATTTAATAGCCTTGTATAATTTCATTCCGGTGTTGGGGTTTTCAATAGCCCTATATGTTCTTCCGAAATTCTTCCAAAACAACGAGATATACAGAATTGAAGTTCAGTTAATACATTTGAGATTTCTCTTGTAGAAACTTAGAAATTCATGATTTTCTATAGGTGCAATGATAGTAAGTATTTATACGTCTCATTGTTGACACCACACTTGTCTTAGTCATTTTCTATTTACAAGTTTGACGCGCACAATATTTGGATTATAAAGTTTTTCCTTTTTGAAAAAGTAAATAGAATTCCAAGCATACTTATTTTTGAAAATTTATGATGTTCTATAATTGTATTGGTGGTAAAATATCTATAAGTCTTATTACGACATAATATGTTGTGATTTGAAAATATTTTGTTGGCATTTAATACTACAATCTAGTGAGATTTTCATTTATAAAAAAAAAAGAGGTTATAAGTTCGAATATCGAGAATGACGATTTCGAAACCCATTTTTTAGCCTACCTCTTATAGTACAAATAATTTGGATAAAAGGCAAAGAAAACATGGACAAATGAGTGAATCTGATAAAGGCAAATAGCATAAATGAACAAACAAAAGAGAGAATATTTAAGAAGAAGGCAGGCAAAGGCAGGTGAAGGAGAAGGAGTAATTAGCAAATTGTGAAAAAAAGGGGGTGGAAATTCAAATGCTGACATGGAATTGAAAAAAGAGAGGACAAAGAGAAGCACTATCTTTTAAGAAATGTGGGGGAATCTAACAGCGCGAAAGATCTCCAAACGCCACATACAACTTGTGGCTCACAAATCTCCTCCCTTTCCCCCTTTGATGATGTGGCATTCCCCACCTCGTTAAACCCCACTCACCCCTTTCCCCCTTTTCTAAACTCCCCCTCTTCCTCCTCGATCAAAACTCAGAGAAACAACAACAAAAACAACCACCGAGAGCACCAAAACCAATATTCAAAAAACATCAAAAGACTCGAACTTTCTGTGTGTTTTTGTTCGAAAGACAGATTTTTGTTTCTGGGTTTTAATCGAATTACAAGAATGTCGTCGGAGAGTGAAGGAGGTGGCCACACGATAAAGCTGTTCGGAAAGACTATACCTTTGGCTATGGCGCCACTGAACCGTAAGGCTTCTTCCGTCATTGACGAGCGTTGTGGAGCTGTTGACTCTGATGTAGCCGCCACTGCTTGTGGCGGTGGTGGGGGCGGTGCTGAAGACTGTTCTAAAACCAGGCAGAAGCTTTCTTCTTCTTCTTCAGCTGCTACTAATTCGCGGGAAGATAACTTGGAGAGAGATAGAGATGCACAACAAGAGGTATGTTTGAGCTTAAATTTTCTATGGCGGCTGTTATTTTATATTCTAAGAACAACCCATTTTTCAGAAACTCAGAATTTTAAATGGGTCGATTTTACCTGCTCATGAGTTTGTGATTTTGGGATCTGAAAATTGAAATACTTAATTATTTGTTGTTCTGAAATCAAGATTGTCGATTTGGTCTGTGTAATTCCTTTCTTTTCTGTCCTTTTGATTATCCCGAGGTGGTCTTTGGGGAACTTGAGGATTACGTCATGATATTCTAGGTTTAGTTTGATTCTGTTCATGTTTCGAAAAATTGGATTTTTGTTGATTTGGTGAACACATTTTTAGTTTTTGGTCAAAATATAATCATAAAATTCCAGTTGAAAAGGTTTGGAAATAAAAAAGCACGGTGATAAGAAAAAGTTGCTTTTTTTCACGGATGCTTTGAATTGCTTACTCTGTTTTGGTCAGAAGGATTTATCCATTTATGTCAAATTTGTAGATTGATATGGCTGGTAAACATTTCACAGAGAATTCTAGAGTTTTACTTCGTTTTCGTCGGGATTGGATAACTCTTGTCAGTTGAACGACTGCTTATAAATTCCGAGATGTGCTTTCGGTTTTTCTGCAATGATTATGTTTTTTCGAGATGTATGTATCGAAAGTTCATCATACCCTTTTTGTCTTGTTTTATTCTGCTTGAATAACTCGAAAGCGGTTTCTGTTTAATTTATAAGTCAATGTTTTAGCACGTATGATCACAACAATCTGTTTATCAGTACATTGAGGGAACTCGGAACTAGTCTTGTAAAGCACTTTTCTGACCAGAAATTTTTGTTTGAAATATAGGAAACAATATCAGGAAAAGAACTCGCGGCTGATAAACAGGATGATGATACCTCAGATCAAATCACAGAAGACTTAAAAGCTCCTACAACATCATCCGGAATTAGCGAGAATCCGAAAACTCCTTCAGCTGATAGAGAAACTTCATCTAAGAATGGAGACCAGAGCGAGACTAGTAGCTCACAAGATAAGACTCTGAAGAAGCCAGACAAGATAATTCCATGCCCTCGATGTAATAGTATGGACACCAAGTTCTGTTACTACAATAACTACAATGTCAACCAGCCTCGCCATTTCTGCAAGAACTGCCAGAGATATTGGACTGCTGGAGGAATCATGAGGAATGTGCCTGTGGGTGCTGGTCGTCGCAAGAATAAGAACTCTTCAGCTTCACAGTATCGTCACATATTAATGTCAGATGCTCTCCAAGCAGCTCATGCTAGCGCTGCAAATGGTGAGCACAACGCTACTTTGGGAAGCAACTGCACTGTCCTTACCTTTGGTTCAGATTCTCCTCTTTGTGAATCAATGGCTTCTGTATTGAACCTTGCAGAGAAAAACCAAAATTGTACACAAAATGGATTTCATGGACCCGAACAAAGACTCCTAGTTTCTCCCACTGCTCGAGATAATGGGGACGACCGCTCTAGTGGATCATCCATTACAGTTTCAAATTCAACAGAGAAGGGAGGCAAAGCTAATTTACAAGAGCCTTCAGCTCAAAATTGTCAAAGCTTCCCTCCTCAAGTACCATGCTTTCCGGGTTCCCCTTGGCCTTATCCATGGAACTCAGCTCAGTGGGCCTCTGCAATGCCTCCACCCGGCTTCTGCCATTCAGGCTTTCCGATGCCATTCTACCCTGCACCGCCATATTGGGGCTGCACTGTGCCGGGCTCTTGGAATGTACCATGTCTCTCACCATCCTCTACTCTTAGCCATTGCGCTACAAGCTCCGGTCCAAATTCCCCAACCTTAGGGAAACATTCAAGAGACGAGGGCATTTCTAATCCATCCAGCTCTCAGAATGAAGAGCCCGCGAAAGAGAACAGTTCCGAAAGATGTGTTTGGATCCCAAAAACTTTAAGGATCGATGATCCAAATGAAGCTGCAAGAAGCTCTATATGGGCAACGCTTGGCATTAAGAATGAAAAGGGAAACTGTACTAATGAGGGAGGAGGTCTCTTCAAGGCATTTCAATCAAAGGGAGATGAGAAAAATCACGTGGTTGAAGCTTCCCCAGTGTTGCAAGCGAATCCTGCAGCGTTTTCCCGGTCACTCAACTTCCATGAGAGAACATGATCAAAGCTCAAGTTTAAGTGGTAAACTTTGGCAATGTGATGGAAGGAAGTTTACCTCCCTTCAACCTTTTGCTGCTGACAAATATGACAACCTTTTTTTTTCTTTTTCTACCAGAAGGCAATGTTTACTGATCAGTCTCAATGTTTCTGAGTTAGATCATATAGATGTATTTTCTTTAATCTCTGTGTAAACATTATGGATAGGTCGACCTTTTTGTTTTCACCTCAGTTAGATGCTGCAGGAAGTGTTTTTATACATACTTGGATGTGAGGTAACGTAAGATAGCTAATAAAAAGAGAGATACTTGGATGTAAACAAAATCCAATATTTGTGGAATAAACTTCAATTTTTCTCATGTGCTTTCCGTGTTTCCCGTAATTATGATACGTTCATCCAATCATGTTAATCAATCTCAAAACATGACAACCTTTAGTTGTATTACAAAGCCAACAAGTTACATGAAAACCGACATCCGTTGTCAATATTTTAATATAAAAAAAATACTAAGGAGGCTATGTTCTTAGATCATATTTTACAGACCATATCATGTGTCGGCTAATGGTTGAGTTATTTCTTTAATGCTTTAAGTTGAGTTCTTTTTTTAATGCTTTAAAAAAAATATTTAACCATCAACAAAATATATTTCAAAAACATAATCTCTTCAACATCATCCTTTGATATATTGACTTTTATATAGGTAAGAAATCTAGTGGGGAAATGGTAATTTGGAAGCTTAGGATTCAAAAGTGTTGAAAAGTCATGGTAGGGCCTCAATTGGGATAAGCTTTGAACTAGTGTTCAAATGGAGGGGCATCTATCCCTTTCAAAAACACTGGGAATCCAAATTTGTAAAATACCATAAAGTGTAAGCCAGTGTGAGCCAAGTATATCCACAAACACCAAAAGTGGCTTTTTACTCCCCTTTTCTTTTTTCTATTTCCACTTTGCTTGCTGGATAATATATCATAATCAGACACTCCATATTTAATATTTATAATCCATCTGCCTGCCATCAGAAACATTCAGATATTTCCTCGTCTTTGTTGTCACTTGGAGGAGGCCACAATTTCTGCACAAAATTAGTTGTTATGGGACCCATTACATGTGATTCCAACAGAAAATTTCGGAATTTCTGCTATATGATGTTATATTATTTATCAAACATACCAAGACTCTGAGATACAGACAAAAATGAGTTGCAATTTATGGTATATATGTCTATGACATATATTTACGATTCAGCGATCAAATATAAATGCCGTTGAGTGATATAAAATATCTAACCGTTAGATCGTGAATGCATGTTATAAATGTGTATACCATAGCCAATCTCAAGTTTAATATGTCAATCACCAGTTAGCCAAATTAATGTGTCCGCCTCTCTACATTTAAGTTCGAATTTTTTTTCTCTAAATCAGTGTATTTAGAACTATCACTTATATAAAAAGGAGAAAATTTAATCATATGTTTGGAAAAATAAAATCATAGTGTCTTCTTTTTTGCAGTATCAATCACTAATACGTGACATTGATCCAAATATCCATAAAAAACTCGTGGTTGTAATATGTTTGCATGTTAACATCCAATACTTTCAAGTTTCAAGCAAACCAAGGAGGTTGATATCAAACCTTGCTAATTATGCTCCTTATTGGTTGCCGTACGATTTTAATTTCTTCTTTTGATATATAAAATAGAAGATAATTAGGGGAAAAGGGTTCTTCATATGAAGACCTTTCTTTTTCTTTTGTTTGTTTGAACAGAAAAGTCTTCCCAGACATGTCACATTGTCACATATGTATATTAAATTATTAATATTTCCTCGTCGCTTGGGCCTCGTTATTTGAAAGTAAAAATTTTGGGGCTTCAAAGCTTTTAGACTTTTGGTTGAGCCCAACCCGGTTTGGAACTCAAACGACTTGACCCGACGCGGTGGATTTTAGGGTTTAGTTTAACGAGTCTGTAATTGGTCTTCAAGGAGCAGAGAATGTAGAGATATGTAGTTGTGGGCAGCTTCCACCTCAAAAGGTCTTGCGTTGATGCTTGCTTTCTCTTGGTCTCAAAGATCATTCCGTGGAGGCATTGAAAGGCATTGTTTCTGCTGTGTTATCGCATTCCACATGATCTTCGAAATTCGAATAACTTCTAAAATCAAACTTAGGACTTCGAGTAAGATAAATGTTTTTAAATACTTTAGTTACAAGCTCTCTGGAATTTCTCAAGGAAGGAGAGAGAGAGAAGTTGGGGGGAAACAAAAGGATGTTGTCCCAATTTCTTAGAAGATTCGTAAAGTCTTTCGGAAATTGGAATTCCTCATGAAACATGAAAGAATATTAAGTCGGTCACGCACTAACTATCAAGTTTTGGAAGCTTCCAAAAGGGATGTAAACTTTTAGTTCAGTTTGTAGGCTGTTTAATTTCTTTTGCTGTTTTGCATATTTAAAAAAAGAAAGGTTTAAATTTGGTTCAAACAAATTTGAAAATTAAACTTATTAAAATTCAAAAACCCCCCATACATAGTACATAGAATGCGAGAAGTCATGAATGGATCAACAACTAGTCTCCTTAGTTGATTCAATTCTTGATTTTTCAGGCTTTTAATTAAGGAAACTTAAGGTGGGACCTATTCCTTTTTCGATCCTATGTGTGTTAGTAAACACATGGGATGTTAGAAATTAATTGGAAAGATTCCAAACTCATGTTTTAGTAAACACATGAAGTGGAGAATTCTTATTCTATGTAAGTAAATATGTCAATATCATTTTTAAATAAAAATCCAAAACCTTACTCTCTTAGAAGTTTAGTACTCCTATTGGGAATAGGAGGATGTAACTTTCTGTTAAATTCTTGTGCATCTTTCACGAAAATTTGGTCGATTGAAAAAAGAGCAGTGTATGTTCTCCCCTTAAGAAAGTTAAAGTTGACCCTTCAACCACAAGTTAGCCAGTTTTTTTTTTTTTTTTCTATATAACAGTCTCTAAGTGTTGGTTTGCCCCCTATCAACTTATCCATGAAGGACATATATACCAACCAACACAACTCAACTGGTCTGCCTTTACTTTTCAGCAATGTTTTCTTGGATACTAGATTCCTTAGTTTTATCTTTACACCACCTGTTCCATCCCTTCGTGATATTCGTCTCCACTCGCTCGAATAAGGTTTGCACCAAAACCTGCAAACCAACTTCTGATTACGCAGAAGTAACCGAAGAAGTGAAGACGGTGATGGACAGGCTAGGGTTAACATGTTATGATGAACAAGGAGATGATATTCGAGGTGGGGTTGGTGCGGAGGAGCAGCTTTCGAGACTGTTCCATGAGGAGGAGCCTAGCTTGGAGGAGGTGAAGGAAGCGTTTGATGTGTTTGATGAGAACAAAGACGGGTTTATAGATGCGGCAGAGGTGCAGAGAGTTTTATGCATTTTGGGTTTGAAGGATGGGTTTGGATTGGACGAATGCCGGAGGATGATCGAGGCCGTTGATACGAACGGAGATGGACTGATCGATTTTGATGAGTTCGAGAAACATATTGAGAACAGCTTTTGTTGACAACCAAGTTTCTGCTTAAAAGAAATATGCTTTTGCTTATTGCTAATTCCTGTACAACTGAAGTGTGTGATGCTTCTGATTACTTTTATTTTAATTTTTTTTGAAGTGTCATCAATTAGGAAATTGTTGTATTTTGCTGTCTACTTAGGTTTTTAACGATTATACTCTTTTCACGCAGATGCGACTATAAATCATATGGTTATTGCGAAAGAGCTCTTTTGTGCACTCGAGTTTAAATTTTAATCTTAGTTCTTTCGTTCAGTTTAAGTATAAATTAGAATATCGCTTGTATATAAAAAATAAAGTGAACAACAATATTAGCAAGAGACTTGTAATCAAAGTGCTTAAGAGCGTTTATGATTTTACCTCTGCACTCGAGGTCCTAAGCTCGATTTGATGGAAGATTCACACACTTAACTGATAACACTAGTCACATAAGAGAGAAAAGATTAGCGCATGTTTACCTGAGGAAGACATCGTTAATGGTTGCTCCAGAAAACTCTTCTACTCACTGAAAGCCTTTATGTTCTTATGGTGATAACCCTAATCTCAAAACTTGTCTTTGTGAGCAGGGAATTTCTGCATTTATAGAGACAAGGCAGCCAACTTCCATCTATCGTGGAAGTATGGTTATTGACCCGTTGCCTCAAATCCCGGTAGTAGTAGAGTGATGGAATATCAGTTGAATAAAGAGGTTATTTCCCAGTATTAAGAATGTGTTTCCATAATAATAGGACATTAACTTTTCCATGTATTAAAACTCTTGAGAATTATATTATCAACAAGTAACCTCTCCTTTATCACAACTTGTTAAGTCCACATAGGATTCTTACATTCTCTCACATGGACGCTAACTGGTTGTGGTTTTAAAGTTCCATGTCTAACATAAACTCGGGATTGGCTACAGTGCTCGCAAGTGTTGGATGCTCACACCGATCTCACTCTCCTTCCCCCAGCTCCCTCCTCCCTCCTCCCTCCTTCCTTCTCCCTCCTTTTAATGGTGAGATCGGTGTGAGCATCAAATGCTTGCGAGTACCGTAGCCTACTCCCATAAACTCATCCTTATGTGATAACGTTGAGTTTTACGCAATTAATGTCATATTCACATTTACCAGCAATCATTTAGGGATTGAACCTCGGAAAATAATACATGTACTAGTACTGTATTCACCCTGAGATCACAGTCTTTAAACTCATGCCGTATAATGCAAGTGTATTAATCCATTTATACACATTTCTAATGACAATAAATAACTGGCATCTCTTTATTTCTCCCACATTTTGTCCAGTTTACCTCATTGATTGACTTCAGAGCCACTGTCTTCAATCACTAGACTTTTCCAATTCAAGTTTCCTGCATGATAAACACTCGAATAACACATTCTTTGGAATGATGATTATGCATTTATCTGATGTTAATCATTCTTCAAAATGAAAACACATTGTTAGCCATAAACTTGAAATGAACAAATGAAAATTAACTTGTACATGAAAGCCTTATTTACTCCCACACTTCTACAGATTCAAAGTTTTCGTGCAGCCTCATGTTTGCAACATGATGTTTAAACACTCCCACAGCTAGTGGCTTTATTAATGGATCGGCTATCATCAACTTTGTGTCTATGTGCTTAACACAAATCTCTCCATTCTTCACATGGTCTTTCACTGATAGATACTTGACGTCCATTAAACGAGTGGCTTCTGATTTCTTATTGTTCTTCGAAAAGAACACAGCTGCTTTGTTGTCACAAAATATGTTTAATGGCCTTGAAATGGTGTCAACCAATCTCATGAATGTGATGAGATTTTTCAACCACATCCCTTTCTTCGTGGCTTCAAACAAGGCTATGAATTCAGCCTCCATTGTCGAGGTTGCGAGCGCCTTTTGCTTAGCACTTTTCCACGACACTGCAGCTCCTGCAAGAAGAAATACATATCCATTCGTTGATTTTCTTTCATCAATGCAGCCAGCAAAGTCAGAATCTGCATATCCCACAAGCTTCATGTATTGCACCCTTTTGTAAACCAACATATACAATTTAGTCCTTTGCAAATACCTTAATGCCTTCTTAGCAGCGACCCAATGTTGTTCTCCTGGATTCTATTGATATCTGCCTAAAACACTTATGGCATAAGCAAGATCAGGTGTTGTGCAAACTTGAGCATACATCAAGCTCCCAACTAAAGATGCATAGGGCTTGGTCGTCATGCTTTGTTTTTCCAGTTCGTTTCTTGGACTCTGTGACTTGTTGAGCCTATCTCATTTGCCCATTGGAACCTCACAACCTGAACAACTTTGCATATTGAAACGTTGGAGCACCTTCTCAATATATGCTTTTTGTGAAAGTCCAAGCAATCCTTTTGCCCTATCCTTGATTATTTCAATTCCGAAAACAAAAGAGGCATTTCCCATGTCCTTCATTTCAAAACTCTTAGACAGTAGAGCCTTAGTTTCAACCAGCAAATTCAAACAGTTGCTAGCTAGAAGGATGTCATCCACATATAAAATCAAAATATGAATTTCGAGCCACATACCTTCAAGTATATACAGTCATCGATTTTGTTCTCGTTGAATTCGGGAGCTGTCACTTTTTCATCAAATTTTAAAAACCATTGCCTCGATGCCTGTTTGAGTCCATAGATTGATTTGTTCAATCTACAAACCATTCTTTCTTCTCCTTCTTTTATGAAACCAAGTGGCTGCTCCATGAAAATTTATTCATTCAAATCACCATTGAGAAAAGCCGTCTTTACGTTCATTTGGTGGAGTTCGAGATTGTAGTGTGCAACCAATGCCAACATGATTCGAAGACTATCTTTAGTTGACACTGGGGAAAAGGTTTCAGAGTAATCAACCCCTTCCATTTGGGTGTAACCCTTGCCCACAAGTCTGGCCTTATACCTCTCAATTTTACCAGTTGAGTCTTTCTTTTGTTTTAAAAATTCTTTTGTACCCAATTGGTTTAACATTTTCCGGTGCTTGAACAACACTCCATACCTTATTTGCTTCCAAGTATAATGCCATAGGTCCCTTTGCTTGACCAGTTTCAATATACCTGCCACAATATTCTCCTCCCCTATCCGACCTTAACACTTTAATGGACAAATCCAATTGATTATCAACTTCAGTTTTAAAAAACTTAAAACAATTTAGCACTGAAGATTTTTTCGGAAATTAAATAGAGATAAGTGAACCGTGAAAAATCATCAATAAATGTTACAAAATAAATATTTCCACAAAGAGTCCTTGTGGGAAAAAGACCACACACATCCGAATGGATGATTTTCTCTTAAAACAATTTTTCTTCCTTGTATTAGTTAATTTTCTCTTAAAACAATTAACACAATTGACCAGATCACTGAAGTCCAAATTTGGTAAAATTCCTTCTTTAATTAACCGTTCCATTCTTGCCCTAGAAATGTGGCCTAGTCTACGGTGCCAGAGCATGGAAGAATTTTCTTTCAAAATCAATCTTTTAGTTGGCAATGTTGAAATCACATTTAGGCAATCCTTATCATTTGAAACTAAGCAAAGTAGACGCCATAAATCATGCATTAAAAAAACAAATTCCAAGTATTTCACTTGGATTATTTTTCATAAAAAAACCTTACACTTTCAATGTCACCACTAAAAGCAAATCCGAATTTTACAAGTTGAGAAGCAGAAATTAAATTCCTTCTTAGAGAAGGTACATAGAAAGCATCACTTAATTCTAAAATAAAACCACTTGAAAGCTTTAGCTTGAGGTTGCCTACTGCTTCCACGGCTACTTTATTTCCATTGCCAACATAAACTTGAAAAACTTTACTTCTTTTTGTTGGAGTTCCACTTGTGAACCCCTGCAACGAATTGGTGATATGAACCGAACAACTAGTGTCAAACCACTAAGAATTTGGAGGGACTCCAACAAGATTAGTTTCAAAACAAACAAAAATTTCAACAAAATTTGTACCTTCCTTATTTTTCCAAATCTTTCGTTTGTCACAATCCCTTTTCATGTGCCCAAGCTTCTTGCAAAAATAACACTTGATTTTGTCTATATAATCTTTATGTGTCACGGGTCCCTTAAAGGAGGATGCATATGGTGCAGAAGTGAAATTGTTGTCAAGATTAGGGACCTTACCAGAGTTGTAAGCCATTGTCCTACCCTTGTCAGCATGCACCATATTAACGGTGTGAAAAACTTCATCCTTTTTTTATTCTTTCTTCTTCCTGTGCACAGATCGAGATCAAGTCATCCAATGCCCATTTCTCCTTCTGAGTATTATAGGAGATCTTTAGTTGGTTGAACTTTGGAGGCAACGAATTCAGGGCCATGTGGACTATGAATGCATCGTCAATGGGAACATCCAATTCTCTGAGTTTGACAGCAGTCTCAACAAGTTTAAGAATGTGCTCTCTCACACTCTTATTCTCATCAAGTTTCAAGGTTGTCAGGGTTGTCATCAAATCTCCCATTTGTGCCTTCTCAGACTCTCTGAACTTCGCTCCCACAGCTTCCAAGAAATCTTTAGCTTTGACACATGCTGCGAAGCCACCTTTCACTATATCACTCATAGTCCTCTTCATCACCATCAAAGCCATTCTATTAGCCTTCTCCCATTTTTCAAATTTCATCCTCTGATCAGGAGTTGAATCATCAGTTAATGGTGCTGGTTCATCTTCTCTCAAGGCCAAATCAAGGTCCATTAGCCCTAGCACGATCTCAACATCTTCTCTCCACTTTTTGTAATTTCCTCCGCTCAAGGGTTCAATGGAAGACAGGTTCAAAGCTGAGGAAGACATCGTAACAAACAAATAAAATTATTCAAATGCATGTTTATATCACGCCTTTAGGCTAGAGATATGAACTGCCATTATTTCCTTATTGTATAGCCGCCATTCACAGGATCGTTTATGCAATTTTTTAATCAAGTCTTTAGACTAACACATAGATAGATCAATATGACCCAGTACACTGATTAAAACTCTCGACAATTCATACATACTTCTCATTAGAAAAGAATGTTGACACTTTATGAGTTTTGATCAATGAAAAGAAAAGAAAAACTATGGACTAGAACCAATTAAGCCTGCTCTGATACCAAATGATGGAAGATTCACACACTTAACTGATAACACTAGTCACATAAGAGAGAAAAGATTAGCGCAGGTTTACCTGAGGAAGACATCGTTAATGGTTGCTCCAGAAAACTCTTCTACTCACTGAAAGCCTTTATGTTCTTATGGTGATAGAACCCTAATCTCAAAACTTGTCTTTGTGAGCAGGAAATTTCTGCATTTATAGAGACAAGGCAGCCAACTTCCATCTATCGTGGAAGTATGGTTATTGACCCGTTGCCTCAAATTCCGGCAGTAGTGGAGTGATGGAATATCAGTTGAATAAAGAGGTTATTTTCCAGTATTAAGAATGTGTTTCCACAATAATAGGACATTAACTTTTCCACGTATTAAAACTCTTGAGAGTTATATTATCAACAAGTAACATCTCCTTTATCACAACTTGTTAAGTCCACATAGGATTCTTACACGATTTTGTCCTTCCCAACTAATGCTATCAAAACAATTCAAAAATATATTGAATTATGTAATGGAATATTAAAGAGTATACTGCATAAATACTACCCGGACTATATTTTGGGATTGTGTAAATGGGAGCAAGAACCCTTTGACTGCGGCCTGATCTAAAGCTACTCACTCCTTCCAATCCATTTCAACAGGATTGTCATCGTGCGTATCTGGTGGAATCAATCACGGGTGACTTATTGCACGTCCTAAGATTTAGGCCAGAGGAGGACGGTGGCGTGTTTTATAGCTATAGGAGGCACAGACGACGGAATTCAAGGTTTACAAGTCGGTATTCAGTGATGAAGATGGATCTATTGTGCACCAAGTTGAGGTAAAAAGCATTGGAGATGAAGCTCTCTTCGTGGGCGACAACCATTCGGTCTCTTTTTTGGCTTCAAATTTTCCTGCTTGCCGCGGGAATTCTTCTTACTAGCCTCGTTATTTTTCCCCATTGTCATGATCACTGCAACTAGGATGAAAACCCCAAAATGCCCTCCTATTTCATATCTGCACAAACTACTCCCATTCAATAAGGAGGAGAAGCAGGGTTTTCTGTTTCTTTCGGAACATCACACACCCCACTATGATTCATTATTTTTTCCGTTACAAGTAAAAGAAAACATGCCATGTACGGGTTGTTGAAATTTAGTTTTGCTATAAAACTCGGTTGACAAATTATGTAACCTCGTATTGACTTGGACCCAAGCGGAGGAGGAGTTCTTCGGTCTGGATGCCCGAATCACATTTGGAGGGGGTGGGTGGGCCCGGGTGGGATGTTTCTGTGTCTCCGGTGGATGGGCGACGTGGAACGGGTAGCCACGCCCAAGAATTTTTCACCCGATTGAGATCCAAGAATTCTCCTAATTGCCCATGACAGTATTCTTGAGTTTGGAATCTGGGACAAGCCCAAGGCCCAAAGACTGGTTAGGCCTAAGAGCAATTTTGGGCCTTTTGACACCTCTTGTATCAACCTCAAGGCTCAACTGACGTGGATTGAGACTTTTCAAGTCAAATTCAATAAATGCATGGAGTCTGGACCGCCCAATATGTTTTCCTGTTGTGGGTGACAGACATTTGAAATAAAACTTGCATACTAATTTTAGGCTAAAACAATCCACGTCATCCAATGCTCGTAGTATTTCATACTATGTAGTATGTAAGAATTTTCAGTAATTATGATTGGGTAATTTTATTAACATTCCACAATCTTATGAATACACCCTATACTTCAATTTTTTCACTTAAATTTTCTCTTTTACCTCTATTTGAGTTAAGTTCAGTAGATAGGAAAAAAAAACCTACCCACCAAACTATTCCCGACAACATCTCAAGCAAACTGCAAACAGGGATGGAAAAACCCAACCACTCACCATGGCACCACTCTCTCACTCTCTCTCATCATACTGCAAAAGAAAAGTCTGGCTGTTTTTTTTTTTGTGCACCATGCAATCCATTTCAAAGCAAATCTCTGCGTTGCAATTCAAACCTCTCTCAAACTATACAAGCTCCTTGACTTGGCAACTCTGGTTGTTAGAGATAGAGACAGAGAGGGGCCGAGACGTGGTGGTCGGTGTAGGCCGACGACTTTGGCGACGGAGGTGATAGAGGTGAAGGGGTATCCGGGTGGGTGAGTTGAAGTGTTGGGTTGTATTAGAAATGGGAGTTATTGACCATACCAATATAGATGATGGAGGTAAATTGTAATCAGAGATGTTTGGTCCTCGAATTGGGGTCGTTTGGCGTGCTCTTCTGTCTTTAGAAGAATAAGGGACAGAGTTGGAATTTTATGGATGTGGTGTGTTTTCATAAAACTGTGGAGTGTGTATAAAACAACCCTATGTTTTATTGTATTGAACCAAAAAAAATTATTTCCTGTTATGGAGTATCTGATATTTTAAGTGTTTTAATCTTTAATTTTATTTTTTATATTTTTAAATAAAAATTTAATAATTAAAATAATAAAATATGAGATACTCCGGAACACTTTAAAAAAACCGTGAATGGGTCTTTCTAGTGTGCTCCAGGGTAAAATTTACTCCGGTTTTGAAAAAAAAACTGTGCTTAAAAAAAAAATAAAAAAATAACCTACAATACTTTAAACCATCATCCAACCGTTCATTTTTCCGGAGTAAAATTTACTCCGGAGCATGCTAGAATTTTTGCTCTCCCAGTAGTGAGATTCTGCATAGGATAGAATAGTCTTCAGTTGCAGAATCCCCGTGGGGAAAAAAAGGATGTTCCTAATAGTTGTAATCCAATACCCCTGTTCTTGTCTTTGTTTGCCTCATCATTTCATCATCATCCCCATTTTGTACCCTTTTATCCTATTTAATTTCTTAACCTTAATCAAACAACTACAAAATTTGAAAAAACTGATTTTTCGTCTCACATTCTCCTTCCGCACTCATTCTCTTGTTTCTGTCCCTTAACTCGCACTTAATTTATTCAATCTAAAAGCTAAAAAATACAGAACAATTGCAGGTAGATTAAAAATTGCGAAAATCACTTCTACAGGATTTTGAGTTAATTTGATCTTCATTTTCTTGAGCTCCGTGGAAACCCTTAGAAAGAAAGAAGAAAACATGGAAAAAGTGACGAGTCAATGCGTGACAATAATATAATTTATTGTTGCACCTTTTGGTGAGGGGGTCTCATGTGAGAGTTTGGGGGGTGGGGGTACCATTGAAAAAGATGGTGGTAGGATATGACTAAAAGGGAATGATGCACATTTTCACTGTCAGCTGAGCTTAACTAAAACAACAACAATCCTTTCTCTTTTTTCCTCTAATGGCTTCATAGTTTTTGTTGGACCACAACCACATTGAGCCCTTTTTTTTCTGTTAATTCAAGTGAATAAAAAAACAACCCATTTCAGATTTTTCTTGGGTTCTAACTTCATGTGGCTCCTACCCCAAGAAAATCAATGAATGGCGGTGGTGGAATGCTCCTCTCGCGGTGGCTGCTGCCGCGGCCGCGGCCGACAACTTTGTCAGCAGCTGATGCTGATGGTGAGGGTTTACCGCCTGAAACTTGACATGAAGAATCTGAGTAACTTTGATGAACAAGGCTGTGGAAGTTTGACTGCTGCATTGCCATCACATTCATGTATGGTGCTGGATGGTGGGTATACATACCCCCACATGAATGACCCTCCATCTCACTTGAACCCTCCCAACATCTGCCTTGGCTCATCATCCCCATCACTTCATTGCTCTTCCGACCTGCAATAACACAAGCACCATTATGTATTTTGCAACTGTAACATCATTGTGTCGGGATTTTAAGTTAATCATTCGCATCACAATGCATGATTATAGACATAGGATATGATACGTGTCGGTATTCCAAAATGATCATACACATGACAATGCATGATTATAGACATAAGATATAATACATTTATGTGTCGGTATCCCAAATTAATTATACACGTGACAAATGACAATATGTGATTATACACTTACGATACTGCTACCGTGACATTTCAGATTTAAGTAAGTTTATTGGAAGAGAGTTTTAGGCAAATGGAAAAGGTGACAAATTAAAAAGAATAAGAACAATGACATACCAGGGAAGAATTCAAAAGGAGTTTGTTGTTGTGAACAAAATCCACTATTATTATAAGAAAGCAATTTTTTCCTTGTGATTGCTTCTTCTTCCACACTAATCAAGTTTTGTGAACCATTTGAGCCATAATAATCAACCCCACAACCAACAACGCCATCATAGCTTGTTCCATATGAAAAAGATATAGAACCACCGCCGCTGAGGCCGCCATTGGGAAGACTGAGACCTCCATAAGGTGGCGGAGGTTCGGTACTCCTCGAGGGTGCATTGAAGCTTGTATTTTCCTCCATTCTTGTGTAAACAGTTTGGTTGAGCTTCCTCCTCCGATAAGCACTGGATTGCTCTCTGTACTTCCTGGCCATGATAACATGCCAATGGTTCTTCACAGCATTATCAGTTCTTCCGGGAAAGAGCCTGGCTATCATGGCCCACTTGTTGCCATATATTCTATGAGCTTGCATTAGTCTTTCTTCTTCCTCCTCAGTAAAAGCTCTTCTGTTGATTCTTGGGTCCAGCTGGTTAAACCATCTTAATCTGCAGCTCTTACCTTTTTAACAAACACAAATATGAAAAAAAAAGATATGAATTATTAGAGATTAGAGTAAATACCATAAAATCAAAGAGATACCATAAAATCAAAGAGAAAACGTGGCAGTGATTTTCACATTTTCGTTTTTTCGTGCACTTCTCATCTGGTTTATCCAATCCAAAGGTTAGGAAAAAAAGGAGAGTGCAGTGGAGGAAACGTGAGTGTGAAGATCACTTCCCAAGAAGAAAAACATATCTATACAAAGGACTAAAAAAAATTCTCACATTTTTCTTACCTGATCTTCCTTCCAGCTTCTCTGCAATAAGGTTCCAGTTCTGGGGGCCATAGAGAGCCACAAGTTCCTTGAGCTTGGAATCCTCAGCAGGCCTCCAATGCCCTCTGGCACACAGTTTTGATTGCCCACTTTCTGTTTCCTTCTCACTAACATTCACCCCACTCTCATTAGGGTTCTTATCATGATCACTGCTGGTATAATCTGAGTCCTTCACGTCACTGCTGTTGTGGTGATCCTCAGAACTTCTGGTTGGAGGAAAACCCCAGAAAGCCCTCCCATTTTCTGGTTCAGAAAGCTTGGAGATGTAGCTGCTGTCCTGAGAAGAAACTGATGAATATACTCCATAGTTGGAGCTCAGAGAAAGAGAGCCCATATCCGCATAAACCATTCCCACTGAACAAGGAGAAGAAGAAGAGGAGGAGGAGAAACAGCTTAAGGCATTTGGGTTTTCTGTTGCATATATTGCACCATTGTTGGCCATCATTTTTTACATTGAAGAAATGTTACAAAGTCATCTCTTAAAAGATGGGAAAAATAAATTAGAAGCAAGAAAGAGAGAGAGAGAGAGAGATGGACAGCTAGTGAAAGCTAGGTAGGAAGAGAAAGGACTTTGTGTTTTGCAGGAGAGAAAACTAGAAACAGCAAAAATAGCAAATAGTGCTCAGAAACCTACACGGCCTCTCACCTCATCAGTCTCACTGACTCTGTGTAGGGAGTTGGAGGAGAGAGAGAGAGTGAAAAAAAAGAAGTGCTTTTAAGTAGTTAACAACCCTCACTGACCCTGACCCTAAAATTTAACAACTATTTTATTGTTCTTCTCTTCTCTCTCTTTCTTTTTAACAAATCCCACATCACTCACACGTGTGAAACCTCTCTCTCTCTCTCTCTCTCTCTCTCTCTCTCTCTCTCTCTCTCTCCTCCTCCCCTATTCATGGTGATGGGGTTGAAAACTTGAAGGGTTCTTCTTAAGTTGTCTCTCTCAAGATTGACAAGAAAGACTCTTAATGTGATGTGTGCTAGCTTGGGGTTGTGCAGGTCTAGACACCTCCCTTTTCTTTTCAAACCACAGATTGAAGAGCACTTTGACACAAGAACCCTTCCTGTTGAACACTAGTAAACAAGGTAGGCCAGCTAGCCCTCCATCTTCATCACTCAACATATGAACAGATTCTTGCGTGTCATCGATCTCGTTGTATACAGTTACGATTTTATTAAAAATTCTTGAGTGCTCTGAATTACATAATAATTTGAATATTTTAATCATTAGATCTTAATTTATATATTTTTAAATAAAAATTTAACGGTTAAAATATCTGAAATACTCAAAACTCCGAAGCACCCAAAAAAATTCATAATTTTATTTATCTTTATCATGTGAACAAATAAACAAGGTAGATCAGCTAGCCCTCCATCTTAATCACTCTGCAGATCATAAACAGATTATTTAGTTTCACCGATTGATTATAATTATTCGTCCATCTTTCTCGTCACGTGATTATGAAGAGAAATTCTTGTATCTCGAGTTGTAAACAACCATTTGTCTATCTCAAAATAAGAATAATAAACTCATAATCGGTGGTATATAAGACTGGCTTTCTCCGGCAAGATGAGACCCCCCCTGTTTAACTAGAGTTGAGGGGATTTACCTTGGGTTTCAGTTAACCACCTGAAGTTGACCCAACGACCACCACCAAACCCCATTTGGCCATGAATAATTTGCTTTGATTTTTCATGTCCCTTCTTTCACAACTATTATAACAGTCCAAAAAGGCCACTTACGTCATTCTAAACCCCACCTCTCCACCTGTTTCTCTGTCTCTTTCAGAGAGGAGGGGGTTCACGAATCATGTACGTGGGGAAGACATCAATTTCATTATTTATGGATATATATAAGCAAAAGATTCTAATGACTTCGAATCATGAGCTAATTAAACAAACACTGCAGCAGAATAATCTATTTTTCATATATACAAAACGATATTTGAGAGGAGTGGATAGAACATACTTCCAGTTTTTCATCCTTTGCACTGATTTGATCGTTTTTCAATAATATATTTGCGGTCAAAAAGAAAAAAATATTTATAAGAACATGAAACAATAATAAGAAATAAATCAAATCAAAATTTGTTTACAACACCAGAAAATTTAGACCAAATCAAATGAAATCCCTAATTAAATCAAATTTAAAATACTTTTATTTATATTTTTCAAATTAATTGAGTTATAAACTCTTACAAGTCTGGATAATATCTTTAACACTGATACCCAAATAAGTCTGAATTAACTATTTTAAGAATGACAACTAAACAGTAATAGTAAAATGCATAAAATTATCAAAACTTTGGTATTATTGTTGGTTTTCACTCGATGGAAGAAAACCCAATGCAGACGTTTGCTTCATTTATTGTGTGTCATAATATTCACAGGAATGTACGACATGAAGAACTGAGCAGTTTGGGTCAAAGTACGAACAAAGATTTATATGAAACAGATTTACTACTATGTGACATTTTGTATCTAATAATATATTGTTAAGTGTAAATTTTTTTTACATAATAATATATTATTAAATTGAGACGACATGTAGTGGTAAACTTATTTCATATAAATTGCTCTCCAAAATTTTTGAACATCCTGACCCCTATTTATGCGTATTATTATATCAATAGATACAGCCTTAACATAACACCTCAGGAATTAAAAAACAACCCATAATCCATCACAGAGATAACTCATAAGCAAGATAAAAGAGTAAATCAGCAAACCTTCATTTGGTTTTATTTACTACAAAATTACATTGATGTATGAGATGCAAGCGTTCATTGTGAATGGCTGAATTTGCATGACTGGATTTTGACAGTTTTAATTTATATGTTCAAACACCGGTATATTCTTACACGAAAATTAGAGAAACCCTGTTTACTATATTGTTTACGAAATGAGCCTCATCTCATGCAATCTGGAGTTGCTTCCAACCTCTCAAAAACTCTCAGTCAATTAGTCAAAGTGTCAAACACATACCATGAGGGTTCCCAGCAAGCCAATGGAGTGATGCACGTTTGTGTGTCACTACTCTCCGAGTCTCTCACTGTACTAGCTCATGCCTGTAGCATTTAAGGTCCATGTATGTGCATGTGAACATGCTTATGAGATCCCTGCTGGGCTTTCTTCATGTCATCATATCCATGGAGACCCCACGTTCGGAAGCTGCAAAACAAAACTAACTTCTATATGGCCATGTCACATATTCATCCACATAATGCATGACTAATTAAACCAAAGTTAATTTTCATCCCTAAACTTCAATTAATATGACAAATTAACAAACTAATTAAGAAACCACTCTCACCAACAAGATAGAGACAATGGTGTATGTATCCAAGAATAGTAGAATACTGCAGAGTCTCTTCAATTACTGAGTAGACTTGATCGGACAATTAGGGTTTTAAAGTTATCTGGCCTAAGTTTATTCATTAATTGGAGGGAATATTCAGTATTCCCAACAGCGAGATAAAGACAATAATATATACACTAGTGCAAAGTAATCCATGAGACAGAGACAATGATGTACACAAGGCGAGTTTTCCCTAGTAATTTGGTAGCTTTTAGCCACATAGATAAGATGAGAACTTCTCTAAAGATGAAAGGACGGAATAGTTATGGATTAGTACACGGTGTAATGCGGTTAATTGGGCCATGAGTGGAATTGGGGTAATAGAAGCGATCTCCAGAAACAAAAATTCTTAAGCGCTCCGGAGTATGAAATATTTTAAATTTTTTAACCGTTAGATATTAATATTTATATTTTAAAACAAAAATTTAACTGTTAAAATATTCAAAATACTCCATACTCCGAAATATACAAAAAAAGACCCTTCCAGAAATTCACAAAAGAACCCCACTTCGTTAAATCTTTCAAAAGACAAAGGATCACTTGGTCCCCAACTTTTCAGACCAGATGAGAAGACAAGTGAAACCATGCATGTGTGTGGGTGGTGTGGGTGTGTGGGCATTCAAATATTGACAGGTAAAAATGAACAGTACTAAGTAGTGTAGAGAATATATTGTTCCCATCATCATATCTCTCTCTCTCATATCATTTGCCTTCTCTCACACCTTCTGTGCTTTTCTTTGTTTTCTTCTCCCTCTGCCAGTGTGCCCCTCCCCACGTGTGCCCCCATGTTTGCACTTGTATAACCTAAATCTCAGACTCTTCATGAGAGGACCTTTGGCATAATGAATTACCTTGTTACCCCAAAAATAAATTGAATTCAACTGAAGGTATGTAAAAAACTATACACTAAGGCCATCTGGTTAAATTGAACAACAACACAAAAATTTCTCTCCTTCAGAAAAGATACGATATTCATTAAGATGGAAGAAAGTCAAACTAAAGATAGATTATAAAAGTGAGCCTCAGTTAAAAACACTTTGCCGAGGCTTTTAACCCGGTCTAATTACAAACAATTTATATGTAACATATACATTAGCCTTTTAACTACGACTTAAAGCATATCCAAAAGAAAGAAAAAAAGAATGAATATATATATATATATATATATATATATATATATATATATATATATAAGTGGATTAGAAAGCACGCAATAAATAATTTTTCCGCAGCATCAGATATTCAGATAGAAGAAGGCAAATAGGAGATATGATTGTTACCGACATAGATATTGATGTTTAAAGGCAGCTATATAGCCTATGACTCTGTGGAACTATTTGAAAGCATGTAATCCTGAATTCACCGAGCTTAGATCTTTATGCTTAAATTCATGTGTAAGTGTTTAATCAGTGCAGAAAAAAGATTCTTTAAAAAAAATGCAGAAAAAAGATGTCTTCATAACTCATTATCTCTGTTTGGTTTTCATTTTATTTTAGAGAAATTGGTCATTATAGCTTTTGCTCAAATAGGAAAATCAAACAATCGATATGGGTCGTAACACGTAAAATGTTTCAAAAGCTCCAGTATGCATATCACGTAATCAACTATAAGAATTTTGCATTTTGAGAATAAAATTGAATTGAAGATTGTCGATCACCTAGTGGTATATATAGGGCATTTGAGATATTTTTCATGTCAAAATTCATGTCGGTTGTGTTGATTTTCCTATTTGTAATTGTCCATATACCATCCAATTTTCCTAATTTTATCACTTATTATAATATTGTTTTTAATCTTCACATATTGTGTATGACATACGCATGTAAAGTGAGGCAGGAGAGTGTCATGTAAAAAGATGGAAGAGTTTGTTATATATTGAGGGCAAGTGAATGAAAGAACGTGCTTTTGGGATGATCCATGTAAAGACATGGGAATAGGCTGGCTTGCTGGCTCATGTAATAAGGCAGCCAGAAATGCATGAAAAAAAGGGTCACAAAAAAGTTTGATATATATCAGATGTCCCACCATATAAATTGTAGGACTGTTGTATAAGATTCTATTGAGTCTGTTCCTGTGGAACTACATGCAAAGGAAAACCAGTAACGTCTCAGTTCCTATAGGTTAGGCTACTGCAAAGATTTTTGGGTGTATCGGAATATTTTTTACTCTAAATTTTTTAATTGTTGAATTGTAATTTTTATATTTTAAAATAAAAATTTAACGATTAAAATAGTTAGAGTACGAAATACTCTGGAGTATGCAAGAAAGTCCCTAGGTTACTCTCCCTCCACATGGTGGATTCTTCCGAGGCAAATCTAATTAACCAGCATGATTGGATTCTTCCGAGGCAAAAATGATGAACTCAAATTTTATTTTTTTGCGTTTGGAACAAATAATACTTGCACCCAACATATTAATATTCGTAGACAGATAATAACTGATGTAACAATATATTGATGGTTTCTAAAACATTGGATAGGATTGTAAATAAGTATAAGAAACAATGAAGCATAGATCAGTGTTGGATATGAAGCATATGGAAATGGAAGTGCAGTCAACTTTGTCTGAGGACACAAGAACATGTGGATATGGAATTCCCTTAGCCACACCATGTGAATGGAAACAACTGTTGGAGAGGGTTGTCTGGAAACTCAGGAGAAATGTTTGAACTTGATCATCATACCGTTTTACATACTGTTACTAATCCACATTTTTAATGAATGCAAGGAAAAGTTGATATATTATTAGGCAATTGGGGTCTAGTGTTAAGTGAATAAACTGATAACACTGCGCATCAATGTTGATGATGATATGTAAGCATGCATGCATGGATGATAATGATGTTCGTATGTAAGCAATCATGATGATGATAGAAGGTAGGGCTAGCTAGCTAGCTAATTGCAGTGCGTGCTCAGAACTCCAACAAAGGAGCTACAACTCTATATATGATCTCTACATTTCATCACTACACCAGCTGATGAAGTCATGGATAGCTAGATGTTTCCAGATATTAATAGTACTACATCTGCATATACATACATTATGAGAGAGAGAGAGAGAGAGAGAGAGAGAGTGGGTTTTCTATATTCTATTTTTTTTTTGTGGGTCAAAATAGACATAATGGGGTGCTAGTTAGTAAAACTGACTGACTGGGAGGGTGAATTATCCAAAGAAGGGGGAGGCATCCAAAGCGATATGATGCCATAAGTAGATAGTAAAGGTGGACTGTCATAAGCGTTAACAGTCAGTAAAGCTCACTTGAACATGACGTACCACTCTCTCATATTTTTGCAAATTCACTACCCCCATATATGGTAAATAAAGATTGGTTTTCAGTTTTTACCCCCTCTTTTCCATGATTTCGTTAAAAAGTTAAAAAGAATAAAAGGTTACTATTATTTAATTCGACCCCTCAGTCTCTCTTTGCTTGTTCAAATTAAATCCCTGTGAATATCTGAATCAATAGTACGACTTACTCATCAGTAACGTGAAAAATATCAGAGGGTACAGTTAGGAAAAGGCCAAGGGAATAGGGGTATAGTTGGGATTTTAGGTTTCTTATTTTACTTTTGTACAGTATTAATGGAGGGTGTATGATGTATCAGTGAATCTGTGTGCGTGTAAGAAGTTAAGTAACTGAGAGTCTGAGAGGTGGAAGAAGATAAAAGGACTGAGGAGGTTGATTTTGTTTGAGATTTTCTTTCATTGATAGACACAGCTTTGTGTACATTGAGGAATTGTCTCTGTACCCTATACTTTAGGTTTAGGGTTTCCCTTCTTTAACTATTACCCTATTTATATTTCTCTTATTTATATTTCATCTCATACATATATATCAACCACGTGTCTTTAGTCGGGATTTTTTAATATGCTCCGAGATATTTCATATTTTGTGATTTTTTACTGTTAAATTATTGATCAAATTTTTTTTTATTATATTCCAAGACATTTCATACTTTGTGGTCTTTGACCGTTATATCATCGATCAAAAATACAATGAGGAACATTTAACGAGTGAGTGACTTGGGATATCCTGAATTCAAAGTTGAATCCCATTTTTTTTTCCCTTTATCTGTCTGAGGAGATGTGAAAGTAGAACAACTGAACAAGTGAGTGATTTTGTAGTAGAAGTCCACGTGCGTTGGAGACCCTCCGACCCCTGTGTTGTTTGCAAAGAAACAAAACAGGGCCAACGGTTCATGGTCCTTTTGGACACCCGTACCCATAAAAGCCTGGCGTCGCTAGACAACCATGCATGTGTGTATTTATATATATATATATATATATATAGAAAAGAGATCCAAGGCACATTTTAGACAAAGTTCATAAATAATTTTTAGGCCATTGAATTAGCGAACGTACGAAATTGAATTTAACATGACAAGTTTAATTTATATTTTGTAAATAAATAAACTTTGAAATAATAAATCTGGAACTTTTTGATTAATTTTATTTTTCTGACTCCTCCTTTGAAAATCTAAAAGACCAACCTTTCAGGTCTCCTCCTCCTCTTTCACGCAGAAACCTAAGTCACGGGTTTCTGTTGATCCCAAAAGGAATTAGCATTCCCAAACATGGAAAGATTCAAGTTTTTCTTCATTTGTTCATCTACCCATACAATTTTTACCAATTAACAAACACAAATTTAAACTAACATAAGTTGCAAGAACAATTTTCCTTTTTCCGAAGATGTTCAATAGTTTCCTTCACTCCTTCATTTTCTTCACTGAACTGCATTTCATTTCATTCAAGAGACCTCTGGTACTCAAGCTTCCCAGTCATATTAGGAATGGCGATCTGAGTAGCAATTTAAAGTGAGGGAGGTGAGTTCCGCTGGGTTTGGGTTGTGGAAGATGAAGCTAGAGCAGAAGAGAGAGGTTATCGGTTAGAGTAATTTCATGAGGTGAGAGAAAATTATTTATTTATTTTCTTAAGTTAAATTTCAAACAAAAAAAAAAGGTTAAAGTTAGCTCTAATCTCAACTGTTGAAAGTGCATGAATCCAAATATCTTAAACGCGTGTCTAAATTTGTGTCTTTTTGTGGTGTCACGGATCTATTATATATATATATATTTTAAAGAATGATAATGGATTAGGTGAATCGAGCTACACATAAGACTTAGTCATTTGTACACCAAAGTAAACTTAACTCTCTAAACCCGTACAAGACGGTCATAAAAAACAAAGACCCCAGAATTTAGCCACCAACTACAATGTGCTCAATTCATTCACTTTAATTTGGTTTCGTAATGCATGAAACTTAAGATGATCATTGTTTTACATATTTATTTTGTCCCGTGACAAGTTACAAGTTACATGAGATAAAAAAACTATTTAAACTTAAGTAGGGGTGTCCGACTATTTAAACTGTAAAATATCTTTAACATAAATACTCTCGCATTATTTTAGTCACTCTTAACATCATATAATTCTATTGAGTTTGAGAGTTGTCCTAACTAGTGAGTTAGTCCTCGCAGCAAACGAAACCTAATTGTATGTTGCATCACTTTCTACTTATAGGATGGGAGTGACAGACCATGTCACCAGTAACTAAGGAAACTTCTCGCACAGTCCTACCTTGTGTGAAAATTTCTCTAATCAAAGATTTTACTCTTCCACTTGTAGTGATGAAAAAGGTGGTGGTTTAAACATTCAGATGTTCGTTTTATCTTTGTTTTGATCTTTCTGGAAAATTCTTCAGTGGTACGTACCATTCAATGGTACGGCCATTGAATGGTTCAGATTAATTTGCAGCGGGTCCCAAATGAATCTTAAATCATTCAACAGTACGTACCATTCAATGGTACGTACCACTGAAGTTAAACCCGATCTTTCTGGTATAACCTGCAGGAGAATGGGATTTTTATCCAAAAGCATAATCAATGTTTAACTTGCTTGATTGATGTGACACTTTTATAAGTAGTAGAGTGTAGTAGTAGGGACCATCGTATTGGTTTTTCAAATGCAGAGTCATGACTCCTGGACTGTCCTGAAGAACCCTAACTGTGATCATCTTCTGTGGACCAACTCCACCACGAAATTGCTTCACTCGATTGAAGAAGCTTCTGTCTGCACTATGTAGTAAATAGTTAACACAAAATAATGCTTCATTATATTTTCTATATATACGAAATCAAATGCAACAAAGTCATTTGTTGCTGTTATTTTATTTATATGATTATCGGAGGATGCATAAATGTCTTACTTTTAATGATAGCTTGTGAAAAGCATTCAACCACTTTCTAAACGACAAATCAGGTTTTTTTGTTGGGATGTCCATTCCAATCGTATCCAACCCTTAACTACATACCCCATATATTTTATATCTCGTCATATAATAGTAAAATGATAGCGGAATGGAAAAAAATAAAAATAAAAATTGTCGCATGAGAATTCTCTTAAACAATAAAAGATAAAGCCTAATGTAACTATCTATGTGAATGCAACGACGATGCCACAAAATAAAATGTAAATTGTAATTGACTTCAAATGTTAGATATAGTACTTCCAATTGGATGTCTCTCCAGATATTCATCTATTGTTAATGCTATGACCGACCCTCTCATATAGTCGTCTGTCAGTGGAGTTCTTACTGAGGCCCGAGGGGGGAGGAGATAGAGAGCATCAAAATTCACATACCCTAAACCCTGCTTGTTATTATTGCTCAAAGTTTCTTAAAACCAGCAATCTCAATTGGTCATTTCAGAGAATAAAGGTTCACAATTTTGGTGTCAGATAATATTGTCAATGTACTGTCAGTGATTCAGAAAGTCGATCGATGAGAGAGAGAGCGAGATAGTTATTAGCTAACTGATTCGTCTGATCTAGCGTAACGTAACCCAAAGAGGTTCTTAAGCTGCTTGCTTTTTATGGACAAACTCGTACCTGCCCTAATTTATTAACACTTTCCAAATGCCATGTCCCATTTTTGCACTCATACCAAATGTTTTTTAACTGATTGAATAATATGATGATGCAATCGAAAATCCCTTGGTCCGTTGCTGGTAGCTGCTTAGTTGTTCGTGCTGCCTTCTTTCCTTTTGGCCTCAGTGCTAACTCTACCCTAGCAGCATCCCTGCAATCAAACGTTGGCAATTACTGCAATGTTTAAACCTTGTTATTATGTACTCAGTTTTATGGGTAAATAAATGAATTAATGTGGGTTTGGTAATTGATTATCAATGTGTTTTTGCTTTGGTCTCATAGTCATTCACTAAAAATTTCATCTTGATTAGTGTTTGAAGTGCTTTGGAATTTCCAATCATACGTCTACTCATCTCTTATAATACTATTTAGACACACAAAACTGACTTCATTGCTGATACTCTCTAATAAAAGTGAGAGTTATCATAGGGTGTAAGACAAACCAGTATTAGAGAGTGTCAACAACGGTAGTTAGTTTTAATTTTTGTGTGTTTAAATAGAATTACTCCATACAATATTGTGATTAAGAGGGACAATCCTTTTGTGATTTGAAATCCTAGATGTTTAGTAGGAGTTCCCTCTTCTCACTTGCTGGTTTCAACTACAATCAAGGGATGGACCATATTAATAGAGTGTCAGTGCGTAACCAACCCAATCCATCTGGCCCATTTTTCTAGTCCAGAGGCCCATGAAATAAACACTATTTGGATCTGATGATGGACTACAACGGAGGTGTTAGAACTTGGAACAAAAACGATTTCCCCAAACATTCGCTCACGTTTCTTCTACGATTCTGATGGTGTTTTGTCTATTTGCTTTGTTGGAATCAGAATTTTTTTCTTTGCTGGTCCTCGGGTGGTGGATATGGTTGCTGGTGTTGGTTGATTTTTTCGTTGGCTGGGTTCTTTAGAGGCAATTTTATGTACTGTTTATGGATCTTTGATGTTGTGAAATTAAGGATTAGTTTTGATTTTTCAAATGGGGCTGTTTTGTATATGTGTTTTCGTTTTGGGGCCCACACTCCGATTGCTACTCCGATCGCTTCTACTCTGATCCCAATTCCCAAGTACATAAACCTCACGGTTACAGTTTGATTTCTACTCACTCCGATTGCTTCTACTCTGATCCCAAAGTACGTAAACATGTCTTGTATAAAGAGAAAGCTTAATTCAAATAGCATATACAATCAATTTGCATTGGCCAAAAAAAATAAAATAAATCAATTTGTAAATATCACAAACTCGAACATTCAAGCGTGCCACAAAAATATAGACCTCAAACTATCAAATTCCATATACAAAAATTTCTTTAAGTTACAAGCAAGAAAGTTGATATTACACCCAGCTGCCCTCGGCGGATCCCAACCGCATCTCAATCAACCGGGCATTAAACTCGCCGTCACTGACCTTCAGCATCTCCCGCAGCGGCAGCAAAAAGCCGTGCTCCACCAGCAACCGGTGTCTCGGCTTAATCTTTCCCTCCAAACTAAACGAAAAGTACTGCGGAAACCTCTTCAATTCCGCCACGTCCCTCTTCATCTCCTCCAGAAAAAAGTCAACTTTCGGCTTGTAATTGTTGTTTATGCTGAAAGTCAACAGCCCCGGTGACCTTATCACCATGTTCACCACCTCCTCGTAGCTCAGCCCCAAGCTCTGCAAATACTCGATTTTGGGCAAAAGGGTAAATTCCACGCTCGAAACCAGCAGCACTGTCGTCTGGCACGTGATGCAGCTCCGACCCGAAAACCCCAATTCGGTCAGGAACTTCAATGCGGGTCGCAATTGGCTGTCCAAGTCGGAGACTAGGAGTCTCGGGCACCGGATTATGGACTTCCGGATATCCGGAAAGGGGATTCGGACCTCGGTGAGGAGGAAATCGAAGATTGGGTAGAGGGCCGAGTGCGGGTCCACGGTGAGGAGCTGCGGGTACATGTCGAGGATCCGACCTTGGGCGGAGCGCTCGATACCCATGGAGGAGAGGCAGCCCTCGACGGACTTGAGGGAGGAGAGGGGGCAGGAGCGGAAATCTGGGTTTTGGTGGAGGGCTTTTTGGGAATCGACGTTGAGGTGGGTTTCTAAGTAGAGGACCTTTTCGCGGAAGAGGAGGCCGGGGTCGGCGGAGGTGTTGGGGTGGTGGGAAAGTGAGGGGTAATTTGGGGAATTGAGGGTTGGCCTGAGGGAGTTGGAGATTGATTTCAAGATAGGGTTAGGGTTTTTGGAGGGTTTTGGAGATGGAATGAGAGATGCTTGGGGAAGGAAGGTTTGAGGTTGGAGATGGCGAATCATGGTGGCGGGCGGGGGCTGGTTGGTATGTGTGTACAAGGGAAAAGTGAAGGTGGACATCCCTTCGTCCCAAAGAAAAACGACCTGTCGTTGGTTCCTCCCTCAATTGCACGCATAGTCCCCTTTGTTTAATAGGATTTCACTTTCGGACTTGTAACTTTTTTTTTTGCATTAATTTCATCCATGAAGTTATAAAAGTTGAGCTTAATCCGTTTTTCATAAAGCTATATTACTACTCTTTAATTTACATTAGAGGAGAAAGAAGGTTTAATATGAAACACGATTAAATTGAAGAAGAATACTCTAATCATATGAGCAATTCACCACTTACAAGTTAAGCCTAATCTTATTTAAAAAGAGAAATGATAAAAATAAAAATAAATTTATATTATTAAGGCAGAAGCCCTTATCGTTAAACATTCAAATAATGACATAATTGTCCATTTGATTATAGTTTATAGAAAAAGGAAAAAATAAAAAAAGTGAGGACAAGATGACAAAAAAAAGAAAAATGAGGGGGAAAGAGATGGGGAGGAGAGAGAGAGAAATAAAAGGATAAAAAAACTAACAAAATAAAATTCAAAATAATAAAATCTAAAGAGACAGTTATAAAAAATACTTTCGTATAAAAATTTAGAATATTTTTTTGACAGAAATTAAGAATTTAAAGAGAGAAAAAAAAAGAATTGCACATTCACGAAACCGCGAGTCTTTTCTGTATGAATGAGTTCAATATTTCCTAAACTTCTGCAAAGGCCTGGGGATGTATCCACATAGTAATGGGCATATGAATTTCAAAACCATAGGTATTGGTTATGCTTTTGTTCTTTTTTATTTTTAATTTCTCAATCTGAAACGTAATAATTCAGTTTGGTTTTATACATTCTCAGTTTTTAATGGCAGTTTTGAACATTTTGTTTCTGAATATGGCCAAGTGGGTGGATATGCAAACTTGATAGTTTTCTACATAACGAATGAGTTCGCAGTCAAAGAAAGTAGTAAATCACAATATGCATGTACAAATAAACATACCTTTTAAAATTTTTTGCAAACGCTTTGCATAGATAAATACAACAAAATTAATAAATTGCATAGCGTGCATAAATACTATAAAAATTTATAAGTCACATATAGCGCGAGAGCGCGTGCAAGAAGGCTAGTCTTAAGAGAAACAATACATTTTATTTCAAACAAACTTGGCTACCCTAACACTCCATTATCTAAAAAATATTAGTATAAACTCACACACAAGAGAGATACATATATGACCTGACTCTAATAAAAGAGAAAAACTTGTGGAAGAGCACTTGAATTATTGAACCACATCATAAACATAACTTCCTATCTTTTTACTACAACCGATCTCAAAATAGTCCAGTCCAATATAAAAGTTGTTATTATCAAGCAGCCATGCACAAGTTTTTCTCCAAATACAAAGGTCATCTTATTTAACGAGAGATCATAAAATTTAATACTATAGACATCAAAACAAACGCATAGTGGGATATATGACCAAAAAGAAAAACTCATAGAGGGACTGGATCGATACAGATTGAAGCAACACCATCTTTTGTCACCTTTCCCACACGCGTGAATCCATCGTCCCCTTTGTAAAGGAGATCAGGTACTCTTATTAGATTGAGAACGCGCACGAGGATAGGCATTGGAACAACTGTTGGTCTAAGCAACTCCTCGTTTATATCCTTCCACAAATCCATAATTTGTTTCTGAAAAACATCAACTGCCTCTTGCTTCGAGACCCCGTATTGCTTCATGTAGCAATGAACACCAGTAATAGCATGGGCCTGAAAAAAATTAAGAAAAATCCAGAATTAGTATTTTCTTAAGATCTTAATTATTGTAATGAAATAACACATGCGCATATTAATAAAAAGAGATGATAACCACACGTCTTTTTTCTCCCTTACACACCCGTGTTAATCATGTCTATTTATTTTTGTTTGATTTATTTAATCTGATAGACATAAATAAAGAATGGTGTGTAAGAGGAAAAAAATATATGTGATTATTGTTTTTCTTTTATAAATTAATGTTTACGTACGTCGGTCGAAACAATGTCATCCATGAGTCTAAAGATGGTATTTGCAACCCTAACAATTTTGGGGTCATTAAACAACCATTCAAATGACTCCTTTGTTACAATATCTCCCATGCCAAGTAAAGTGATGGTTGTATTGAAGGTGTAGCTAATAGAAAGTGTTGCAACACGCATATACTCCTCCATGCTTGGAATTCGTCCTTCGTGTAACCATCGGGCCTCGTCCAAATAGGAACGAGCTTGATTCTTCATCTGAGCCATGCATGAGTGAATGTCAAATGATAAGTAGAATTAGGCTAGATTCACCGTTTAAAATTCTCCAATCCAATTTAACAGAAAATAATAATTAATTGATCTTTCATCTTAATTAAGAGCAAATTGAGTTTTGCATATTGTATAGGGTTTAGGGTTACGTACAGCTTGTATTGCATAGGGAACTCGGTATGCTTTTCCTTCTTTTACCATCTCTCCCTCAATTTCATTAAAAAGATTCAGAAGTGCCTGGTAAAATATTTGCATATATATAGTCTTGGAGTTCATCATGGCCACTGACATCCCACCTGAAACATATATTAAGAATTAATCATCTTAATCAAGGCACATATAATATAATTAAATTAAGTAGGAGTTTTGCAACAAATACGTACGTACATATTGCAAAAAACTTGACCATTAATAGAAAAGTGCAGTCAAGGTTTAAAGAGTATTGTTATTTCAAACCTGTCGATTGCTTCAGTAAAGGCCACGAGTTCTTCAAATGTACCAAATGAATAGTAAATATCATCCATCACAGTTAGGATGACGTTAGCTTTTGCCAGAATTTCTCTCCCAACAGAGTACTGGGGTTCAAAATATACTCCCACTGCCCAAAAGTACAACTCAACCATCCTATCTCTTGCAAATGGCAGCTTCCTTTCAAAGTCTAGTGCTCTCGACCACCTGTATTTTCATCTTACAAATTAGATCTTACATGTACCCATAAGTTATGTAATGACACAAACAAGTGTTTTTCCAGGAGGTTTTGACCTAGACGTAGTCTCGACAAAACTAATTATATCATAGCATGCATAAAGTTTTTTGTTAAAAGAGACTTAGTTATATAGACCGTTTCCTAACCATTTCATTTTCGATTTTTCAGTTTTTATTTCAAATTTATAAAATAAAAATTAAAAATTAAAAACTAAAAACTAAAATAATTATCAAACGGCCCTTAGTTACCTTGTAATCTCGTGGAGCTCCTTTTTGTGTAAAGCCTGAATAAGATTGAAATCTAACTTTGCAAGTTTCAGTAAAGCTTCATCTTGGGAAGCTTTATCTTGGTAGATTGACATGTAACGCCTGGCAGATAATCTCTCTAGACTTCTTCGCATAGGTCTCTCTAAAGCTTGAATTATTTGTGCTGATAGCGGATAGCTTGCTTTGGTTGCTGCCGACTCGAGCTGAGCGGTGGTGAAATTAAGAGCCTCCTCTAGTATATCTTCTCCATGCACCCTCAGATGGGTTGCTTCATAAAAGCTTAGCATGCCCGACACGTCATCAATCAAGGTTTCCTTGAAACTACCATTCTCATCATCTTTGAACTTGTTGAATATAGCT
The DNA here is from genome assembly GCA_018257905.1 of Gillenia trifoliata. Lineage (NCBI taxonomy): Eukaryota > Viridiplantae > Streptophyta > Magnoliopsida > Rosales > Rosaceae > Gillenia > Gillenia trifoliata. The sequence goes on along the minus strand of CM031083.1, from coordinate 4,737,794 downwards.
GCTAAGAAAAAGAAAATAATATTAGTCCATAGTCCATGACATCTCAGGAGAAAAATTAGGATAAATACAATGTTCCGACCACGGCATTTGTAAGGTATTTTTGTAAATTAAGAAAAATTGAGATAAGTGAGAGTTGTCATAATTACGTCATTTGTAAGGTATTTTTTGCAAATTAAGAAAAACTGAAATCGGTGAGAGTTGTCATAATATGAAGCTCTACCGAAGTTTCTCTTTACACTCCACACATGCATACATACTTTTTGTTTACCTACCACATGAAGTGTTATATCCCTGTTGTCTTAGCATCCGAAAACCAAGAGCAACACTATATAGATCGCCATCATTGTCGCCATGGTCGTCAAATATCGTAGCATACATATTTTCCAGTGCTTCTTGGATTTCTCTTTCAAAATGGTATGCCACGCCAAGGCGCTGAAATGCATCAATTAATTTTAGCTGATGTGAAAAGTCACTCGCGGTGGTTGTGAATATTTTCCTCCTCACTACTTCTTTGAGTTGGTCAACTTGTTGCATGCCGGCACGAGTCCTCTGCAGCAACAAAATAATTGATAAAATGAGCAAAAAAAAAATGTAACTAACGTTCCTTTGCTAAACTTACATATGTTATCAGACAGTCTATTATAAGTTAACATTTTTTATGTTACGAAATGTTAAATAAAATTGCGATATATATATGCCGTAGAAAATAATGAAATCTTCATGCACGCATGATGATGAAGTATAATTACAATTTCTTGAGAATCATCATAATAGATGAATTGATCACCCCAAATGCTTGGGTGGTAATCTTGTGAAGGCCGAACAATTTCACTTTCACTTTGTGATGAAGTTGCTGAACCTTGGCTTGACATGGTTTCCATGCTCTTTCTGAAGCTTTAATTGCTATGCAAGTATGAGCAACCATGCATGCTTAGGCAATCATGTATGTATATATATAAACACACACACACACACACATATAGGCAAGACAGTAAACATCAAAAAGGAAAAACAAGAATTCACACTTTCACGTTTCTTAAGTGGATTGGCTCTTTCACGTTTATTTAACAATTGGATTATTGGAGAAAGAGAAAGAAGTTTATTTGGAAGTTGAGGTGATTGACAGCATTAAACCGGAAGCCCCCTCTCAAGGGCCCAGGGGTGCTTTGAATTCAGATAACACCCTCGATTTTTTGTTACAAAATGACAGTCTTTGCCCTCATCATCCAACTGAAATCACTCTCCCCCTTTTTCTCCTACCCTCTCGTCCTCCCCTCGCATCGGACCCGAGGACTGCCAGACAGCAGGCGACGAAATCGTCGACTTTCCGGCGTCAAATTGCGCAGGTGAGATCTGGGCTTCGAAGACCCGACCTCGTTGAGTTCATTGGCAATTTTGGTGTTGAATCTCAATCTGGAGATATAAATCCGTCGAAAATCGTTTGGAATAGTTGGGACGAAGGGAGATTGTGGACCCTAATTTTTTATTACAACCTGAATTTGAATGATAATTATTATTGATTAAAAAAAAATCTGCACACAGTATGGTAGAAATTGTAAAAGTAAGGTTGATTTTACATCAGATGTTAATCAAGGCATGGTGGGACTTAGGGGTGGGCATAGTTTGGTTCGGTGCGGTTTTGGGTTTCGATCTGGTGCATTTTGACAGAGAAACCAAAATAGAACCAAATCATTCGGTTCTAGTTCAGTTTGGTTTGAAACGGTTTTGGTTTTGGTTTTGGTATTGATTTTGATTTCAAACCCAATTGAAACAAATTTCAACTTTATTTTTTTAGATGCATCAAAGTCATGGAAGTATGAGGTGCAATATCGCCTGCACAAATAAAATTATAAGTTTCTCATACTAATTAATAATTATCGACACTTGCATCAACATTCTATTCTGCTTTGATTCACAAAATTATACACAAAAACACATTTGACTCTTCATATTTCTCAGCAGCTGAGACTTTCTTAAAACAAACAAACAAAGTTCAACATCATATCCATTAGTGCTTACAACTCCAAAACATCATCTAAAAATAAATCACAAATATCAAGGCTTCAAAGTAAAATCACATTCCAATAGAGAACCCAATAATGGGTGTTACAAATTTCTCAGCTTTTTTGCCCTTTTAGGCTTCTACACTTGATTCAAATGAACCCTAACCCTAAAATTAATCACAAATACCCAAAAATTAATCACAAATTTCTTAAAGTTCTTACCATATTGCACGCTGGAGCTAGAAAGAAGCAGAAGAATCGAGACTTTGGTCGCAATTTGCTATGAAAGAGATGAGTCAAAGGACGGGAGGAGTTTGATATTTTCAAACTAGGCGGTTGACTTGACGAAGAGGAACTGGTCAGGATTGGTCACAATTTGAAGTTTAAGAGAACGGAAGATATGACTGGGAGGTGGGAGCCCAGGACGTGAGAGAGCTCAAAAAGGAGGCAATGTCTTGAGTCTCGGTGTGTATCGAATGGTATCAAGTTAGGTTTAGGTATGAGCATGTTACGATGTGGCTAAGTCTATGGACTCAACCAAATAACCAATTACACCCCAACACATAATATGTTAATTAAATTAAATGTTTTCTTTATATTTTGCGGTTTTTGAGGTTCGGTTCGGTTCCGAATATTAGGAACTGCAACCAAATTGTTACTTTAGCTTGCAATTCGGTTTCAAAACCGCAAAAACTGAACCGTTCGGTGTGATCTGATTTGATTTGTGTTTCGATTTCTGTTTTCGGTTCCAAGTGCCCACCCCTAGTGGGTTTGGCGTTTGGTTAGAGAGCAAATTTTTTTTTTTGGGTGTGGTGTGTTAGAGTTTAAAGAGTAATTTTGGAACAAATGTGGTGTACTAAGAAAGTGTTTAAATTCTAATTTTTCAGTGGGGTATAGATAGAAAATGAGGTGAACTTAGATAGACAGTGAGGCTTAAATAGAAAAACTCTGTAATAATAACTTTATTTCAATATGCATTAAGATTAGAAAGGAGCTTGGCTCCTTAAGGTTGAGGAAGAGCTCCTCCTCAAAATACTTTGTGACATATTTACAGAATTTTGTGTTTATGATCGGAACCGTTCATATTATAAATCACTTTATAAAAATCATCTCTGCAAAAAATCAATTAAAACTAAGATCGTTTAGTTAATCAATTGTCGCAAATAGATAGACGGTTTGTAATACTTTTACCGAATCCGTGTATATGTTTTTATACAGTTTGATGACTAAACGATCATAATTTCAATTAATTTTTTGTAGAAATAATCTTTATATAGTGATATATAATATGAACAGTTTCAATTATAAACATGAAATTTTGTAAATAGGTCACGAGGTATTTTAAGGAGGAGCTCCTCCTCGATCCTTAAGGATCCAAGTCTTTCTCTTAAAATAAGGAGGAAAGCAAAGGCAATAATTAATCAGGTGGGACATCAAACTCAATAATTAATGAGGCTTTTCAATTTAGATGCCTCATTTACGACTTTTATTGATTAAACATCTGTTTCTTTTAAATTTTTTATTAAAATACTTGTTCTAAGTAATTAAGTCATTTTTTTATGTACAAAAGTACACGTATGATATTAGATTTAGTGAAGTCTCCTAACACAAAATTAGCTTTTTAAAATGGATATGGAATTAAACGTATCAATCAACAATATGTATAAAATCGGTAATATGTATAAAATCAAACATACCATAAGCTAACAGAAATGTGCCAATCCATGATATTTACTAAATCATACATATCAAAAACTAAAGTTAAACGTACCGATCAATAATAAGTCCTAAATCATACATACCAGACTAAGATATAAGATGAAGACGTCCATCATCATTGAGCATATAAAAAAATATTTTTAAACATATATTATTTTAGTGATTATTTAAATAAATTACTGCCAATAAATTAATAAACAACTACCAGATAAGGAAATAGACAATTATCCAATAACTAAAAATATAAATTTAATCTTCATTTCAGAAAAATACAAAAATGACATGTAATTTAAATAGATTAAAAAATACTGACGTGTCTATTGGTCAAAGAACTTTGATCAAATCTTGAAACGAAACAGATGTATAGTCTAAAACCTATGAAAAAGAAGTGGAGGAATCTAATTTTCTAGCACATGCATTAAGAGGAATGCTTTATCATACTTGCATTTCTCGTTAAGATGTTGACAGGTGAATTCTATTAACACGTCAAACTCAATAATTAATCCTCTAGAAATACAAACTTTACCATTCCACATATACCCTTAATTAAAATTTAAAAACAAAAAATTAAATGAAACTTTTTGAAGTCATGGCCCCACCCACTCAACTCTCACATATCGTCTCTTTCGTTTCCTCATGCACTTCCATGAAGTGTGGGAGTGGGAGCAAGAGTTGAGATTCGAGAGTGGAAGATTCGGCAATTCATCAAAACTCAAAGAATTCTGATATGGGATTCGTCCATTAAAAAAGTATTAAATATAACGAGATGGGTCTAAGATGATAAAATGGTAGTTGAGATTCGAGAGTGAAGCTCCCGTGCTTCATTACTATTAGACCATCTCCGAATAAAGCTTAAAATTTAAGCTTTAAACCCCCTCAAACACATTCCAATGGTTGGGCTAGTTTTAAGCCATGGGGAGAAAATTTCTCCCAAAAACAAATTGGGCCAAATTCTGCCCAAGATTTTAAGCCAGCTAAATGCTGGTGGGGCCCCTTGCGCGTAGATGCGCCATGCTTCAAAACTCAGCCGTGGAAGCCACGCTCCAATCCTTCCTTCACGCATCCAAATTCAATGCCCAGCAATGTGAAACCGACAACAATTTTGGGGTGTGTCGGCCACCAACAATTGAGCCCAACGGCTCTTTGGCAATCCAACGGTTGGGAAGATGTGACCGTTGGTTCATCCAACGGTCACGATTCAAAAAAAAAATTTTAAATGAAATTTATAAATATATTAAATCCAACGGCTGAGATCAATTGTGAGCTAATCTAATGGTAAAAAAAAAGATCTGAAGGCCCAAAATTAAATCCAACGGCTAAAACAATTAAAAAAAAAGGGTCAAACTCACTTTACTACCCTCAAGTATCGTGAAATTCTCACTTTGCTACACTTAGTTTTTTTCGTCTCACTTTCATACCTAAAGTTTGATTTTTCTGACACTTTCATACCTCCGTTAGTATTTTCGTTAAGTTCTCCTTAAAACGTAACGTGGCACTGTAGACAATTAAAAAAATTATAAAAAAAAAAAAAAGCGTTCTGGTCTTCTTCCACCCTCTTCCCCAACCCTTTCCTAAACTTGGGTCATGGATCTGATTTTCCTTTCTTCACATAAAATCATCAATTCTGGACGACAGTTCAAAAGTCAAACTCTATCATACCAGCAGTAGCAAGCATATCAGAGAACGGAAGATGGAAGCGTGTGAATCAGGTACAGAGGTCTGGGAGATTGGCAGATTGCAGAGTCCGGGGTTGATCAGGCAACAACGACGGGTTGTGATGGTTCGAATGGGCAATCGGATCTTAGTTCGTGGATGCATGAACTTTGTGTAGTGGTCAGGTGAGCACTGGTACGGCGAGGTGACGATGCAGGTTATGGGCGGTCAGTTGAACAAGGGCTTTAAACAAGCACTATGCGATGACGATCTGGGCAGAAGGTTCATCAGGACGCTGCAACAAGCAGCAGTGGTTCAAGACAAGCGCGAGATGGTGGTGGGTTTGTCGCTACTGCAGATCGCGAGTGGTGGTGGATCAAGGTTTTAGTCGGATCTGGACACGCACGAGTTAGGCAGCAGGTCAGTGGTTCAAGGCGGAGAAGACACGTGGGTGGTTCGATGGCAGGTGCGGAACGACGGTGGCTGTAGATGCGGGCTCCTGTGACTCAAGCAGGAGGTTCTAATCAGACGATGGAAATTGGAGGAAGATGGTGGAAGAAGACCAGAACCCAAATTTTTTTTTATAATTTTTTTAATTGTCTACAGTGCCACGTCACGTTTTAACGGAGAACTTAACGGAAATACTAACGGAGGTATGAAAGTGTCAAAAAAATCAAACTTTAGGTATGAAAGTGAGACGAAAAAAAACTAAGGGTAGCAAAGTGAGAATTTCACGATACTTGAGGGTAGTAAAGTGAGTTTGACCCTAAAAAAATTTATTTAAATCAAAATTCACCCAAAAACTCTATAAATACCTATGTATTTGTTCAAACATCCACACACAATTCACTTTCCTCATACAATTCTTACATTTTTTTCTTTCTACCCACTTTCAACACTATTTCTTCCATTTTTCAAGATGCCAAAAGATCATGTTAGAGGGCGTAATTGGTCAAATGATGAAGATATTGCTTTGTGCTTGGCATGGATTTCTATTAGTGAAGATGGTGCTGTCGGCACAAACCAAAGAAAATCGGAATTGTGGGCTAAAATTCTTGAGAACTCCAATTCCAACTCCAACTCCAACACCAACCGAACCCACGAAGTTATTTACAATCGGTGGAAGGCTATCAACAAAGCATGCACATTGTGGAAGGGAAGCTTGGAAAGAGCCGTGGTTGGTGCCGCTAGTGGAAGAAGTCAAGAAGAAACGGTGAGTGCATATCTCCCTCATAATTTATTTTTTTCATATACACAATCTTATTTTGCAACTAATTGATCTTTATGTATTATTTCCATAGACTGAGAAAGCAATAGCGATCTACAAGACAAGGTCTCAACCCAAAAACTCCTCTTTTAGGTTGTTTCATGCCTGAGACATCCTCAAGGATTGTCCGAGGTGGCGAACCAATGTGGACGAACAATGGGCAAAATTAGTTGGTCATGAAGGCTCAAGCGTTAATGTTGGCGATGATGTTGAGGAATCGGTGACCCCATCTTCTATGCCAAGGCCGTGGGGACGAGATAAGCAAAAGGAAGCAAATAAAAAAGGGAAGATGCAAGATCCGATTGGTGCCGCGCTTTGTTCCGGAGTTGAAAAAATGATTGAAGGCCAAGGGGAGACCAAGGAAGAAATGGTTCGAATGCACTTACTCATGGAGAAGCAAATGGAAAATGATGATGCAAGAGACCATTTAGAGCAAGAAAGGTTTGACTTTGATGTAATGAGGGAGGACCCCAACAAATACACTCCAAAGAGGAAGAAATTCTTCCGTGAAAAGCAAGTGGAAATTATAAGAAGGAATGCGGCAAGGAATGTCTTTGAGGATGATGCCCCATCTAATGTCTATATCCCAAGTGCACCACCAAGTCAAGGACCAAATCAACCAAATCCCTACGAATATTATTAGTTTTAGTAGTTATTGTAATTTTTATTTAGTATTTTAATTATCGTTTATTAATCTTTATTAAGTGTTTTAATTAAATTTTAAATCTTTATCTTTATAAAAAAAATGAACATATTTAATATGAAAGCGTAACACACATAATTTTATTACAATTACATAGGGTAGGTTATTTGATTTTTCATTAATTATCGGAATTTAAATATTTTTAGGTTAAAATGTTTATAAAAATAAATTAGGATAATCTAAATGAATTTTATTTTTTAAAAGTTACCAAAAAAAAAAAATAGACTACAATCATTATTTAATAATCTCGGCTTAAAATTTAAGCCAGAACCATTGGAGAAGAAAAACTGTTTCTGAGTTAAAGCTTAAAATTTTCTGGGCTAAAATTTTAAGCTTTATCCCAAACCATTGGAGATGGTCTTAGGACTCTAAAAATTTAATTATACACCCCGCGTAAGACTATTTTTTTTCTTTCTATATATTGAAAGTTTTGAGTGCACATCTAGATTTTTGAAATGTCAATAACATTTTAAAAATTTTTTTTTACTGTTTTTTGTTTTTATCATGACTTTGACTTTTTTGGTTAATTTATAAAGTCATATCATTTTTACATAAAAATTTATCAAACACTCTAACACTGTTTTTTTTTGCAAAAAATACTTTTATAACTGTAGTTTACCAAACACTTAACTACTTTATTTCATAACTGTTTATTCTCATAACACAGTAAAAACAGTTTTTAAAAAAAACACGGCAATCCTAAACTAGCCTTTAGACCTAGTCAACATCCTATATTTTAGAGAAAACCCAAATTAAATGTTTAAGTAATTAATGTCTATCGAATTTATTATGTTAGGGTTGAATGTTTTTTAAGTGATGAATTTTCTCTTTAGATAAATAAGGAAATTTTTTTTTAAAGTCCTAATGAAATGCATTATGTAGTCAAATTATACATTCTGAATTTTAAAAGCTTGCAGTTGTCGCCATAAAAACTTGAATATAAGAAACAACTTGTTAGTCATAACCTATTGTTAAGGTATAATAAATTGTCACTTAAACAAAACAAAAAACAAAACTCAAAAATCATCAACGCTTGGACACTTAAGGCAAATCAATTGAAACCTTATTGATAGGTAAGCAAATTCTATCTACATCATCTCCACGAAAGGTGTTAAAACCAATATACCTACATTACCTATAGATTTATATATCAAACTCGTCCACATTATCTACATATTCGGTATCAAACCCATCCACGTACAATACTCAAAATATAATCATTTGAGTAAATTACATTTTGCACCCTCAAGTTTGGGTGCAATTACAATCTCATACTTCATCTTTAAAACATTTCAATGTCATACATAAACTTATGATTTAGTTGCAATGTCATACATCTGTTAGTCAATTCATTAATTTAACTGTTAAATGATGATGTGTCAACTTTGAATTCCGCATTTTTATGTCACAATATGTTACATAAGGAAAAAATAAAAATAAAAATATTTTAGAAATGTTTTAAAAAAAATTTAAATGAAAAGAAGAAAATAATTATAAAAAAAATTGCTTAATGCTAAATTTCTTTTTATTGGTTGTTTGTCCACGTGGCTCAAACATGACATCCAAAAATGTGGACCTTATATTTGCCACGTCATCATTTAATGGCCAAATTGACAGAAAACGTAACAGATGTATGACATTGCAATGAAATCGTAAGTTTGTGTATGACATCACAATGTTTTAAAGATAAAGTACGAGGTTGCAATTGTATCCAAACTTGAGGGTGAAACAAAATGATGTTGACAAAAAAAAAATTATAGAGAGTAAAATAGGCATGAAACAAAATGACAATGAGAATCTTAACTATTAATTGACCTTATCATCTCATTATGGTAAGTTTTTTAACACGGTGTTAACACATGCTCCTTTTAGACCTTTAAAATAATATATAGTCGTAATTGGACCCATTGATATGGGCCTGGAAGGAGCCCACAAAAGGATGAGAAGATCAGAGTAGGCCTGTGATCCAGCCCAATGAAACTAGGTAACAAAGCACCATTACATAGATTGACGATAACCTCTCAAAACGACCGCATGACACTCTTGATTAACTATCGACAGAGAATACAAGCGCTTAAATTAGAAAGTATTTTCCGACCACTCGAGGCAGTTGGTGAAACTGAAAACTTTATGACACGAAAATCCAGAGACAGATCTACCCAGCCACCAACTCCAGACCACTTGTTAAGCATCAACAAGAACAAAATTTTATGAAGAGACATAAAGATTGCTAGACCTAGTGCTCGGGTTAATATTTCTCAATCACTCTTAGCCAAGTGGTGTGCTACGTACGTATTGGCCTAGGAAACCATGCACCTACCTCTGAGCAAATGTCGCTTCATCTCCATTTATCATATGAATAATAAAGGAATAGCCAGCAAGTCGTGCATGCGTGTTAAATTCATTTAATGCTAGAACGGTGAAGTACTTGAGGACCCATGACTTTTGGGGCTTATTGAGCGCATGTGGGACCATGTGGTGTCCTAGGTGGCAATAATGACCGGAATAACCATAGTTCAAGGTATTCAGACAATCAGACTAGTCTAGGCTCCTAGTCAGATTCGAAGTAAGCTATTCCGATAGAGTGACTAGTCGAAATGCCTAGTCAGACATGCTAAATTAGGCGGATCAAGCCCATTAAAGAATTTACTTGCCTCCCAAGTAAGGAAACCCTAATTCATGTCAAATTAGGATATCTTGAGGATTAGGCAATGTAATCATTATCCCAGGAGGATTGGATATCTTATCCTAGATACACTTCTGATTTAATAGGGATTACTTTCCTTACAAAGACTCTCTGAAGATCTCTATCTAAACCCTAGCTTGGGTATTCATAAAGAGGACCATTCATCTCTTAATACACAATTCTCTACACCTAACATAGGCTCTCATCTCTTTCATATACGTCGCCATCTATGAGTAGATTCAAGTCCATGGAGAACTCATCTTCTCACGCCTAAGCCAAGGCTATTCGTCAAGGATGGTTCACGATGTCACATGCATCAAACCACTCCTTCCTTAGAACTACACCTGTGATTTGATTCTCCATCCCCGGAGATATGCAGGTTGTCCGATTCAGATTCAATCACATCCCCAATCAACCCTATTCATCCCTCGCCGGTGTTAATAGGCAATTCCGATCGAATTTGGCCTTCGTTTACGGATGTGCGCAAATTTGGTTCTAACATCGCATATATAAGAGGGACGAGTATCTTTTATAAAGTGTCGAACAAACAAGAGAAAATTTACATTACACTGTTGTAAAGCGCTTTTGTAATCCACATCATATATATACGGACCACTACAGTGGACGTAGCCTAGTTTTAAGGATAAACCACTTAAACCTTGTCATTTACCATTTAACCTCTTATCCATAGCCCATCAAGGGTTGAGAAAACTGGTATTTGTTAACCTCCCAATTTTAAGTGTTAACACATGAAAAAATAGTCAAAGGATGTTAGGGTTTTTTCTAAAATATTCTAATGAAATTGGGTTGATATCAACTTTTCTATTTACATTAAAATATAAATTTTACTTTCAAAATATTTTTTTTAGGGTTGGAATTTTTGTACCAAAATATTGAAACTGACTCGAAAAAACCTGAACCGAATACTTAAACCCCTGAAACCGAAAACCCCCGAACTGTTCGGAAACCGATACCGAAAAATACCGATTATTTGGTACAGAGATCAGTTACTCATTCCCATATGTTCGGTGTGACATCCCATATCGACCAACGGAGAGGGGGTGATGTGCCTTATATGTACATGCCCACCTCCATTTAGCACGAGGCCTTTTGGGATATCACTGGCTTCAGATTCTGTCAGAACTCCGAAGTTAAACGAGTTTGGGCTAGAGCAATCCCAGGATGGGTGACCCACTGGGAAGTTGCTCCTGAGTTCATAGAAACAAAATCGTGAGGGCGTGGCCCAAAGCGAACAATACCGTGTTACGGCGGAGCCGGTAGGAGATGCGACAGAATGGTATCAGAGCCACTCTGCCGTTCGGTATGGATGTGCCGGCGAGGACGCCGAGTTCCCCTTAAGTGAGGTGGATTGTGACATCCCACATCGACCAATAGAGAGGGGGTGATGTGTCTTATATGTATATGCCCACCTCTATTTAGCACAAGGCCTTTTGGGAGCTCACTAGCTTCGAATTCCATTGGAACTCCGAAGTTAAGCGAGTTTGGGCTAGAGCAATCCCAGGATGGGTGACCTACTAGGAGGTTGTTCATGAGTTCCCAGAAACAAAACCGTGAGGGCGCGGCCCAAAGAGGACAATATCGTGCTACGACGGAGTTAGTTCGGGATGTGACATTCGGTAATACTGAACCAAACTGAAATTAAATATATATGTAAATATAATTTTAAATAATCATAGCCATCAGATTGGTTAAGATTAAATCTCAATCGTTTGTTCTGAATAAAAGTCTTAGTAGTTCAAGTCTCTATCTCTTCTTGAACCCAACCCTCTCCACTCTATTGTCTGTCTTCGACTATCCCTTTCATTTGAAACGCCGGCTAGCCACCACTCCGACCAACCACCACTCTCTCATCTTCACTCGACCATTATTCCACCAACATCATACCTCTATTTCTCCTTCATCTTCCACCTCAATCTTCAACATCACCAAGAGCTTCCTCCATCTTCAAAACCAAATCTGGGTTTGAGAAGAACTTCAACCCCATAATCGAAGTGCCTTGGACTCCCTCTTGTTATTCAATCTTCAATTACATCAAGGTAATTCATTAGAATTTGACATATTCAAATTAGGGTTTTTGATTTTCGGCCTCTACCTTTTCCATCTTCCACCTCACACTCCTCTATTGTCCACCCACAGTTCCAGAACTGAATTTATTTTCGGTATTACTGATTTTTGGGATCCCGAAAATTTTGGTTTGGTATCGGTATATATTTTGCCCAAATATAAAAAATCAACTCGATATTCGGTTCCAGCCCTAGTTTCTTTAAAAAGATGCATATTACAAAATGGATGTTTGCTACCGAACTCTCTAATATATTTTGGTCTAGACTCGTCATTTTTTTAATACATTCGATATTATATACACTAAAGGGTGGGAGAGTGTGATAAACCTCACAATGGGCTAGCCATAATAATTTGGTTCGAATTCGCCTTTGGCGAGAATCAAACCTAAGATCTCTCACTTACAAGTGAAGAGCAATAGCACTAGACCATAGTACTAAGTGACCAAGACTCATTATTATTAACTAATGAATTATCAAGTGTGTCAGTTTTGACCCTAAACCCTAGTCGTTGGCTTGGGGTCGGCGGCAAACCCTTTTGGTCTCATCGATTTTTTTTCTTCTGTGTTTCCTATATCTTTAAATCATGACTTACGGATCAAACTCAGATCTTTGAGCGGTGGCTATTGTTCAGAGTTAATGTTGTTTTTTGTTTTTGTTTGTGTGCATGACCAATAACTATGAAAAAGAAGCTCGAACGTTTGTTGGAGGTGACTTATAACAAAGCTTCTTTGGTGATGATTGCAAGATCATCGAAGGGTGGTGCAATCTTTTCCTCGTGATGCCGTTACGGTGGTTCTACAACTTGAGAGGATTAGTCCTCGTGAATGTTATCTTTCTTGTTGGTAAGATGTGGGTTCTCCGTGGTGGTTGAGGAATTGTATTGTATTCATAATGAGTTTGTAATAGTGAAATTGTTTGATGTTTCTTTTGGCATGTGTGACCTATTGGTTACGTTTGACATGCCTATCCTCTATCAATTTTGTGTCTCTAAATAAAATTGTTAATACATTTAATTTGACGGCTTAAATGACAATTTGACATTTCCTAAAACTTTAAACTCCACTAGAAAATGTCAAACATCACAATAGTTTTATTATATCTTTAAAAAACATTGGGATTCAGGACTAAGAGCATGTTCAAGGGACTCTATAAAACCAATAGAAAGCTAGTTTAAAGAGCCAAATTCATAAAATTAATCTCTAAGAGACAACAGAGGATTCCATATAATGGCAAAGTGAATATTTTCTCTTTAAATTTATAGAGTCACTGTTCCAATGCTAAATGTTAAAAAATTAATAACGTAAAACTTAAGAGTGGACCTGTGACCCAAGGAGAAAATGAAAAGAGAGAAGGTCGTTCTAGAAAATGAGTGGGCTAAGATTTTTTATTGATAAAAAATATTAAATATAATGAATTGTTAATAATAAAATATTCAAAATTTGTTAATAAAAAGTGTTGTTGGAGATGAAAAGTTCGACATTGTTCACATGCTAAATTAGCAAAAATTTAACAAAATTGTTGGAAATGCTCTAATACATTGAATTTAAATTTTCTTCATTGGATTCTGAAAAAAAAAAAATCTAATAATAAAAACAAACATTATTTTTTATCTTGGTAAAGTTTTATATTGATGCTGGCAAATTTGAATGAACAAAAATAACTTGGACTTTATTTAAAAATATTCATCCTCAATCTGTCTGAGTATTACAATTAATTTCAGAGGAAATTAGATTCCCCATTTTTTTTTTCACATGTTTTAGACTATACATCTGTTTCTTTTTAATATTTGATCAAAATGCTTTGACTAATAGACACGTCAACATTTTTTAATCTATTTAAATTACATACCATTTTTGTGTTTTTTTTTAAATAAAGATTAAATTTATATTTTTAGTTATTGGATAATTGTGTGTTTCCTTATCTGATAGTTATTTATTAATTCATTAGCAACAATTGATTTAATTAATGACCAAAATAATATCTGTTTAAATTTTTTTTTTTTCAATGATGATGAACGTCTTGATTTTTTTTTTGTCAAATTTTTTGTTGTAATCTATATCTTGGTCTGATATGTATGATTTTGGACTTATTGTTGATTGGTACGTTTAATTTTAGTTTTTGATATGTATGATTTAGTAAATATCGTGGATTGGTACATTTTTGTTAGGTTGTGGTACGTTTGATTTTATACATATTCTTTAAACCGATTTTATACATATTGTTGATTGGTACGTTTAACTTCATATCCATTTTTAAAAGTTAATTTTTGTTTGTAGGTATGTTGTTACATCCCGTCCCTAATTTTATTGTATTTTATTCCCCGACGGTGTGAAATGACGAAAATGCCCCTAGTGGCTTATTGAGTTCTACGTAGACAATTATTTGCTATTCACTTATTTTTGTACTTTCAACGTATTTTTCGTATTGTACACTTCGATACGAACTCGTAAACGCGAACGGAACCTGATTCGGACTTGTAACGGACAAGTTACGGTCAGGGGCAAAATGGTAATTTGCCACGAGCAGTATTTTGAAACCGTGGATTTCCCATGGTTTTGTTGGGCCAGTTGGCTTGCATTTTTCAGACTGAACCAACCAGCCTTTCTTGCATGTGTGTTGACATGCAGTGGGCAATTTTGTTTTAGAGAAACCAAGTTTGACTGACTTTGGGTTTAAATTCTTGCACACAGTGTGCATTATTCCACACTACCATCCCCATTAACTCTGCCATCTCCCCCGAGCTTGTCACTCACACACAAACAACCTTGCATGCAACCTGCAGAACACCCAAATTCCAAAAAAATTTGTCTAGGCACCCAACCTTTTCAAACCTGCCACTTTTGATCCCACTGCAACCAGCTTAGTGCTGGTGAGTGTCACCACTCTCAAACCCAACTGGACTCGACCTCGTCGATCCAGAAATTTCAGAAAACTCAAATTCTCGAATTTACTCAAGGCACCCCGTGCCACTGTCACCACCCTTCTCGGCCACACCTTAGCTCGATCTCACATCTGTGTATCTCACCACCATCCTCGAGCAAAACCCGAGCCTTACTCAACCCAGAAAACGCAGGAACTGAAAACCCCGAAGCTGCCATTTTTCCCGGCGAGCTTCGATCGGCCAAACTCGATCGTCCCGACCTCGATTCGACCTGCAATCGCCATTTTTGGGCTTGGGAGTTTTGGGACTCGAACCCAGGCTCTGCATGTGAATTCTTGGCCAAGATCGTCGAACTCCATTTTTGGCCGAGAACCTCGAGATCAACTCCGGCCATCTCAGGCCATTTCCTGACCCAAGTCTAGGTAATTTCGAACTCTCTGTAACCCCAGCTTCTTTTTGGCTTGAAATCGTAAATTTTGGTGAAGATCTGAGCTCTTTGTGAAAATTTCCAGATTCCGGCGCCCGGCGGTCGGAGTTGCAGCGGTGTGACGTCACCGAACCGGTCCGTGACGTCAGCAAGCCACGGTCCAACCTGGTCCGAACCGGGGAATATACCATAGGTATATTTGTTATCCCTTGATGCCGTCAGGAAATATTCTCTAACGGTAACGGAATATTTCGTAACGCCGTTAGAGAATATTCCGTTAACAGAATCGAATATTCCGTTAAAGTTAACGGCACGCCGTTAACTTTAACGGCGCGTGAACAGTGAGGCGCGCGTGCGAGCGCGTGTGAGCGCGTGAGCGCGCGTGCGAGTGTGTCTGGGCGCGTGGGCGCGCGTGACGGCGCGTGATGCCTTGTGGCGGCGCGTGGAGCCCCGCGACGGCGCGTGAACCCATTTTCCGACTGTTTCAAGCCCCGAATCGAGCAAACAAAGGCGATTTCAAGTCTTTTTCATTACTTTTAATTGGAATAGACTTGTAAAATGATTAGTTTAGTAAACTCTCATATAGGTGAGACCTATCCGGAGGAGCAACGAGCTCAAGCACGCTACGGGGGCTACGATCCGACCACGTATCAGTGAGTGGGCCTACTTCTTAACCTTTATTATATTATTATTATGATGTTTTAAATGTGTTTTATGAACTATGTGTGTGGCATGCCTATTTTATGAAATTATTATATTTTGTGATAACATTTAGTTATTGAGTACTGGATTATGATTTGGTTTATGTTGAAACTATTGGCATGCATACACATGATTTTAACTGTATTACTTATCACGCATAATGCACGGTGTTAGCACTGTCCGGGCCAGGACCAGCTTCACGTGTATGTTCACACGCACCGACACGCTCACTTTGGATCCATCGTAGGTGCCAGCCTGTTCTAGGTCGCCTTGGCGACTAGACTTGTTGTGATGCACATTTTGTGCCAGCTTCACGTGCATGTAGTGCTAGAGCGTATTATTTTAACACCCAGCCTGTCATGTAGCTACTTTCTGCATGACTTGTGTGCATGTCCTATGCGATAAGTAATGATTGATTTTCACTGTGATAAATGTTTTATACCCGTATCCTTGTGGGCGTTGGCCCGTTTACTTGTGCTAGATACCTACTGTAGTAGTAAATATTTTGTTAAATCTACGGGTTTTACAGTGAGGGGTTATACTCAAAGTTTTGGAAACGTTTTATTAAAACCGATTTTGGCCCACTCACCCTTGTTTTTCGCCCCTCCAGGACTTAGACTTTAGTTGGCGACGATTCGGTGGTGGCAGCTGCTGGTAGCTTTATTTCTATTTCTTCAGTGTACGTTAATTAAATTCTATTGTTCTGTTAATTATCCATCCTTCGGATGGGAATAATTATTGTACTACACCTAGCTCTGACACTGTGTATTATGGGGTTTCACCCACACTACACTTCTGTATTTTCGTTAAACTCTGATTTCTTTTATCTATCATTCCTTATTTCTTTATCATTTTCCTATGACTTCGTCACTCCTACGGAGTGGTCGGTCAGCACGCCTCGAAATCCGGTGTCCACGTGGGCATCCGGGTCGGGGTGTGTCATATGTACTTTAAAGTATTACTTAAAGTGACATGTGTAGTACTGGTAAATAAATTGAGTTGGTACATTTTAATTTCGCATTGGTCCGTTTTCATTTGGCATCAATATGTTTTCATTTAGCGTTGATATGTTTTAGTTTAGCTTCGGTACGTTTTCAGTTGGTTATGGTACGTCTTCATTTGGTGATTGATATTTTATAAATAAAATAAAATAAAATAAATAAATTTCTATTTATATGAATTATTTATCTGTAATTAAATCTTCTAGTTTTTAGGCAATTATTTGTTAGTTAAGAGACTTCACTAAATCCAAAATCATACGTGTAATTTTGTACATAAAAAATGACTTAATTAATTAGAACAAGTATTTTAATCAAAAGTTTAAAAGAAATGGATGTTTATGCAATAAAAGTGGTCAACGAGGCATCTAAATTGAAAAACCTTTTAATTTCATTGAAGTGTCATACATAGATTGTATAATTTTGTGGTTTTAAACGATTGGGGGGTATAGACCCAATTTGATAGCACTAATAGAGGTATTTGTCAATTTGTCCCTAAGCTTGTAAGGCGCTGCCAAGTACCCCTTAAACTTTTATTTTAGCCAATTACTCTCATGTACTTGTATTATTAGCTAAAGTCCCCCTTAAACTTTTAATTTAGCCAATTACTCCTCTGTACTTGTATTATTAGTCAAATTCCCCCTACTGTTAGATTTTTGTATTATTAGCTAAATTCCCTCTACCGTTGTATTATTAACCATTGTCATATACTTGAGCAATATCATTGGATGAAAGAAACACATCTAATATAGTAAAGTTTTAGCAAAATGTTAGCACTAACTAGAAAAACATGAAACAATTTTTGAAAATTCATGTATAAATTAAAACTATAAAAATTAAATTCACTCATTTTACAACTTTACAAACAATCCACTTCATCCCTAGTCATGATTTTTTTATTAAAAAAAAAATTGAAAATCTAACTGTAGAGAAAATTTGGCTAATAATACAAATCTAAAAGGTAATTGGCTAAAATAAAAATTTAGAAGAGAATTTGATTGATAATACAAGTACATGTGTATACAACACATTTTCCCACCATTTAGTTGTTTCCTAAAATGACCATAAAGACATCATCTTCTCTATCAGAATGTATAGGGAGAGCAGGACAAAAGGGTCATTTCACAAAATTTAAGTTCCAAAACCCACCGACTCACCACGACCCAGCGAAACATGTTAGAGAAACAAAAACCTCTGTGCGATCAGAGGACAGAGTTGGAGGAGGAAGGAGGGCGAAGGACACACAAAATTAAAAGAAATTGTTTTTGGTTGGTTTGTTTGGGAATTTCCGACGTTTCCGATTCTCCCGCTAATTTGGTTTACCGAATTTTCCGGTCACCCGGTCGTGTTATGCAAAGCTATATGTAAGCTCACACACACCCTTCTCTTTTTCTCTCTCCGTCTCTCTCTCTGCCTTTTGAATCTCCTCCCTATTGGCTTCCCTCGACAGCCAATCTCTCTCTCTCTCTCTCTCCCTCCCTCTCTCTCAACATTTTCCGACGTTTGGATTATGTTTTTCTAAAAACTCCCCTGTTTCATTTCCTCTTCTGGGTAAGTTTCCATTTTTTGTGTTTTTTTAGATATCCTTTTTGCCTTTTACTATTTATTCCTTATTTCTCTCAAATATCCCACAAGTCTCTGATTCTCAGAAAAGGTATTAGATTTTGGTTTTTTCGCTTCAATTCTCAAATGGGTTTTTGTTGAATTTTGGTTTTCTTAACTGGGCTTAATGCAATTTTAATCACCCCTGATTATGCAAGATTTAAAGTGGTCATTAGGGTTTGTAAAACTATGAAAAGTATTTGTTTTTGTTTTGTAATGTTGATAAATTTGCGAACTTTCGGTAGCATGTTCGTGTATTCTGCTAAAGCTTGTTTCATTTGGTTGCTGAATTGCGTGAGTTAGGACATTGAACTGTGTGTGGCTGGATAGATTGTGATGAAAACATGTACGATTTTTGCTTTTGGGTAGGCTTTTCGATATTTTGGACTGTCAAAGAAGGGGATTCAAGCGTAAGATTTGCGGTCGAAAGTGCAGGATGGGAAGGGTAAAGCTAAAGATTAAGAGGTTGGAGAATACAAATGGGCGTCAAGCAACTTATGCTAAAAGGAAGCATGGCATTATGAAAAAGGCTAATGAATTATCTATACTATGCGACATTGACATTGTCCTTCTCATGTTTTCGCCGACCGGAAAACCTTCTTTGTGCAGTGGCAAACGCAGGTATGTATCTACTACAATTGTACATTCATTCTACTACTAACTAATTAAAGAATTTGTATAGCCTTACCAGAGGATAGTATATAAAGGCTCGCACAAGGTTTTTGTGTTTGCGTTTGAAAACTATTCAGGTTTATCGAGATTAAGCCTTTTAGTTAATCGAAGCAGTTGATTCGGGGGGAAATGTTTAATGTGTGAGGCACCTTAATTCATTCAATTATTTAGGTTAATTACCAAATTATATTCACTTTAGGAGTTACAGTAGTAAGGAATGTAGAATTCTTTAGAGCACATAACCTTCCTTAATGTTTTAATGGTTTTCCGTTAATTCTGAACAAGTCTGATTGTTCTAACATTATTGGTAACAAGGGCTGTACATAACGATCATGCACTTGCATTTGTGAAATCATGTGTCGATGAACTTTTGTTTTGTGTGCATTCGTCTGTAAGAGTATAAACTTTCGTTGGAAATCAATCACCATTGTCATCAGTAACTTGCCCTTTTCTTTTTTCTTGTTGAGTTTAGTAGCATCGAAGAGGTTATAGCAAAGTTTGCTCAACTTACTCCACAGGAAAGAGCTAAAAGGTAATTTCTTCGCTCAAAGAAACAATCATGTATCTGAATTAAGTTTCAAAGTATCCTATCTAAATTTAATTTCTTTGGATTCTAACAGGAAATTGGAAAGCCTCGAAGTAAGTCCCTTTTGATAACCTTTTATTTATTTATTTATGAGGTTATTGTTCTTTCCTTTTTCTGTTCGGATATAACCTAGATACTACCACTGCTGTCTCTTACTTAATTTTCTGTTTTCTTGTTGAAAGTGTAGGCACTGAAGAAAACATTCAAGAAGTTGGATCATGACGTTAATATACAAGAATTTTTGGGTACAAGGTACACAAGCTAACACACTAGGTTAAAATGTTGTCAGAAATCATGGAATTACAATTAATATGTTTTTCTTTTCTTTTTGTTTCAGTTCTCAAACGATTGAGGTAAGAATGCAAACCCATATTTCCAGTGTGATATTTTACTATTTGAGTCTCTTGGTCTTAACTTTTCATTGTTGCATGCTTTTTATATTCCTCTCTCTTTTTTTCAACAGGACCTGAGTAACCAGTCTAGGTTATTGCAAACCCAACTTTCCGAAATAAAAAAGAGACTAAGGTGAATACCTGAAAATTTAGGTTGGAGAGCCATATTTTACGTTTCATTAATTTACGTTGCAGTGAAATTTTACTTTACTATGGTCTTTGACCCCCTAAACTAATGCTATACCAATCTTGAATTCTGCAGCTGTTGGACTAGTCCTGATAAGATCAACAGTGTGGAACAGTTGGGGCAAATGGAAGATTCACTTAGAGAATCGCTTAACCAGATTCAAACACATAAGGTATTCTCTTCATCCAGTTGTAGGTTTCATATGAAGAAATTTAGTGTATACCCACCCGATGTTAGAATTCTTGCTCTTGATAGGGTCAGCACCGGGAAGTGTTCTCATTGTCTGGTTCAAAATTTTTAAGATTATCTAATTATTGTAATTGGCCTAGCTCTCTAATATTATATGCCATTGAAATTTTAGCACTGATAATTGAAAGTTGCGGAAACGATGTACTGCCTTAGACTGTAGCAATTTAGAATTTGTTTACTTAGTAATTTGGAAATGTATGTAAATAGTAGTGAGTATGACATCATTGGAGTTTCAGCAAGAAAGCGTTGACAATTACATACAAATGAGAGTTGTTGCAATTGTACAATAAGGAATGTATAATTTACTGAGCATCCTTTCTCTGTAGTTCTCAAATGACCTTTTGCTACCTTTACTTCTGATTAGTTCTATACCTCTTGATACTAATGCTATCCAATTTTCCATTGGCAGGAAAACTTACAAAAGCAGCAACTTATGTCGTTAGAATGCACTAGTCAGGTAAAGCATTGCTTCTTTTCTGGCGTGAGAAACTTTTTTGAGGTGTTATTTACTTACTAATATTGGCAAACATAATATCTTTATGGTTCTCATCTTGCTTGCAGTTCCAAAATGGGTTGCATATACCCTTCAGCATGAATGCTGAGCAGCAGCTCCAGCCTTTGTCATGGATTCCGACTAATGAAAGCCGACATATAGTTTTACCTGAGGACACAACCTTGCTTCCGCATAGGTGAGTGATTCTTCGGAAGTACATACTAGCTCTCCTAGGAACTTTTTTTGTGTAAGAAAAGCAACATGTTATGTGATAAGATGAAGCTCTTTATAACATAGAACATTAAAAGGCTCCCTCATCTAATTCTTTGTTAATAAAAAAAATCTGTGAAATTCATCTAATGGTGGATTGCCTTTATCTCAAAAGTGTTACTGATTGGAAGAATTTCCTGTTATAGGGATATGGAATGCTCAGCAAGTTCCTCCTTTGGGAGTTATTCTGGTTACCTTGGCACAGGAAAAAGTCCAGAGATTTCTACTTCTGGACAAGAAAATGGTATTCTTAATGACTTAAGCAGAACCGCACCGCTGAGGCTACAGCTGGGTGGGCAATTTCCCTACCTGCCGTACAATCTCAATATGCTGACTGATACAAAATTCCAACCACCAGCAGAAATGAGTCCTCAAGAAAACCCTGTTGAGTATCATGTTAATGGAAGCTTTGAAGCTCCTAGACCTGAGTTTTACCCTACTCAGCATGGTTGGGCTTCCACATCTGGTCCTTGTGCGGTTACCATGTTTGACGAGCATTTATATTCCCAGGTCAGTTTTTCTTCCCCTATTTTCTCAATAAATTTTTCTTAAATTTTGTTGCTTGTTACTAGCATGGCTTCCTTTGCTGTATTATTATATGGCTGAAGTAGCGAGTTACCTCGCATAAAAACTAGACATTGCTTATTATAACATTCTTTTCTCCATGTATATTATACTGTAATGTGATTGTTCTTTCGGCTACAATGTAATTCAATTTATTTTATTCTGGGATAAACTGCAAAGTCAATTGTTTTCCTCCCCATTGCGTTAAACCTGGCATATTCCACCTTAGAAAGCATTTCTGTAGTACGTTGACTTACCCCGTTATTGCAATATTTTGTCATACTAATTCGAAGGTTTACTTCTCTCTAATGTATTGAAATCTTAGAAGCATCTCTATTGCTTGATGCAGCAGACAAACTGAAGTCCATGGGTGATTTTGTCGTTCATCCACCGATGAGGAGTTGCTGGAGAAATCTGTTCGAATGCTTGAAAAACTTACTCATCCATCAAGGTTTTCGCAGTCATTATTTTTTGTCGTGGTAATATAGAAGGCAACCACCGAGTGTACAGTGCGGGTTCAACACATAACAGCCCTATCATTAGTCATTAGTCCCCTTGCGAGAAGGAATGACGGTGCTGATGCCCAAAGAATGAAGCACCAAACCTCCAATGAGAGATCTTCTGTGTGTTAATTATATATAGAAATATAGGTGTTCTGTTGAGTGTTTTTCTGCTCCCTCCTCCCCCCTCATGTCCTGGCTGTCAAGGTTTCTAGTGGCAGTTTAGGACATTGCCTTCCCTTGCTTCCCCTCTCAGTAATCTGAGCTGTAAATAGAAGTACATATAACAATATACAAAAAACATAACATATTGGAAAAAAATTTACAATTCCATTTTTTGTGTGTAAATTAATGGCTACTTCTTGTTGCTTTCTACACACTGCAAAACCTGAGTTGGAACCACACAGCAGCTATCTGCAGAATAAGGAGGTTTACACGTTCTCGTGTCATCCTTTTGCAAGGCCATGCTAATCTTCTCTGCTTCGTTCCAATTTTACAGACGTCCCTGAAGGGACATGGTTTTGGTTCACACTTTTAAAGCATGAAAAATATAAACTAAAAATTAACAAAAATGAAAAAACTTGGATCGTCATTTGCGCGCTAAGCACTTGTGCTGAAAAGTTCAAAAAGTTAAAAAAAATGGAAATAGTCAGAGGAGTTTCTGTCAGTATTCTGTATTCAAATATTATTTGGCCAACAACTACATTGCCCGATATCATTCATATATGATTCTCAAAGTCAACCATTTGGGTTAAACATGCCTTCCTCCTAGGCAGACTGCAGACGGACAGCTGAAACGTTTCTGTTGTGATCAGAGAATTAAGAACCACTGCAGTTGCTATGGGTAGTACTAGCACAGCATATGAATCCTTCTCCTCCTCCTCCTCCTCAAAACATTGTACGTACGACGTGTTCTTGAGCTTCAGGGGTGAAGACACTCGCAACAACTTCACAGGCCACCTCCACAGGGCGTTCAAGGATGCCGGAATCAACGTCTTTATTGACGACGAGGAACTCAGACGAGGGGAAAATATAACAGCGGAACTGGTGTGGGCAATCCAAGGGTCTAGGATCTCCGTCATCGTCTTCTCGAGGAGCTACGCAGCTTCGACTTGGTGTCTTGAAGAGCTTGTGAAGATCATGGAGTGCAAAAGAACACTAAGGCAAATGGTTTTGCCAATATTCTATGACGTCGATCCTTCGGATGTACGGAAGCAGACAGGTTCGTTTGGAGAAGCATTTGTGAAGCACGAAGACCGCTTCCTGTTAGACATGGACAAGGTGCGGAGGTGGAGATCTGCTCTTACTGAAGCTGCAAATTTGTCCGGCTGGGATCTTAGAAACACTGCTGATGGGTAAGTATTGCTAATTAATCTCCTTGGACAATTGATGGCTGCAAATTTCTCTTACTGCAATTACCCTTTGTTGGATCCAAACATTAGCAAATGATTAGAGTGATTGCTTGAGGTTGTTCTAATATTCTTTGCTTTCTCTTTTTATTAGCAAAAAAACAATAGAACTTTGTTATGTAGAAGAAAACTTTAACGGATTTTGAAGATTTGAAGCAATGGGTAAGTTATTACTTTAACGATTAATGTTTCCGAGTATAATCTCCAGGTATGAAGCAAAGTTCATTAGAACAATTGTTGACAAAATTACCGGACAGTTTGACGACGCCTACTTATTTGAAGCGGTCTACCCAGTTGGGTTAAATTATCGGGTGATGCATATGAGCTACATTTTAGATGTTGGATTAGATGATATTCGAATGGTTGGAATTTTGGGGACCGGCGGTATGGGCAAAACAACTCTTGCCAAAGCCACCTATAACAAATTTTACAAATCCTTTGAGGGTAAAAGTTTCCTTGCAAACGTTAGTGAAACTGCAAAGCAACCTAATGGCCTGGCTCACCTGCAAAAACAACTTCTTTCTGATATCTTGAAATCAACCGAGATAAAGGTAGATAGTGTCGATAGAGGCATCAATGTGATAAAGGAAAGACTTCAACGTAAAAGGGTACTTGTTGTAATTGATGATATAGATGATGTTGATCAACTAAATGCAATAGCTCGAGACCGGGATTGGTTTGGTTCAGGAAGTAGAATCATTATAACAACAAGAGACGAACATTTGTTGAACCAGCTCGAAGTGGATGCCATATATATGGCCCCAGAAATGAATGATGTAGAAGCTCTTGAGCTCTTCAGTTGGTATGCCTTTAGAAATAGTTATCCCAAAGAAGAATTTTACGAGCTCTCAAGAAGTGTAGTTTCTTACTGTGAAGGGTTACCACTGGCACTACAAGTTTTAGGCTCTTTTTTGGTTGGAAGAGGCATACCAGAGTGGGAGAGTGAGTTGGAAAAATTGAAAAGAATTCCACATCGCTCCATTCAAGAAAAGCTAAAAATAAGCTTCGAGGGCCTAAATGATGACGCTGAGAGAGATATATTCCTCGATGTATCTTGTTTCTTTCTTGGCATGGACATGCACTATGTCAGCCAAATACTAGATGGTTGTGGCTTCTCAGCAAAAATAGGAATGGCTGTCCTCCTTGAACGCTGCCTTGTAACTGTTAACGAAAGAAACAAATTGGCGATGCATGGGTTGCTTCGAGACATGGGAAGAGAAATTGTCCGTGAAAAATCTCCCCGGGAGCTTGGACAACGCAGTAGATTGTGGCATGATAAGGATGTAACTGATGTCTTGGTAGAACACTCTGTAAGATTTTTTCGAATCAAGTTGTGTGTTGAAAGCTTGTAGTAATACAAGGGAAGAATATGCATCTAAAAAATTGTTTGACATTGGTGTCTAAGTTCTTTTTTTTCTTTCCTTGTTTTGTTTTTAACAGGGAGGAAAAGAAATTGAAGGACTTGTTCTAAATGTACCGAGTTCTGACAAGGTAAGTTTCAGTACAGAAGCATTTAGACAGATGCAGAGACTCAGATTGCTCCAACTCAAGTACGTAAAGCTCAAGGGAGCCTACAAATATCTTTCCAAAGAGTTGAGATGGCTCTGCTGGCACGGATTCCATCTGAAGTCCATACCGAAAGACTTTCATCTGCAAAACGCAGTTGCTATTGTTCTGAAGTATAGCAACCTCACACATCTTCTGAATGATTCTGGGGTAGATTAATAAGCTCAACCAAAATACTACATTCTAATCATGCCTTTTGCTTTCTTCAATCTGGGCAAGGATTTTTTATTTCCATGCCTTTTTTCGGGTTTGTGTGACAGATGCTTGTGAAGTTGAAGATTCTTAATCTCAGCCATTCCCATGACCTAAGACAATCACTGGACTTCTCGAAACTCCCAAACCTTGAGCAATTGATACTCAAAGATTGTAAGAGTTTGTCCGAGGTTCACAAATCCATTGGACGTCTTGAAAGACTTGTTTTGGTTGATTTGAGAGGGTGCAAACTACTCAAGGATCTCCCGAGGAGTTTATACATGTCAAAGTCCATTAGAGTTCTTCTTCTTTCTGGCTGTTCAAAACTTGAAAACTTGTCCGAAGACTTGGGAGAGATGGTATCGCTGATGGCTCTTCATGCGGACAAGACAGCGATCAGAAAAGTACCATTTTCAATAACACGACTGAAGAATCTGAGATACTTGTCTCTGTGTGGCCTGAAAGGGTCACCCGAGAACTCGTTGCGCTCTCTCTTATGGTCTCGAGTCATGGCAGGCAAAATTCCTAAATCGCCGGATTTATTGCTTCCTTCATTACAAGGCTTGAACTCTTCGAAACAATTGAACCTTGCATTCTGCGATTTAACTGAGGCTGTAATACCGAAGGATTTATGGAGTCTGCATCATATTGAATATTTAGATCTAAGTGGGAATAACTTTCAAACCCTACCAAGCCTCAGTGGCCTTTCCAAGCTTGAAGCTCTATTCTTGGAGGCTTGCGTAAACCTTCATGCTATCCCAGATTTACCAACAAATTTGAGAGAACTGAATGCGAATTTCTGCCCCACATTGGTTACAACGGGAAATTTATTACAAATGTCACGTTTGTCGGAAATAACTCTTAATCATTGCCCTAGTCTCGTTGAGATTTCCAACATCGGTGCGGAGAGTACGTAGATTTACCTGGAAGTGGAAGGGTGCAACGGTATCGCTGCTAATCTTATTGAGATCTTACTACAGGCGCGCTCTCTCTCTCTCTCTCTCTCTCTCTCTCTCTCTCACTCTCTCATTTGTATTCATTACTACAAATCTGCTCACAAGGCACAAACTTATATTTGTGTCCTTTGACTCTAAATACACAAATTCCCGTGCCCTGTAACAAATTGGCGCTGTTATAACTTGTTTCACACATCTTGCTCCACATCGTATAGGGTTGGAATCTGTGTAGAGAATTTGGCGTTTTTCTCTCTGGAAGCGAGATTCCTGTGTGGTTCCCCTACGTCGGCGAGGGTCACTGCGTCACTTTTCGAGTTTCTGAAGAAGTTGGTCGTTTCAACGGTTTGGTTTTCTGCATCAGTCATTCTCTTCGTTGTCGAGAGGGGCTTTTCGACAGAACAGAAATCACAGTTATTGATTATAACGCGGGAACGATTCCCGTCTGGATGCCTTCCATACTTCCAAGGACGGAATGCACGATTGAAGATCAACTCTGGGTGGGACTGCATGTATGGAACGAATCTTTCTGCACGTTTGACACATTTGACTGCGATGGCAACGCATTTGCTGACATTGCTGTTATTGTGGATTTCGGACCAGAGTGCAATGTCAAGAAAATCGGGGTTGGTCTAGTACAAGAAGAATTTACCAATGGTAAAATGATGCGGTATATTTCCATCAGTTCCAACTTACCATATGGTGACCGTCTTTGGATGATATCATCTGAATGGTTGAATTGGACGACGGAGGAGCCACAATCAGATGAATTTCTGGACTCTAGCTACAAATTGCTAGAATAGTTTCCAAGGTTCTAATTATATATCAATGGTTCTGCCGTTGAGGAATAAACCTGGCTGGCTGCACTTACTTGTGAGACAAGGCAAGTGCTTCTTGTGTTTGCAAATCCCCATCCCCTTTGAACTTTAAATAGTACTTAAACCAATTATATAGTATGTTTTTCTATCAAAGTTAATCATTTATGACAATCAAATCCATCGTAAAGTTGTAGAAAAGTTCACACAATTTAATGGGGTGTATTATATTAAGATTTATATGGACTTTTGTTGAGTTTTTTTTAAGTGATAGAAATTTCGTGGACTTTTAATGATATACTTTTGTGGAAAATAAAAGAGTTAAATGATAGACTTTTGCAGATTTTTATAGAGTTCAATGCTAGAACTTTTAGAGTTTTGTGGATTGTCATAAACTTTTTAATGATCAATTTATTAATAAGCATTATTATTTTTAAGTTTTCATTATTGAAATGACGATCATGACTATGACAAAGTGGTCTTATGAGTTGGTGGTGGCAACGATGATGGTGGAAGTATCACATGGTAATTGTCGGCAAGATGGTGGTAGTAAAGTTGGTGTCTTTGGTGGCGGTGATAATAGTAGGGGTGATGATTATAGTGGCAGGGCGGGGGGAGGTTGTGGTGATGGTGGTAATGGTGGTGGTCATAGTAGGGGTGGCAATGATGCTCATGACAGTGGTGGCGACGATGGTGTCGTGGTAAGGCAATGGTGGAGACATGGTAGTGGAGATGGTAATAATAATAGTCCTTGCATTATGGTGGGTGGTGGAGTTTATCATTAGAGAATTGAGAAACAATAAAATCCATCAAAATCTTAGGAGGGGAAGGTTGGATTTGAAATGACAAAAAACTTACCATAAAAGCACTAAAAGTCTATCAAAATCCATGACTTTTTAAAATCACTAAAATTTTGAATATACCTGAATTTTTGTAGACTCACAAAAAGTCATAATTGAATAACACAAGATTTTTATAGACTTTTTAGAAGTCATAAAAAGTCTTTATTCAATACAGGGCAACTTTTATTTACTCCTTAAAAGTCTATATTAAATACACATAAATTTCATAGTCAAGCAAGATCCATCAAACTTCATATACTATACCTCAACTTCATTGTATGCGGGTCCCACATATATTAGTAAGTATTAGTTTTAGATGGGAATGTTTTAATGTTGATATAAAAAAAGTATACTTGCGTTCAGTAACCAGCTGAGCTGTAAAAATTACATATAACAATATACAGTAGTACAAAAAGCATATACATTATACATATTGGAAAAATATGTCTACAATTCCATGTTGCTGTCTGTCTATACACACTGCAAAACATTAATTGGAACCACATTAAAAAAGAAAAGAAAAAAGGTTGGGTATGTGAAGTTTCCTGCATAGATTCCCCCTGTGATAAATCTTTTGTTGTTAACTGGTATGAATCTTTGAGGCAATCTACGTTGAAAGGGACATGGAAAGCAAAGGGACAATGGATGAGACATTCAACATTTTGAGATGAAATGTCTTTACAGATTTTTTACTCCAATTCATGTAACGTTGCACAACACCAACCAATTATTTTGTCCCACCACTCAAAATTTAAGCTCACAGATTTATTCTATTGCCTTTTGAAAATAGCTAAATTAACTTTAGTAGGGCAGTCTAACGGCATGATTGCTCATACCACACTCGCAAAGGAATGAGCTCTTTATGTTATGTTAGGGTATCATTTGCCTCACGTAATTACAAATTCTCAGTGAACGATAATCGCACTCCTTGTGAGTGGCTAAGTAGCCACGTGGTCATGCTGCTCTACTGAATTTTCTCTTTAAAGATCGTGAAGTTATGTCTTGTGTTGGCCCTTTTGGTTTAGGCTTTTATGGTCCACTGTTGGGTTGAGTTAGATTCACTATCTGCTACCCATGTTGATTAGATAGCAGGCCCGTACCAATATATTTCTGTGGCTAGCCAGACACATCAAATTCAATCTCGGTCCCCATTTCCTGCTCATCCCTAACCTTATAGGTTTTTAACTTGTTACCAATGGCAATTACTTTAACTAGAAGATGTCTTCATGGTTTTTCTCTCATTTTTATAATTTGTTATTGCATCAAACACAACCTAGAAAACTGATTACCAAACCTACTCTTGAGATGCATGAATTATGAATTTGCTTAGTATTGAGATTTAAGATGGGTAATTAATTACAAAGCGGGTCACTTGAATTGCAGTGTCACGAAACACACCACTCTGATCAACTGTTGTAATTCACATACGCATTATTTCACTTCTACTTGCCATCTTGAGGGTAGACTTATGAAATTGAATTATTATATTGAAGCAAGCACAAATTAGATGGAACATAATTTTTTTTTTAACGATCTATAGCGTTAGTAGTGGATTAAATAGTCAGTTGCTAAAGAAGAAGAAAATCGGTGCAAATCAAACATGCACCATAGTGTGCATAAGCATAATTGTTGCAGATGAACATAATAATTGATTGTTTGTTAAAGGTGAAATAAGAAGCAAGAAATAATAAATTAGCAAATCCATTACTTAGTAGAAAATGGAAAATTTACGTTTAGTCTTCCAACAACATTCAAATATAAATTACTGATCAGCCTCAGCTGACTTACAATAATGCCCTTCCAAAACAAGCACAAAATGGTAGTACTATTTCAAAACACCATGGCGGGTGGTCAAAGTCCACCACCTCTGCCAACTTCTGCTTTTATAATTACCGCAGAAGTAAAAAGAAACAATACCGAAGAAGGAGTTAGGGTCCCAAAGATAGTAGGGTACCCTACACCTAAGACACATAATTTAAAAATTAAAACTTGATGGGAGAGCCCTTTTAAAATAAGCCCTACTCACTTTTGACCGCAGAGGCCAAAGACCTTGACTCAATGACTCAGAATACTAACTAATATCCTAGTATACTTAAGAGTCATACTAATCTTAATTAATATTTAATACTTCAGTATATATATTTAATGACCTAGGAAATGGCTAAATATAAAAGGTAAATTAGAAGGTGGGGTGGGGGTGCCCTAGCGGAATTGGGCACCGCTGTAGGTCTGCCCAAAGGACCACCCAGCTGGGGCAGCATTGTAGGACACCACGGTACGGCCGTCACTGGTTGTGACCTTGAAAGAAAGGGCTTGGCCGTTGAGGTAGCTATTGGATTGCCAGTTTTGCCCCCAGTTTCTGGACATTGCTTGCCAGCCAGTTCTGGACCCTTTGACGAAAACAGAGTGCACATCACCGGCACCACCAACGTTTGTGATGAGGACCAGGTTGAAGTAGGAGTGTCCGTTGATTGTGAATCTGATGCCTCCCCTTCTCCTGCAGGGTACCCTACAAACCCCCAAACAAAATAAAATTAGAAAAATTATTCTGATAACTATAAATTTTATACAAAAACACCTCATTTAGATAAAAAGAAATCCCTTTGACCAAAAAAAAAAAAGAGAAAAAGAAAATCCCACATCTAATTGCATGCCATGTTATAACAGATTTTTAGTCCTGAAATTCCTTTAATACCCTTCTTTCATTTCAGGAAATTTTTAGCTGTGAAATTCTCTTAGTGCCCTTCTTCCAATTTTTTCCAAAACATTATTTTTAAAGCGTTTTTCTCTGAAATGTGGATGGACAAAGTTTGGATCTTTAGCTACGAAATGTTGAGATTTCACTAAAGTTTTACCTTCTGTAGGAAACAGGCACAACTCCGGCTCTGTATTGGGCAATGTGCTGGAAGACAGGCTGAGAGAGGTCGAAGTGGTGCTGGGGAGGGTTGCACCAGCCGCCGGCATTGTTGGGAAGGGCGTTGTTTGGCGGGCAGAAATTGGTGGCGGTGACCACAATGGAGCCGGGCAGGCACCATTTGGGGTCGTTCACGCACCTGATCTCGTAGCAAGATCCGCACCCCAGCCCATTGTTGAACAGAGCAGTGCTCAGCGCCGCAGTGTTGGTTCCGTACCCCTGGCTGTAGAGGTTGCCGTACCCACAAGCTCCGCCTTCAAAAACAAAATCCCAAAAATTCAGAGGTCAGAGAGGGCACTTAAAAATGGAAACGGGAAGCAAAAATTGAATCTTTTGTAGTATTGGTGCATACCCATTGTGCCAGAAGCGTCGCCGCCGCCGTAGAAAGTGGCGCGAGCGTTAACCCACCCGCCTCCGCCGTAAGCATGTGCAGAGGCCACCAACATTGCAAGAAGACCCACCATGAAAAACCCAGATGGAAAAGCCATTTTCCTGCACACAAAGAAGTGAAACCATTAAGCATTTTATGAAAAAATGCAGCTTTGGAAAAAAAAAATGACGCATTTTTTTTGTTGTTTCTAATTCAAATTTGCAGAATGTGAGAGAGAGAGGGGGGGGGGGGGGGGGACAAGATTATTACATTTGGATGGGAAACGAATGAGGCTTTGAAAAACAGGGGAGAGGAAATGTGAGGAGGCAGATGAGTGAGGAATGTGGGAGGGGGTTTGTGGGGGTTATATAGAACTCTGGGGGTAGGGGTAGGGTTAGGGGAATTTACTGTTTATCCACCATGGCCACTGAGTAGTCACTGACATAAACTTTTATTTTTATTTTATTTTTATTTTTATTTTTCTCTGTTATTTAAGATGTTTGGAGGAGGGGACCATAAACTGCTAGGGCTAACTGGTTTAGAAATCGTTAAAAACCAAGACCTTTTGAGGTGGAAGGGCAGTTTTGGAGGACAAACCGAACCGTGTGGTTTTGTGGGGGAAATTTCCCAAATTCAATTGAGACATGGCGGTTTTGTCGGGTTTGATAGATATGATGGTTCTATAGAGAATGATTAGAATCCATACCTCACATGCAAGCATTGCCCATTTGCCGCAAATACCCTTTTCCCTCCTTTGTAGTTTTCTATGCTTCTCTCTACTTTTACTCTTCCTCCTCTTTTTTCATTATTTAGATTATCAATTATATATTTTTCAACAATGATATTTAAACTAGTTTGTCTTAAACCAATTAATCTAACTCATGTATATTCAAACTAATTTTACGGTAAGTAGAATTCAAACTTAAATGTAAAAGAGTTAGCATACTGTTGTTAGCCAATAAGTTAAGCTACATCAAGTATAATTTACAGAAAGAAAATTCAAACTCAAACAGAATGAGACGAATAGACTGCTCTAAACCAACGTGCCTATCTCATATCTACAAATATTACATGTATTAGATAGATTTTTCTCTCTAAAAGAGCCCATACCACAACAACCATTTTAAAAGAGCTTCAAGAGATTTGGTGAACTGGGTTTTTTTTGCTCCAGCCAAAATCTCTCTTACCTGACAGAAATATTCCAACTTTATTTAGATTATGCATAATTGAATGTGCATGAATAAATTTGCAGGGCTGATTTTATTTCTGCACCACAACTTTTGTTGTCCCAACCAGAAAAAAGAAAAAAAAAATTTTAAAGAGAGAAAAATGTGTTGCGTCTCTGTCTCCCTCTTGTTTCTCTCTGTTTCTCTGCAATGGCACACATTGAGACACACATCGCACACAGTTAGAGAAGCTTTAATTACACAGCCGTTTATTAGGACTTGGGGCAGAAAAGGAGGAATTCAATTCCCATATCTTTTCTGGTAAACGAATTGAATGAGCATTTTTGACCCATGAATCCATGAGAATTTCATCCTTCTTCATTAAATGGCATCTATTCTCTGCATGAAACGAATTCATTGTCATACAGTATCTCGTGTTTAATAATATATTGTCGAAGTGTAAGTTTTTCTCTAATATGATAATATATTATTGAATTGACACATCACGCGACACTAAATTCATTTTATGTAAGTTGCATTCCTCTGCAACAAAAGAAAAAAGAAAAATAATCATCAATTTACATTCCATAGATATATAGAGTAACTTTCATAAAATAAATTTATTATTATCGTGATGTTTCGATGTATTTTTAACATAACATTACATTTTTGAACTGTAACGTCACGATAAATTCGATATATTTCAATCTTATATTGAATTACTGTTATCTTCCGTTCGTTTTCAAGTGAATATGTTGGGTTACTGCAGATGATTCTATCAAATCATAACAGGAAGAAAATCAGAAAAAGAAAGCAAAAGGTCCACGTACGCTTGCAGAAGCACATGGGTGATGACATTTTTAGCAGCTTAGGTGTCTTCTAGTTGAAGAAGACCTCCATCTTATTAAAATCCCCACTATTTTTTTATTTATTTTCTTTGCGTCCACTTCAAGAGTGTACTACTTTTTTTTGCCTCTCAAACGTGATTAACAAAATCATACGAATATTATAAAGCAGAACAAAGCATTTTTTAAAAAAAATCATAATTTATAGATTTGTCTGAAACATATAGGTGACTCGACGATCTCGATTTTTTGCTAAAGTAAACTTCAACAAGCTGACTCCACATGGGATCTGCTCAGGGGTGGATAATACTAGGCAAAAGAACTATTGTGATAATTCGTAATCACAACTAAAGTTATTACTATGAATATTCGTTAATTACAATTAAATGAATAAAAAGAGGTACACTATTAGTGGGGTAATTTTTTTTCAAAAATAAACTTCAACGAGTTGATCCCACTGGAGATTTGCTCAGGGGTGGTTACTAAACATTAGACAAAAAAGAATTACAATTTTTTTTGTTTATCACAACTGAGTGAACAAGAAGGTGCATCCATTAGTGCACCGTTAGGATGGACGCAAGTATTATTTTAGGTTGCTTTTTCAAAACAACAATATTTAACTCGAAATGGAGGTCGTGGGTAAGCAACATTGTGATCTAAACCATAATTAGATATTAAACTGGTCATCTATATAGATCGAATCTGAAACATTATACAAGTAAAAAAGAATACTATAGTCCATAACGCTAGCAGCTTAATTTTAGAAAGAAAAATGAAAGAAAATCACACACGGTGGTTGTAGTTGGACGTATGAAATTAACACAAGTGACAAACCTGTGTGCGGCTTCTAACTATGGCTCTGTTATCTTTGCTGCAACATTTTCTTCTGATAATTTACTAAAGGTGGTTGCTAATCACATAAACTAAAAGCAAGATCTTGAATCTTGATTTATATTAATAAGATAAGATTTGCATGGAAAACGATAACCTCTCGATTACAACTTGATTGGCGAGATGTAAATAAGACCGTGATTCTCGGCATTAGTGTTTTCAATCATCTTCACTAACGGCCAAATTACAATTAGAAAATTTAGTTCATGTACGTAATTTATGGTAGCAGCAGTAACCATGTTCAATGACTTCAAAGATTTTATTTTTACACGCTACACCTTCTCTTGTACGACTTTATTGTCATGTGTACTATTCACAAAAACAAAACAAAAATGGCAATTTAACACAAATTTAATTATAACTAAGATGCGATGTTTGATTTACACGTATGAGAATATGCAAGTTTATATTTGTGACGAACTTGAAATGCATATGTGATTAATCTCATTGTGGTAGTCCAACATTGTTACAATTTTGTTATTTCATTATAAATGTAATGAGAATTAACAATATGAGAGTAACTCAATCTTTATAAGTCTTTGTACGGTTTGATCATTCTATGATATGAGACTTTTTCCTTCACATGTAAGTTCTTGGACATATATTTAGGTGTGGCCATGATAGTTTGTCATCCCCTGCAACTAAGTTTTTATCTTTTTAATCAAATATTTGAAT
Source organism: Gillenia trifoliata (assembly GCA_018257905.1). Classification (NCBI taxonomy): domain Eukaryota; kingdom Viridiplantae; phylum Streptophyta; class Magnoliopsida; order Rosales; family Rosaceae; genus Gillenia; species Gillenia trifoliata. The sequence goes on along the minus strand of CM031083.1, from coordinate 4,702,518 downwards.
AATTTAAAATATATCATCGTGTTTAATTTCAATAAAAGTAACATTCTTGCTACAGTTTAACTAACTTATTTAACTACGTGGATTTTTCAAGATATGTGCCAATGGTCTGGCGAAAGAGACTCATTGAGTCCTTTAACGGCGCCAAATTGCAGCTGCTGCACATGCAATTCTTTTGGCTTATTGTCCTTTGTTCAAAACCCATTTGGCTTCTATCCGATTTTCCTTTTGTTTTTTGTTTTCTGAGAGATTTTTCCACACAGAACCATTAAAGGCAACGCATTTCAAAATCGAATCTGATACGCAAAAATTGCACCGCAATTTGTGTCTAAAATCTGAGAAACTTTTGTGCGGACGGAGTCTATTATTTTACGGACTATTGTAAAAGTGAACGGTATAATTAATATGTCTTATTTAAAAATAATATTATTAAAGTAGTAATATAAACACAACCAATATAATTTTATTAAAATAATAACGACTAAAAAAAATTACTCATAAAATCTTCAGCAATACAACTACAAAACCCTTTCAGATATATACATTTTATTTGAAAATTGAAAGTTCAACGGCCAATAACCAACTTGTAGTTAAGATATGTCCAAATGAAACAGTCAACAGTTGGAAGTTGCTTTTTCAACTGTGCACTTTTCTGTAAGATTCCATCTGGACCGTCCATAGTCCCAAGGATTTCTAGATTTTGTAACCTTTTCTGTTTTCTCACACCTTTCACTGTTTCGAAAGGGTTCACCTTCTGTGGCCCCTCCTATCTAAGTTCAGGATTTGATACTCTGCACCCTGCAAGGCTGCAACCACAAGTCAATTACATCAACAAAAATTCTTATGTGCTTTTAAGTACACAGCACTCTAAGTGTGTTAAGAGTTACATTTTAATTTTTATAATTTTAAATAAAGATCTAATAGTTAAACCACTCATAATATCAGGTCATTCGGATCGAAATACCTCATCCATTCTTAACTTATGACTTACAAATTAAGGGGTTTTTCTATTAATCATTGCTCAAATCAATGGCTAAATTTAATGTTTACGATGAAACCAGCATATATGACCCTCAAAACCATGTCGAAACGTAAGATGTGCAATATTAAGTCCGAGTCTTTCTTGATTACTCCATTATCTACGATCTAAAGGGTCATAAAACACTACAAACATATATTAATTAAACCTTTCATAAGTTCGTTTTGAATAAATTTTAAATTGGATAATACTTGGGTACTCACTAGTGAGTACCCTATATACTCACTTTAATAATTTGGCCTAATGATATTTTAACACATATTTTATTGTTTTAAAAAATAAAACATATGCTATTTAATTTTTCTTGAGCTTTTAAAAATAAGGAACACATGTCATCTTTTGATTGGGTCAAATCAAAAAGTGAGTATATAGGGTACTCACTAGTGAGTACCCAAGTATTATCCTTTTAAATTCAGAAATCATTAGACACACGAATTATATGACATGCGTTGTTTTTATGGTTGATCAATAAAATTTTAGTAATTTGACAGTTTAGACTGAAGAAAGTTGAAGATTCAAACGTAGGAGTAGGCTACGGTGCTCGCAAGCATTAGATGTTCACACCGATCTCACCATTAAGAGGAGGGAGGAGGGAGGAGAGAGGGGGGAAGGAAGGTGAAATCGGTGTGAGCATTTAATGCTTGCGAGCACTGTAGCCAGTTTCTCAAACGTAAGTCAGATGATAGTAAACAAGACTTTGCATGTCTTTATAAACACTGAGGTATTCGAGTTCAGATTTGTTGTGCTAAACAAGCCTTTGCCCACCCTCTGCCTCCATTCTCCTTTTGACATCTGTCATCTGAGTTAACAAGAGTTTAATCTGTTAAGTCTTCTATTTTTGTAAAATAATAATAAAACAATAAAAAAAAGCCTTATTTTTCAACATCCACGCCTCATTTTCTCCCTCTCCTTCTGACTTCTATGATTTAGCAGCAATGGATTTTTTTGCAGACAAATCCAATGTTTGACTTCACAAGATAGAAACTCACTGGATCTTTATGTTTTTGATCTTCTTCTAATCACAAGGGAGGCAACGATGTCGTAGAACCAGTCGATCTGGAACATGACGGTGGTGGTTTCTTCTTCTTTGGGAGCAAATTTGCAGAATTTGAGAGAAATACCAATATCCCCAACGAATCGGAAGCGGAGAGATTGAATCGAAGTGAAATTAATAAATGGGTTCGGAATTCGGTGAGGAAGCGAGAACCATTGACTTTTGTATCAATTCGATGTTGATCGGAGGTGGGTGTCTAAGTGAAGTGCGATTGGGTGGAGCAAGGTTGGACATACGAGATACGTTGGTGGCTACTGGCCAGCGGTGAGGAGCAGATGGGTTGGCCGACGGTATATGGGTGGGACCGTGGGGGAGCTTTGTCTAGTTGGGAGTTTATTCTTTTTGCTTTTTTAAGTTTTATTTTCATTTTCCATATTTTATGAAGTTAACTTTGTTAACTTGGTGTGAAGTAACGAGACACTTGTCAATAGCACAATGCATGCAGAGGGTGGGTAGAAGGATTTCGAGAACAGTACATTTAAACTCGAGTTACTCTTCGTATTATTATTTAATTTTATGATAGAACTTTAACTTTCTTTACCGAACACATAATTTTACTTGCATGACAGTGTTTTCTCCTAAAGATTTGATTAGATTGCAGCAGTGTTAATTATGTACCCCGTGGGGATGACTGGAATTCGCAACTCCTCATAATCTCTATATATTCATCTCTTGTCTCACCACTTTTGCTGTGCTTGTTAAAAGTGATCATCACATGCTAATCATATGGAGCAACGACTTCAACCCAATGATACGATCAATCAAATAACTAATCACCACCAACATGTGGTCCAGCAATCAAACTAAAAAACCAAAAAAATTGTTCCCCCCAATAGAATTCCTCCAGTTGGAATGAAAAAAAAAAAAAAAAAAAAGAATGGTGGAGGAAGAAGATTCTGTTGGGTGTGATTTTGAATGTTGTTCAGTCTCTTGTTACAAACTGAATTTAGAGAGAGAGAGAGAGAGAGAGAGAGAGGAATAAAGTCACAGCACATTGCTCTAGAAGCAGAAGCAGGAGGCAGGCACGAGTTAGGGAATGTGAGAAGGAGAACAAGCCCGTGATCAAAGTGATTTTTTTGCATGCTCCGGATTATCTCGTACTTCAAATATTTTAACTGTTAAATTTTTATTTTAAATATAAAAATTAAAATCTAACACTTAAAATTTTTGAAGTATTTTATACTCCGGATCACCCAAAAATTTTTGACAATGAAAGTTGCCTCCTCAAAAAGCAAGAGGGACCTGAATTTAATTTGAAGATATGAGTCTTTCTTGCATGCCCCGGGGTACGGGGTACTCCGGATTTTTTAATCGTTAAATTTTTGATTTAAAATATAAAAATCAAAATCCAACGGTTAAAAAATCCGGAGTACCCCGTACTCCGGAGCACCCAAGAATTTTTGTTGAAGATATATGGTAGATTTGGCTTTTCCCATAGTTGCTTTTCTTGTCTGCTCTTTTTTCATTTATGTTTTAAACTGCCTTATAGTTATAGGTTAACCAACCCAACTACCTCTAGGATTCTCTGTTCCATAGCACTGCGCCAGTAAAAGCACTTCCAACAACCCAATGGAGATTTGGTGAAGTGCTTTCAAAGTTTTAGGGTTAGGGTTTTTTTTTTTTTAGTTTAGTTAAACAATAAGCACTAATGATGGGCTAAAAGTGTTTGTTCATTCGGGAAGAAGAGTAAAAATTATTGTCTTTCTAGTTTTGTAATTTGACAAATGTAAAATTAGAGACGCAACCAAAATAAATTTCAAAATTTTAAACCCCAATTAACCAATGATTGTGTTGTATATTAAATCTGAAACTACTTTAATGTTTTAAACTTCGTTTATTTGTAACAAGTAAAATATAATTTTTGTGTCACATTATTCTCTAGTGTTATTATTAAAAGAAACTTTGATGTCCAATAATATAGTGATATTGCAGAAAAAAGAAAATGTTGCCGACACTAATTATGCTTAAGATTTGCATAGATCCTCTTGTTACAACCTTTAATGATGGATCACTTGACTTTTTACAACCACAAAAAAGTTTATGCAAAAGTTTGCATTGGATCTTGCTTTGAATTTTAAATTAGTGTAAAAAAGTTTGGAGTCAAACGACTACACACTAATCCCATTGGGGCCATGCATGTCCCATAGTTCAAATGCGCAGTAAATCTATTGGATACTTTTATGTTATGTGACCCCTCACTATCACAGATTCACAATGGTCATTTCTAAGTACTACATCATACATATTGTACCCGTGAAGAAAAACTTTTTTGACCTAATAAAATCTATGTAGTGAAAAGATATAGAAATGATTTTTGCACCCTTTTTTTTACACATTTTTTTTAGCTATTGAAATGAACAAATAAAACAATAATCATGGCCAGAATTAAAAACCTTTTTAAAAAGTTTTTTTTTTTTTTTAAAAGTGCAGAAATCACTCCCATATATGTGCTTTTTATGTAAGAAATTTAAGTATTACTAAAAGAAATGAATATTATTAGATTTCAATAAGCAATTTACATTCTGAATGTTTCGTCTAGGTTAAATTATTTCATCTTATTGAACATAATATTTAGTTATCCAGCTGTCAACTTCTTGTCGCACAATCTTTTTGTTGAAAATTTGATTTAAACTATAAATCTTGGGTTAATAGCATTTAAAACTATCATTTTCGAGTCGATTTGTTTCTACAAAACCTTATTCATGTTGCACAAACATGACCTAAATCGATGTGATGGTTAACCACAAATTAGTCCCAATTTTCAGCGTGGGAATATTTCCTCAACCGGCCTCCTTTGGTTTTAGATCACATTGCTAGCTAGACCTAACTCTGATGAATTCATCTAAAATGGCTCTTAGTCGAGCACTTGTTTAAGAACACAAAGCCGTATAGCCAGGGCAAAGGTTCCATGACATAAGCCATGAACTTGCATTTAGTACTTTACAGAGAGAAACCCTAATTGAAGTAACTGACATATACAATATCCAAGTTAATCGGATCATATATATACATATATAGTTTGTTTCAAACCCACATGCGAGTAATGTATTTGAGTTTTCAATCCATATATAATATATACTTGATTACTTATATGTACTCATTCCTTATTACAAACAAACTCTCAGAGCACCTTCATCCATTGCCAGAAGGCAAGGGCAAAGGCTTCTAAGTTGCCTTTCAAACCCAAAACAACTCTCCACTGGTCCAAAATAGAGAGGGCAAGTGGTGGGCCAGCCAAAACTCAACCAGAAGCCCGAGCATCTTGCGCCCGACCTTATGGCAGCCGACGTGGCTGACGTTAGCATGACGTCATCCACATTCTGCCTTTTTTTTCATCACACGTGTGTAACACACTTGCGGATAACGGCGAGTGGAGCTAATAGCGCCTGATGCGCGGGGGCCCACAGCGTCAACTGCCGCAAAAAGAGTCAACGGCTCTCTGACGTGGCACTCCCGTATCCGTTGAATTTCCAACTGTAAAAAATATATATAATGTTATAGTTGTGCCACGTCCCACAATCTGGTGCTTTGGATTTTAAAATGAAAAAAAAACAAACGGTCAGGATTAATCCGACTGTTTTAAAAAAAATGGAAATCATTAATTTTTTTTTTCCTATGAATACCCCCAACCATCTTCTTCATTCCTCACACCACAACTCAATATTTATTTTTCCTACAATCTCCTATATTTATTTTCCACTTTCTAAATCCTTTTTTTACAAAAAAAAAAAAAAATCAAATGACACGTGTCGTTACAAAAGTGGTTAAAAATCTTATCAAAAATCTAAGGGGATAATGACATATGGCGGATAAGGCCAACATAGTATAAAATATATATATATATATGTATATATATATATTTGTTGTCTTTGTTTAATGAGTGAAGTTGCACAAAGACAAATACTATTTTAGAGTGGCAAGTTACCCTTGCCCTTGCTCAACGGGTGGAAATGCTCTAGTAAGTTTATTATGTATGTACATGCTAATGACATGTGCCAGCTAAATAGAGGTCAAGTAGTACAATTAATTGTTTTTTGTTTGTGGTTAATTAGTTGTGAGAGTCAATTGTCTTAGTTAGGGTTAAGTATGATTAGTTAACGTAATAATCATTCTACATGCATGGTATAAATATACCAATATCTGATTCTACTATGTACATATGATTAACAATTTTGTATACAGAGATTTCATTTTCTTGGTTCTCTTATGTAGTCATTCTCTCTCTCGTTCCTCAGTTAACATATGTGTCGATTCATAATTTGCATGTAATAAACCATAGCCTCCTTACATGTAAAAAGTTAAATAGTATTTGTTGTGAAATGGACAGAAGATGAGAAGAAAATATATTTTTGTAGATTTCATTTAAAGCAACATAACACGTCTTTCACCCAATTGCAAGCAGGCAACAACGAGGGGGTTCCATCACGTGTGTACGTATGTTGTTTACAGTCACACTCGCATGCGCGTGCTTGTACTTCTAGGTCTACGTCCCTTGCAATTGCATGTGCCATTCGGTTTAGGGTTTATAGTTTCTAACTTTGTAGAGAAGTTTGACTGGTACGCTTCAAATTACATTTCTATATATTAATTCTTCTTCTTTTTGTAGTCAATGAGCAAATCAACAAGTAGATCAACCATGTTTTTTATACTAAGTCATTTTATTTCACTAAATAGAAAATATAAAAGAAAAATGTATAACAAATGATATGTTGTATGTAACATTAATTATTGGCGTATGTATTGGTTAAGTCACACAATAGACCAATAATAATTGGATATCGAACTTACTATTAATGAGAGTCAAATTTAAGACCTATTACTTATAAATAGACAAAAATATCACTAAATTATAATGCTAATGACGATATATGTATACAGTTTGATGGTTCAAGTTGGTGTGTAACATTCAACCATTACCCTTTAACTATCAATTAGAAACTTATTGCTTGGACGTTTGAATTTCATTTTTTTTTAAACAAGTTTTCTGTCTAGGTTTGGAGAAGGGAACATATCCACATGCAATTGATAAGAATTTCATTTTAAGGAAAAGAAAAAAGCTTGGAGTTTTACCATTCTTGAATTGATTTCTAATTGGTCAATGCTCTTGCAATGAATGGGTTGGCTCATATTACGAGGCCCATATCATGATAACTTGGGTTGGCTATGGATAATCCTGCGGTTCCCTATCTCATAGTAAGTAATGGCTGCTAAAATTAGGAGGGACTCTACCACCACCACAGTGGCCGGCAAAATGGTCCTACACTTTGAAAGAGTAAGAAATTTAGGAGGACACATGGATACAATATCTGTCATACTAGGGCTGCACAAGCATCCCGCATACACATAATGATTTGTAGGGTTTTCTATTGGAATAATTGTGTTGTCTAAACACAGAACAAAATGGTACGAAAAATGCTATTTTGCAGGATTTGGTTTTGGTGGTCTGGACTATTTAATAGTATGGCTTTTTAACGCTCCAAATTTGTCACTCACCCACTCACACTCTCATCTTCACATCACGACCGTCGAAAAATCTGAACCATTAAATTTTTTTCCTATTTTGCATTGCCCTATGTACTCTTCTTAGAGATATAATCTGTCATACAATCGCTCGTATATATTAATTCTCTACAACCTATATTTTATCACCCTTAAGAAGAAAGCATATTACAAGTTGATGTTGATAAATATGAGTGAGCGTTGTACAAAACATCTAAATCCTTGCTCAATTAAAATTCTCTATTTATCATGATGATTCTTGAAATTGAGACCTTAAAAAAAGAATTTTAAGAAAGGATAAATATGAGTGAGCGTGTCAGGGGTGTGATTGTCCGAATGGTACTTTTCATGTTATAACAAAGTTGCATGGATTTGATATATGAGAGAGAGAAAAATAAAACCCTATTCACTGCTAATTGAATCCAGCTCTGCACTAAATGAAAAAAAGACGATAATAAAAAGGTAAAAATCCATTGAAGGAGAACATGGTCACCCACTAAAACACAGTACAGAGTTTGAAGACGTGCCTCAATGACAAGGTGATGAGCTTTGGAACCACTAAACAAAAGCAAACCCACTTCAGATTTGTTACAAATTAACTACTATTTAATTTTCGGACTCAACCAATGAATACCAAAACATCTCACACCAGTTTGAGAGAGAGACCTACATGAAACAAGAACGCTGAAGACTTAAAATAACAGCGTCTGAAATGTATCACATGTTGTCGTGTGTTTCATGAGAGGGGCGATTGCTAGGACTCAAAGAGAAGAGAGTGAAGTTAGGTTGGGCAGAGCAAATACTGTTTATTACTTGTTAGGAAACAATCCCACATGAAAGAGGCCAGCATGATGGAGCACTGAGTTTTTTGTGTTTGATTAGGACCAGGGCCGGTCCCGTGGGAGTGCAATTGGTGCACCCGCACAGGGCTCCCGAATTTTTAATGTGTATGTAATATATATAGGTTATGTTATATATATTTTTGTGCAGTAAATTAATTGAATTTACGCTTAGCATTGGTTTGCATTTCTTTTTTTTTTTTTGCAAAATTTTAAGAAAGAAAAAAAAAATTCAAAACAACATCAAAGCTATTTGAACCCAAGACATTCTTGGAGAAGTCAAAATTTATTTCCAACTCAACTGATTGTATTTAATATATTTGTTTCCTCATGAATTAAATTTATATAAATTTAAAAAATCAATCTGTAAGTTTAATTTATAATGATTTTTTTTTCTTAGTAAGGGTTTTAATTAAATTTTCGCACATGACTCCCGAAATCTCAGGGCTGGCCTTGATTAGGACTGCCTCTCAACTCTCAACTGATAAAGTTCTTCGTGCACGCTTGTTCTATACTGGACCCCCCTCACATGCAGCTCAACTTAATTGTTACTTTAGGGTTAATTATGGACTCCTATGTTTTTGTGTCAAACTTCATTACAAAAATACTCAAAGGAGCAAAACCCAAATCTTTTGTTTTGTTATTAAATTTAAACAGCCTGGAGCTGGTTTAATTACCTCATCGGAGAACTTGTTAAAGAACATGCATGCATGCAGCTTAGGCACCGACTCGATCGGCCAGCCACAAATATCGGGGTGGGCTGAGCTGTCCAGGTGATAGGTTTAGTTATGAGATTAAGTTACGTGCTAAGCTATTAATAGATGATATTTTATAATTATGGTTGTGCTTTCGCATGCTCGAGCCAGACCTCGTTCCGTCCCTTACCTCTTTTATCAAGTTAAACCAACATGCATGCAACCTAAATACCTAATTAAACTTTTTACTTTTGTCATAGAAAATAACTTTCTTCTTAAACCCTTATTCCATTCAGTTTGAGCGCCAACTGAATTTGACTTGCAAGAAAACTACCACTTGTAATTTATAAAGTCGTTCAAAAGAAAGAAAAAAAATAAAGTGATACAACGGTTCGAAGGGATCGATCGATATTTGCATCATGCATGATGAAAGCTTTGTTATATTTATTTTCATGCATTGAGCTAATCAAATCAGTTGAAGTTGGACATCACATTACTATCGTGGGCTGCGAAATGATAAGCTTATGGATAACTAGAATACTAGATTTAAACATGACTAGATGCTCCCACAAATGGAGAGATGGTGGAAACCATGAAACAAAGGGTGAAGGGTTTTCCCTTTTCCCTTTTCCCAAAGGCATCTAAATATCTGCTTCGATCTTTTGTTTCAAATTGTACATTCTTTGACATTTGACAAGTTCAAAATGTTATCACTCGTATTAGGAAAACGAAATTCAAAAGCATGCATGAGTTATGTCAACGGGTCAATGTAGTATTTTATCCTATTAACTGAAATTTAAATCACTCATATATATTATAAATTAGAATAATTTAAAATATCGTATTGTAAAGTAAAAATATTAAGTGATTAGGTCTGTTGGTTAATGCAGTGTACATGCTCATTCATTCAAGTTCAAATCATCCACCTCGTAGATTAAATTAATTTAGAATATTGTATTATAAAATAAAACCTAAACTTAGCCTATGGGCCTATATATAATCTAGTCACAATCGCAATACTATCTAAACTCTTTGTAGGAGTAACTAGGGCTTTTTATCTGATTGTGGCAAATTGATACACATGAAAAGGACTATAACATGGCTACAATAGGCTAGTGGGTGAAAGTGCCATTTTTGTGATGATCCAAACATGGCCCAGTTGTAGAGATAGTGACAGTTGATGGTTCCAAGAGGAGGAAGAAAGAAGAGAACAACGCATCTGGGCATGGTGGCATGTTTGCAGATGCAGAATATGCATTTGTCTGGGGCAAACCCTACTCAGCACATGATTGTGGGGGAAGAAGAAGATGATGGTCCCCCTTCTGAAAAACCCTAGGGCCCCACAACAAAATATTCCACTACCCCATTGGTAAAAAATTTTACCAATGGCCAAGGGAAAACTGTTCCCACTTGGGTAAATTATAATTTACTTTATTTATAAAATAATTTATGTGGTGGAGGTGAACTTTACACTCGCACATCGTCGTAATTAGACGAGATGGTCCAAGAAATCTGACCCCTGAAAAGAAATCTGGTCCAGAAAATGGTTATTTCGGTAAGGATAATTTTTGCAGATATTTAACATGTTAGGATCCTTACGATATATGCATGCCAATTGCGGGATATGTAGAGGACCAATATTTGATTGTGAAATTGTATGTATTAGTATGTGCATGTTAATATGTTACGTTGCAGTCCCCACACAACTTAATCCAATTTTTTCTTTTCTTTTCTTTTTTGCATTATCTCTGTTCTTGTTTGTAACGATCTGCTACAATGATATAATTCGAATATTAACAAGAAAATATAAAAAAGATGGATTTTGGTTCACGTTGCTTGACCACGTAGCCTGTCCGCTTAATTATCTAATATCGACATGTCGTGTTGATGTTATCAATTCTTCAGTACATAAGTGTCCATATTATTTGATGTTATAAATAGTTTGTCGATATGCTTGTGTAGTTACTGCTTACTGCCCATTATTTATCAGATGGGCCTCTGGAGATAAATAAGAAATCAAACAATTCAATACTCTCCACAGAGATTGAGTCGAGTGAGCGAGCTACCGGGGCGAAAAACAACCTCCGAGTCCGAGGCTCCGGCAATATTACGTAACTGCTATGAAGGACATGTCGAAACAGAATGTGCCACACAGGACTCCATCTAGGCTTGAGACAAAAATACGATATTCATTTCCATAAGGGGAAGAAAAATCATTCACAACCAAAATACAGATTACAGAGGCACAATAACAACGTAAAACATTGCAGTTGTCTACTTCCAGAAAGGGTTTCTACCCACAATTTGCGCAAGATCGAATCTATACAAGGCGATCGGTTTTCCAATCACTGCCGATACATATAATGATCTATTAAGACTTCCAACCAATTAGCAGACTTTAAGGATCGCCTATTGAGAAAATTTTCGGATTCCAGTTAGCGACGTATTTTCTTCAGTTTTTTAAACCCGGGCCTGCTGTCATCTTTGATTTTGAGCTTCCAACCGCTCCCTGGTCGACTGATTTTTCACTCAAATGCTGTAAAGAGTGAGAGCCAATTTTTCTTAGCTTACCTGGAAACTCTTTGCCAAAATTACCTTTCAAAGAAAGATTTTTCTTGATGCGACTCCTGTTAAGCAAGAGCATACTATTGCGTGGGGGAGCATGCAAAGCCCCTTCAACGCAATCCCCCACCTGTGCACAGCCCCAAGGCCTGGATGGCCCATCATCACTAATTGGTCTAAGCCTTGGAAAACCAGCCCGCAATCTTGAGAGGCCTTGCTGCTCTTGGAGATTTTCTTCCTCAAATCTGGCACATAGGGGACAGGGAGGGTCGCTTTTCCGTGTCTTGGGTGTCGTTTGCTCCAAGCACTCTGCATGGAAAACATGAGAGCAAGAAAGAACCCCGGTAACTGGCATATCTCCACTTCTCACTATCCGACGAGAACTCCAGGGCGATCTTTGTGAAAGAAACCTTTCACACAAGCCACATCTAAAACCATCAGACACATTATTACAAGGTCGACCAGAAATCTCTGCCTCAAATGACTCAGAAACATCTGCAAAATCAATGCTGCTACTGGCACTACTCCAGCGGTGGCCATCTCTTTGAGGAGTTGCAGAATCATATTCTTGAAACCCAGCAACTGTGAGATCAGAGGCCTCTCTGGGGGGAGTTTGTGCAGGAAAGGACAAGGGATGAATAGGTTTGGACATGAACAAACGCCGACTTGGATATGCATGATGGGAAGATAGGTACGGTTTGACTGTGGGTTCAGACTCGCTACTGTCTGAACGGGACGAGGTGGAGCCCCCCATGTCTTGGATTTCTGAGGTTCCCTGCAAAGATACCATAAAAGGAAATGCTAAAACAAATTTCCTTAATTCGATAAACTAGGAAAGTTAAAATATCATACATTACCTCCATGGTAGGTCTAAAGGATGTATGCCCCAAAGCTGGACCTAGCAAGTAAGCAGGAGTGAAGTTAAGTTAACACAAATGTGTTACAACATGAATATTAGCAAATGATGACAATCTTGCGAACGAACGCCCTTAATAAGTATAAATTTCGAGTTCTCTATTTTTACAAAGCTGAAAGGATCTGATTAATGACCAATCATGGTAATTGTTTAAGCATGGTTTGTTAGAATCAATGGCAATGGCAAGAACTCAATCAGGGAAACACTTCAAATGATACAACCAAATCCTTCAAAATGGAAACTTTGAGAATCCCTGAGGATACTCTATCGAGAATCTCAAAAGTATGAAATTTCAATCGAACTTGTGACCATCTGCAATGTAGAACCTGAGAATCTAAAGGGCATGACAAAGGTCCACATCCAAGTTTACTAACTCATAGAAATGATCTCGAAACCAATGGAATTCCAGATCAGATACAATAAGCTCCAAAAATTCTTTATCACTAGCACCCTACATGATAGAGAAGAAAGAGATGCATCTTAAGTTGTTAAGTATAAGTAGTCAAGCATGACACTAGTTATCATTATTGAAGTGTTCAACAGATGCTCTATAATAACCACATGGGACATATATATTTTGTGACACCGTCACAGTATACACAATCACACAAATGTTAACGGGTACTATACGTGTAATAATCTTTTTCATGAGACAGTTACATGCACTCAAATTGTGCAGTATCAGCATACGTAGATGTGTGTGTTGCTCAAAAATATAAACAATAATCATGCAAGATCATTTGCAAAAGTTCATTGGTACATTGAGTCATTAAAAGACATAAAATGGTAATATGGCTCAGTTCAATCCAACTAAATGAACCAGAAAAATATCTTAATCATTGAGGTTACCAGACATAATTTCATCTGCACTTTCTGTCGCCAGATTTAAAGCCAAGAAGTAGAAATTCATCATCAATTGTATTACCTCTCCTTTTTGCAGTTTCATAATCATCTACATTGATTTCCTGTATTGCTGGAGGTGTCCATTGAGGACCTTGAGAAAGGTCAGATGAACTACTTAAAAACAGCCCAGCACCATCAGACGCCGAGTAGTGATGATTATAGAGATTGTTGCCTCTCACCCAGCCCCTACTTCCTTTACTGTTTGATGAAGTAGAAGACCCATACTGCTGATTACCATCATGAAAACCATACTGTAATTCTTCAGGTTGGAAACGGAAATCCCATCTTGATGGGGGTGGTGAGAAGCTCGTATTCGTCCGCCAGCACGGCTCTTCTGGACCCATTGACCAGTCCCTACTGGCCGTATGTGATTCATGTGGCCTTGCGGCCACACAACACAGCGACCCCGTTTTAGCTATTTTTTATAAGACACAAGAAGATTGATTCTGTCTGCTACTAAACCTTCCTGAAGCTCAGCTCACTAAATTACATCACTCACATGAATTCATCATCGCAGAAACAAGTTACGCTCATTCATGCCAAGTGACACTTATCAAAGACTCATGGTACAACAGATAGTACTACAATGTACCATGCAACATCTGACATTACTAATGCTGTACTCAAGGATTCGAATGCCCTTATGAACTTCACGGGTAAAACTCAAATATAAATAGGATCAGAGTTTCTTCCACATTAACCAGACATAATATAAGTATGCTGCTTATGAAAATTTTCAAAATTCTTCAACGGTCATGGTGGCAAACCTACGAACAAAGTTAAGACAACGAATTCAGACAAGGCCATGTTCAAACACTGAATACGCAATTCGCTTCAAGCGTTCAACAAAATAAAACACCAGAATAGAAATACTCAACAACAAACTAATCCATCACCACTAGCATATATCAGCTATTAAAACAAAAACAATGAAATGCATAGAGATAACTACTATCAACTACAAAGAGCCGAAAAATTACATAAATTCGACAAATCCATGACTTTCACCGCCAATATCAAAAGGGTATTTTTACAACGACCCAAGTTAACTCAAATTTCACGTCTTTCAGAAAGTGCATTTTTCATATTTTCATCAAATATAAGACGAGGCATCTGGTTAAACCTTATAGAACGCATCATTCAACAAAAACCTCAGAACAAAAAAAATTAAAAAGACAAAAAATTTAGTCTTCGAAACACCAAAAATCCATCCAGAAATTACAGTGAGGAAAAAAAAACAGATAGAAAGCAAATTTGGGAGCTGAAATCAGTGAAAAACCCTAGAAATTGGAAGCATAAATAATTGGGTATTTTTAAAGCCCTGAAATGTAAATCGAGAAATAGAGAGAGAGAAATGAGCTTACAATTAGACGACAGTGACGAAGCACGAGAAGAAACTGTCTGAGTCTGAGTCTGAGGTGTGACCTAGGCGAGACTGGTTGTCGACTGAGGAAGAGATGGAAAAACCCTAATATATCGGGCAGAAAAAGAAGTAGCATGTTTAGGGGACCTTTTTGCATTAAGATCCTCCCTTTTTTGTATAATTTTATGTAATCCCCATCCAATTCCCTCGTTTATTCTAACTTAATTAATTGTTAACTTCTGTTTTGTGCAGCTTAATTAACATTTTTCTATAGGTGGCATGATTGGTTTTTTTGTTGTCATTATGTGCATGTCATGACTCATAATTTCTTCTTCTAATTTCCTCTTAACTTTTTTTAATAAAAGATAAAATAGTTAAACTAAATTTATCTAAATTACGAAAAGAGAAATTCTTACCGAAATGTAGATCATGAAATATTTTACTCTAGCTAACTTGCCTAAATTCATGTATGCTTCTCATAACTTTTTTGATAAATTTGTCATTAATTTTTTGACTTTTTTTTTCAACTTTCTTTCTTTACATTTATTTTAATTGTTCATGCCAATAATTAGATTATATATTAAATTAGACTTGAGATATATTATGGGGCCAACCTAAGCAGGATAATATATATTGAATTGTCCTAATGATTTTTTTTTAGCTATAGAATTTGTTTTATTCTGGTAGGATTAAAAAAATGATTTATCTATTCATTTATTTCATGGATATGTTAAAAAAAAAAAAGAATATCTCCTACACCTGCTGCACGCCTGCAACTATAGGAGAAGTTGGACCATATGGACTTTCTATTGAGGCCCAAGTGAAGTTGCCGAATGACTTGAGGTTGTAGTGATCACATTTGTTTCATAACTACTCTTACTACCCGACCTTTCACAATGGCTCAGGTGAGTGTAAAAATCAAGCATTTTGACTCAAAAATTAGAATTACTTTCATACAATTCAAACTTTTCGACACACTGTAAGAGTTTATTCCTGTAAAATTAAAATCAAACTTAATTTTTGACCCGCTATGAAACGTCTTACCTAGCCAACATTTCAATCCGACTTCACACAAACTTTTCGGATTCACACCAACTTTTTTTGGATATCAAAAGGACATCCCCATAAGGTAATTATAATCTGGCACCTGCGGCTCGTTCTTGGTCCAAATTATACTCCTTCTTTATTGCACAAATTGCCCTTTGAGGTTGGATAATTGACCATTATTTATGGGACCCCTTAATATTTTAGTTGATAATCACACATTATTATAGCTTACAGGTGTAACAAACAGATAACACTAATTGCTAATTCATCAGGAATTGGATAATTGTTGGTTCAACTTGCCTTCAGCCAGAAGCAAGCACCTTGAGGCTGGTCCACAAGCCGAATGATAATGCCTTGAAGAAAACTTAGCTATCGCATGCAGTTTCCTGCACCCACTCTCTTTTTTGGGACTGGCTACAGTGCTCACAAACATTGAATGCTCACACCAATCTCACCATTAAATGGAGGGAGGAGGGAGGAGAGAGGGGGGGAATGAGAGAGATTTCAGTGATAGCATTCAATACTTGCGAACATTGTAGTCTACTCCCTCTTTTTTATCACTCTCATCACGTAATGAGACCAACATTAAACAACGAGTATGACCTTACGTTGTCACTTACAAGCTATTCCATACACTTGAGGGTTTATAATTGAGGCACTGGACAAAGTGGTCGTGTGAAGATTAACGTCTGAGAACCCGGATTTGGATATACTCCTTCCTGTTTCCCGGGTGAGATGACACCCGTCAGCTAGGGTTTGTTGCAGAGGATCAAGAACACTCTGTATGAATCTGAGGATTGTACCATCTGCAGCAGCACCATAACAGTTGCAAAGAAAACAATAAACCACAATACTCTTACATTAAATGTCATCGATGAATTAAGATTTCCAGGTCACACTACCTTTCGCAGCCACATGCTCCACAAACAGGTAAAGTCCGCCCGGTCTTAGAACTCTCTTTATCTCTGAAGGTCACAGGGCAAATGAACTCGTTAAAAATTTGGATTTCAGATTAACACGATCTGCAGAAGTTTCTTTGTGTGAAAAATGAATGCGCATTTCACATCATCATTTGACAGCTAGAAGAAGGAGCAGTTTTTTTCGAAAGCTAAAGAAATAAAACGGATGATTCCCCAACGATCAACTTGGAATGCAAAGGCATCCACAATCACAACTAGTAAACCGTACATGACGATTACCTCGTGCTACAATTCCTACGAAAAGGAAATTCTGCCCCTCGTAAGCTAAATTACCTTTGAGAGTGTTATCGACATCTTTGACAGAACACAACACAAGAGTTCCAACAACTGCATCAACAGAAGCATCGTCTAATGGAATAGCCTCCCCAACCTGGTTCAGATTAGCATTTCCCGAGTGTGAAAAAACCCAACTTTCTTGCATCACAAACAAAAACCAAACACAATTGCGAACGCAAACGAAAACTAGAAAAACAAAATTCAATAGTGATCATCTTAATAAGAAATTATGCATTGGAAAACATAAGTTTTATTGTTTTTTCTGCAATGCCATGACGGGAGTTTTAAGTTTTCACATACTGCTTGTATAAACTCGAAATTCGAAAGGGGCAGACCGGCTGCCACAGCAGCAGCCCGAGCATATTTTTCCACCTTTATATTCGGATCCACGCCAAAAACCCGAACACCACTATCAGCAGCATAGTATCTCAGATTAGGACCAGTCCCAATACCAATTTCCAACACTTGCTCAGCTTTTCCTTTCAATTCAGCAAAGAGCTCTGTCTTGTAACCTGCAATCTTACCCATCAAATGATATCGCAGTTAAAACATCCATACACTAATCTCAAACTTAGGCTACTTTGGAACCGCTTTTGTAGGAAGCATCTTTTGCTCAAAATTGCTTCTGCGCCAGAGGTGTTAATAAAATAAAAGCACATTGATATTTTAGATATTTTACTAAAAATCCATGTGCTACTTGAAAAGTAAGTATTTCTTCGAGAGCATATGCTTCTCCAGAAAGCGCTTATGTGACTCAAAAACATTTAAGTATTTCTGTCAAAAAATGCTTTTAGTTGACCCAAGAGAGAAACGTTTTTAGTTGACCGTAGAAGCAGTTCCAAACAAGCCCTAAGTTGAAAATGAAATCGAAACTATTATAACGTTTACTAACTTGAGTTATAATCACTAACCTCGTCCTCATAAGATTTCATGGAGGTATTCAAAACTGAAGCATAAAACTCCTCGTACCAGTCTGGTCTTGGAGGGTGAACTTTTTCTAACATGGCCTATGGCATTCATCAACGTATACCCATCAAATTTGCATGTTAGACAAAAATACCCTTCACAGATATAGTGGAAGAATCATTAGAGAAGATGGATCGTACGTACGTACCGTATAATCATCGGAAGGCAATTTGGAACTTATGGCGGGGCAAATTGGGAATAACGATGTCGCCATTGCTGCTTCAATGAAGCGCCGCCTTCCGCACGAACATAATCCGCTGCTGACGACGCAGAGCGAGTCCGGCGCCAGTGACCCGGCGGCTGAAGAATCCGAGTTGACTCGGGTCGGAGAAGGATCGGAACGCGATGTGATTAGGCCACGTGGCGCAATGTTGGACAAGGAGGGAATGGCGCAAAGGATCATTTTCTTCCGGTCGTCAGCTCAGCTAATTATGAAATGAATTATGATAATGTTTTCTTGGCCAACGGCAGTATAACCCATGTCGTTTTATCTTATTACTTTTTACTTGTTGAAACAGTAAAAATAGCGCCGTAAACAGTTAAAATTCTGCCTGCAGTTCATAATACTCTCTCAAAGCATTCCAACATGCAATTTTAAGTAAATGAATGTCATGTGTTCAACAGTGTGTACTTGATTCATGTTACATGCTACAACCAGTACAAAATTCGGATTGTTTATCTTATTCGCTCTGGTACTTCAGCAAAGATCAAATCCTCGGCTTCTAATTTGCGAAGATGTGGGAGGCAGCAGCTACTCGTGGTGGTGGGTCTGATCCTCATCGCCAGTGTTGTTACCACTGCCACCATCTAGTTGGTCCTCTGAGGAAATGTTCATATTTCCGCCATCTGCCATATGGAAAAGAAAAAGGAGTTCAAGTGCTGATGAGGTTTTTAACATGTACAAGTTTATTGGTGATTGATTGCACATACCATCACCTTCGCCTCCACGAGAATAAGCTGAGCGCCTTGAACGCCCTTGCTGGTGTGGTGTGGGCTGATGACAACAATAAAGATCAAATAAGAGATTAAAACCATCACAAATGCAACCAACTTTGACGTATAGCAATAATTGGCAGGGGCAGAACGGAATCAGCATATACGGTTACAATTTTAGTTTTCGCACATGGCGAATTGGCAATGGCCGATCTTTGAACTAACACCCAGCTTGAGGTAAGAAAATCATGATATCATTGAACATACCTGCAGCTTTGGGCGGAGTGCTTCAAGTGGCCCTTTTGGCTTTGCTCCTTGCTGTTGAAGAAGTGAAAAAGAACCAACGATCAGCAAAGAGATTAGTCATTTAAAAGAGTTATAGCAACTGCAGTTTAAGAAAATCCACGACCATGAGTACCTTTCCCAATGCCCAATCAGCAGAATCAAAATAAGCACGCTCATGGTCCTGACAGAAAATTTCAACTTGTTTGTTGGTAGCAAAAACTAGAATAGCAACATCGGACAGTGGGGAGATAAGAGGGGGGGGAGAGGTGCAAGGCCAAAAGTTACCTTGGATATTAGGGGAGTCTTCCTTGGTAGTATGCCTCCATACTTTTTCTTAATTGCTGCCTCCTGCAGAAGATAAATCGTAGACAATGATCCTACTGCATAAATTCATATGTAATTGAAGGTTTAACGCCTAGGAAAAGTTTGACGCGAAAAGAGAATATCTATGAGAAGGAAACATGCAGTACATGTCAAAAGGTTTGGAACAAAATTGTATAACAGAGTTGCACCTCTTGCTGTGCTGAAGGCATGGGATTTCCATGATTTTCATTTGAAGCTTTTGGGTCTCCGCCGGCATTGTCACCATCACCTAGATCCATAGGAGTGCTATCAGCAACCTCTTGCTCCTTAACCTCCTCTGTGCTTGTGCCCGACATATTTTTTTCAGGGCGCAGGTGAGAACTGCCATACAAAACAATCCGTTAATAGAAAACAGGTGTAAACAAATGTAGTCATTTCCTCGCAAATGTCCATTTAAGCGAGTGAGTTCCTTCCATTTCTGCAATCTCGTAACAATTACTTTTAGACAAGATGAACCTATTCTCTGGTGCAACTCTATATATCAGATCATGACATACACACATATGTTTGTAAATTGTCCCAAATATAACCCTATGAAGAAAGATGACGCAGCGGGATATATGACAAGGGAAAGATCACTATGACCCTCTTGATAAATGTTTGATTCCATGAAAACAGATTGAAGCAACCACCCTAATTCCATTAACTACTCTTGGCGCAAACCTGACGATGCAGCCCTTCCTAGTCCCAACCCAACATCGGGATCAAACTCGGCTACAAAGACAGTGAGGTTCAAAGTCCCTATTTAACCTTTATCCAAAATAGCTCGGATCAGCAGAGTCATGTGACCAAAGATTCATAGTCACCCACCCTTGGATTTGATATCGCATGTTGAGATTAAAACATTAAAAACACATCCATTTATTCTCCACCCTTGATATCAAATCCACGGGTGAGTGACCATACATTTCTTAGCCACCTGGTGACCAAGAGAACATTTCTGGAAATCAGCATCTTGACATAGAAGTATGAAAACAAAGAAAGTCAAATATTTGAGTGATAAGAAACAAAACCATATGAAGTAAATCGTGCCACACTCAGAGTCAGAGACACCAAAAAATAATTAATTTCATTAGATAACAACTAGAATTCAAACTCATATAACATGCAAGACTTCTCCAGTTGGTGGTAAAATAACAGCTGAAAATATGGCAGAACTTGTAAATACGGTTCCTATTTGGGGCAATCATCAACAATCAGAGTAAAAACCAATTGGATCATAGA
Organism: Gillenia trifoliata; assembly: GCA_018257905.1. Taxonomy (NCBI): domain Eukaryota; kingdom Viridiplantae; phylum Streptophyta; class Magnoliopsida; order Rosales; family Rosaceae; genus Gillenia; species Gillenia trifoliata. The sequence goes on along the minus strand of CM031083.1, from coordinate 4,681,577 downwards.
CTTTTGGAAGAACCCAGATTAGAGATATTATCAGTGACTTTGTAACTGGGCAGCTAAGTTGCTTGATTTACAGCAGAAATTAAATAGTTTTGATTGGTAAATATCGAGATTTCTGAACTGGGAAACATCAGAAGTGAAGTGAAGTGAAGTGAAAGGGTGGGAAGATTACCTGATCAAAGATCGGATCCGATTGCAGAAGCAGAAGCAGAAGCAGCAGCAGAGGCTATCAGAAGAAGAAGAAGAAGAAGAAGAAGAAGAAGCAAGCCTAGAGACTACGCCATACGCAGTACATTGTCTCGAATCTTAAGAGCGGGTAAGAGTGAGAGCTTTTGGGCTGTGAGAATTCAAGCCTTTATTTTCAATTGGACCGGGTTGAATTTTGTGTCTTTTGGGCCTTTATTTTCACGCAAAGCCCGGCCTCAAATCCATATTTTTTTATTTTTTTTCCCGAGAAGTTAATTATTGAGAATAGAATTATCCATAGATCAAAAATCTAATAAGTCGAATTTATATTACACACGGGGATGAAGTGGTGAGGTCAAAACTTTGTAGAGTAAAATCATTTTTGGTCCTAATTGTGAATGGAGTCTTTCTTGCATACCCCGGGGTACGGGTACTTCGGGTTTTTTAACCGTTGAATTTTTGTTTTAAAATATAAAAATCAAGATTCAACGGTTAAAAAATCCGGAGTACCCCGTACTCCGGAGCACTCCGTACTCCGGAGCACTCAAGAATTTTTGTTGTGCATGACCTTCTTTTCCTTACACCTTTATGTGGACACGTGTAAGAATGTAATTGGCGGAATAGGCATTAGAAGATCTTAATTGGTGATGGCCTTGAGTATCGTTCGATCTCGCTGTCATTGGTGAGGCGGTAAGAATTGTATATCCTGGCCAATATTTTCTTGTTTCAATATTTTCTTGTATTGCATTATCACTAGCCATGTCGGAAAAAGGGTTGAAATTGGATGATAGGAGTGGGCATACGAGTCTCTGAACTTGCGGATTCGGATCGTATTACCTGACCCGATGTAAAACCATATGATTCTTACTTTTAATTTTTCAAACGGTCTGAGTTGGACCTGACTTGTGTAAAGATGAGTCCAAAACCAAGTCCATATTTCTTATGTGCAGGTAACCTGGCCCGGACAGTTTAAAAGTTGTCTTAGCACTTGTCATTTTATTAGTGATCCACAATGAAGCTCATGATCCATAATTCCATATATATCTAACCCTAAAAAGTAAAACAACAACCAAACTTATGGAGTTTTGATTTCCTTTGGAACATTTGTTGAGATTGGCTTTGTTAGCTGTAATTCTTTTGTAATGGAAACACATAGAGATTTTTTTATATTGTTGTTTTGTTATATGACATATGATTGAAAATGGATCTATTCGACCCGTAGGAACCAGACCGTATCAAAAGGATCCAAATGAGTCGATTCCACTAATAAAAATACATAAACACAGACTGGCTCGGACTTGTAAATAAAAAACAAGTCGAGTCCAATCCACAAAAAATAAACCCGGCTCAACCTGCACCCACTCCTTTTAGATGGTGTCGGTAGTATTAATTTCTGCTCCATCAAGGTACCCAAAGTTGGAAAGAAAAAAAAGAAAGAAAAAAGGGGGAATTACGAGCTAGGTAGCCCATGTCACGCCCCATAACCATTTTCATCATTCTATATATTCCCCCATATGCCATTACATCACAAAAGATATACACATCATGTGCAAAACATCCTTTTTCCGTTGCAATGATCAACTCTAGCAACAGCAAGCGTTGCTTCCCAAAATCTTATGGCCTTAATTATCCAGACATGATTTTGGCAAGTGATGATAAGATTCGGTTTCCAAGAAAAAGCATTATTCTAGCCTTAAGGGTTATGGATATATTTCAAATTCAAATCCGACTATCAATTGGAGCAGTTTAGAATATCATATTGTCTAATAAGAACCATAATTACGCCTTTGCATTATTTGGCTCGACGTCAACACACACATATATAATTAAGTGAACGAGTTTCTAGTTCATGATGTGAGCTAGCAAGCACAAGGCTTTGTCATTTGCTCCTTCCCCTCCCTTTTTCAAACCATTCCCACAGAAAACTGCAAGTATATTGAATATTCATCTAAGTTCTTGCATGCAAACATGAGATAATAACGTGTGCTGCAGCCAAGGATGACTTGCCGGCAGCAACCAACTTCTCCTCCTACGTACGAAACAAGAAACTAGTTCAAAGCATATGTTAGGATTTGTTTTCCTACGAAGCATGGATTAGTGGCAATTAGGAAGAAGTAGATGTGTTTTCGAGCAGAGATAACCGGCAAGTTGTCCGTGGCTACATGTCTGTCTCATGTTTACATGTTAGATCTCTATGATGATAAACAAACCGGCGCCGGAAGAGGCCAAGATTCAACATGCCATGGCAGTAAGTTTTCTCAATCTGTTTCACTAATCCTCTTGCGATCGGGGGTTGTAATTATTTAATTAGTGCCATACTTTTGATTAATTAAGCTAGCTGAAGTGTTTTCTGACAAATGATGCCATGGTTTTTACTTTTTGATTATCTTAACAATTGCTTTGTATTTGTTAAAAGAAGAGTATCTGGACGTTTGTCACACGGTAGATCTAAGTTAGACCAGTTGATTAAGACAATGTGACCGTCCACTTACATCCAATCCAAGTTGAAATCTCCCGCCCGACAAGTTAGAATAGTTTAAAATACCGCTTTGTCACCAAAAACAGAAAATTACATGTTTGGAACCAAAGCACCAAACCCATTAAAACAGTGACAACATTCTCCACAGCATTTCCCTAGTACCTGGGCATGTCACCAGAATTTCTAGAAACCTATGTCCCAAATTTCATGGTATTATCTGTTCATTGTTGGAGTTGGAAAAATCCTCATGGTTCAGAATTTTATATATACACAGCAAGTGCAGCAGGTAAAAATAAAATAATATATATTGCAGCCTATCACAGGTTCACACATGGCATGCTTAGACAAACATAGGATTGAACTCCAACATGCACATTAGTATAAAAGCATGCCTTCCCCCGTCTCTCCAGAGCAGAACCAACCACTGTAGAGCTCAGCTTCGAACTTCAAAGAGAATAACTGAGAAGAAAAATGAAGGCAGGAGGAGGACCAGTTGTTGAGGCTACTGAAGCCTCGAAACCGATCCCGAAAATCAAGGTGAGCAGAGTGCTCTCTGTTCTAGACTTCACTCTTCGAGCCGTGGCAGCCCTCGGAACATTAGCTGGTGCCATAGCTATGGGAACTAGCAGGGAAACGCTTCCCTTCGCAGCGCAGTTTGTTCGCTTCAGGGCTCGGTACAAGGATCTTCCCACGTTAACGTAAGGATATTTCGTTATTGCGAAAATAATTGAAGTACTATTTTCTTTATCCGAAGAGAAATTGCTCAAACTTTTTACATGTGTTCATGTCACATACAGGTTCTTTGTGATTGCCAATTCAATCGTATGCGTCTACCTTGTGCTTTCCCTTCCTGTATCTTTCGTCCATATCATCTGGACTGCAGCAGTAAACAGTAGAATCATCTTGATCATCTCCGACACGGTAAAAGACCTGGAATTCATTGCTAACTAACGGGAAGTTATTTCCGAACTCACCTTTTCCCTTTTTTTACTGAAAATAGATGTGCGGAAATCACTTTCCTTAACTAACTAGAATATAAGCTACCTTAGCGTTTTATTCACTCAAACATATAACCTTTGTCAAATGGTAAATGCTACTTTGGTTAATAAGTAAATTCAAATGTTGTGAAGGTGATGATGGGGCTTGTGACTGCCGGAGCTTCAGCAGCTACAGCCATAGTGTACCTGGCGCACTACGGGAACCCCACCACCAACTGGTTCGCATTCTGTCAGCAGTTCAACAGCTTCTGTGAGCGCATTTCCGGGTCTCTCATTGGCTCCTTCGTCGCCATAACTGTACTTGTACTGCTAATCATCATGTCATCCGTGGCAATTTCTCGACGCTGATGAGCTGCAAGCAACTGTTGGCGATGAATGCCATCTGTTCGTGTGAATACAAATATGGATTTGCAAGCGTGCGATATGAAGATTTGCTCTAGTAATTATCACATATAGTATATTTTCATTTCCACAACATAATTTGGTGGTATACCGTGTGTAAATTTAATTAAACTTTAAACCAAATTTGCAATATCTAAATACAATTTTCTTTTGCACTTAAATAAAGCCAACACTCACCGCAATGAATCTAAGAACAAACAAACCTCCTAAATTTGCAAGATTAATCAATCATACACAGCCAAACATATCTGGTTAATTATGTCACCCCACATACTACTAGGCCAATAGTGCAACCAGATCATCCGTTGATCCGAACTGCGGCACAACCCAAAGCGCTCTCTGAGAATTCGTGTCCATAGGCCATAGAGTAATGTTGTGTGATGGTTCCGTCCTCTAAATTGTAAATACCCATGTCACATGGTTTATCACCATCTACCGGAGTACGTAATTGTGATAGGAATCCCCTCGGACCATTTGTTTGTATGCCAAAAATAAAAGTGTTTGTTATAGGTTTAGTGAAGAAAAATTTTTCTATGATTTTTAACTGTTAAACAGTTCATAGCAAAACTGAAGATATTGCTTACGTATACATATGCATGGGTCAAATATTTCTCCGAATTTAGGCCGTAGTGATAATGATGCATGGAATGTGTTGATCATTTGTATGCTAAAATACTTTTAGGGAATTGCTAGCGTAACTCGCTCAAAAGTGAGTCTGCTCAAACCTGCTGCCATCTGTCTATTTTATCTGACAATTAACTAAATGTGGGGCTCCTTTTTAAAAGCAATAACCATACGCAGCATAATATATTTTCAATTTCTTTTATACCCCTCTCTTAATCCAATGACAACTACAAAAATAAAATAAAAAACCCACAAACGACACCCATCTCTCTCTTTCTTTGGAAAGATGACTGAACCGCCTACACCGTGAACCTATGAGTCTACGATTAGCCAAAGCTCTTAAAATCGGTCTTCCAAAGGGTCATCGTTGGCCATCTAAGTTCCTCCGCCATGAGTCCTCATTGTTGCCTTCTGCCACCATGAGTCATCTCGGGGTCTTATCGTCATCTTTCTTAGCGTGGGAATCTGTGAGAGAAGTGTTTTTTATTTAATGGTGGTGTGGGAGAGGGGTAAAATGGGAAGATTAAACATCAGAGTACTTTCAGTTTCACTTTGGAACTTTCAACGACACGTGTCTAGTTAGCAAGGAGAGTCTGTTCGGACTTGCTTTCTAGGCGAGTTCTGCTAGCCGTTCTCATACTTTTATCATTACATTTATATGAGGATTATATATGTAAAGTGAGAATGGGATGATTATTAGCACATATTTTGTATGAAAAATTAAATATTTTAAAGTTCCAACAAAATGATCGCAAATAGAGCATCTTGAAATCTGAGAGACTTCGCAAAACAAAACAAATCTTTAAACACCTATTGCATAATAGATTCAATAACTTTGCAATTACATGAACTGAGATATTAGAAGAAACTAATAGGAAATGCACTTATGCCTCCATCTTGTTTTGGTATTTTGACATTATTGTCAATCCTAGGAGAGGATTTGGCATGCAACTATCTCTGACTTTGATGAACATCCTTCGCATCACTAGTCACTCTCCTTCACTAACCATATCTTGGAACCAAATAAAATTTGGGAAATTGAAGAAAAACCGAAAAAACTAAAGAAACAAAGAAATTACTTGTGGTGTTGTTCAATCTAAGGAATCCCCTTCTTACTCTTAGGCTCGCTGAGCTTGGAGCCAAAAGAGACTGGCCATGTCCCAAGCGACCATTGAGTCATCAACATAACTCCGCAACTAGTCTTGACCAGAATTAATCTCCAACACACTGCACTAAGGTCTCATAGTGCTCCAAAACCTGTTTGGGCCTCTTGCTCGGTACCTCCTAACCGATTCTCTGAGCGATATGGGTGGCTAAGTTTCTTTGAGAGATGGATAATGAGGTTAAGTCATGGCGGTGGATGTTGAGAGATGGCGGCCATAGTGATATCATGTTCTTTTTCATATTAAGCTTTGGCGCCCATATTAAAGTTGAAGTGTGAAATTTGTCAAAGATTTTGAAAGTTTTATTGATTTAAAAAATGTTGATCAGCTACTAGTGACTAGTTGAAATATGTTGCATTTTTCTTATGACAACCAGTCCAAATGAATCTAATCACAAATGTAGGAAAATTGCAATAGTTCTTAATTGACCATGCACTTATATATACCCAAACATATTTGGTTCAATCCAAGTTCAAACCAAAAAGTCCAACTCATCTTAGAACTACGCCAATAGCGCAACCAAATCATCTAACGATTTCAATGTCTTCTCGTAGTATAAGTACGATTCGTACACCTTAGGCGTTCGAACATAATAATCAAGCTGCAACAAAAACATAATTACATTAATACATTGTAATCAGATGAAAGAATTAACCAATAATCTGTGCACACATCAAATTGAACTCCAATTAATGCATGATAATTAATAACTATATGTACATAACATTCCTAGAGGAGAAACAGAGTGAGCAACATACCTCTGCCATGTTATCCACCAATTCATTGGCCGTCTTAGCATACTCGTTCCGGCGACCTTCTGGCACCAAAGTCAAGGCATTTTTCAAATCCTGGGAAAGATAGGCCGACTTCAGACGGATGTAAAATATGACGTATCTCCAAGCCATGGCCTCCAACATGTCCCTCATGCTATGTAGCCCTTCAGCTGTTTGCCTAATCCTAGCAACGGCATCTTCGGGCGAAAGTCCGGGCTCGAAAAAACGTTCCCTTATAAACGAACGAACACCCCAATTTTCAGCTAGCCCGAGCGGAGTGGCAACCCCATGTTGATGTGCCCCAAGTGCCAATGTAGTGGCCAAAAATGTTGTCACAATTTTTCTTCGACTCGCGGCTTTATTTTCTTGATCGTCTTCTCTTGGAAATGAGGCTCTGATTACCGGGAGTGAGATATTGTGACGGAAATTTTGGGGTTTGGCGACGGTGTGGGATTGGAGGAAGGTTGTGGTGGTGTTAGTGAAGCTGCTCATGGCTTTGGGGAAAATATGAACAAGTTCGAATTTTTCATGGAAGTGTATGGTGATGGGCTGATGAGGAGGAATGTCCTCATTGTGGATTTCTTGGGCAGGTTTCTGTGGCTGACCGTGTTGCCCGTTAATCCAACACGGACCTTACCTGCTTGCCACGCGGCCTTCATTATCTTGTTCTGGTTGAAAGACAGGCCAAAACTAGGAGAAATTTATTTAACAAAAAAAGTTTAGAGAAAGAGTAATATTAGGGAGTTCAAAATTTTTAACTACATTTGTGTATAATTTTATGTGACAAGTGATATATATAATTAATATTTAATTAGATAGATTCATTAATTGATGTGACATGTACATTTGCCACGTATGTGGTTTCCCTAACTTTTTCTTTAGAGAAATATTTGCACGGTGATTTTCACTATCTCATTCTCTCCCACCACACCCATCTCTTCTTTTTTTAGGTAAACTGGGGGCAAAAACCCCCAAACAAACCACTAAACAAAGTTGTCAATAATACAAATTGAACAGCCCTAGAGACCCCTAAAACATCATCAATTAAACTAGATCCAACACATGCGAGAGGATCATCAGAATAGCAAATGCCTAAGCTAAAATTGTAACTCCAGTTAGCAAGACAATCCGCCACCCAATTCTTCTCATGGTAGACACGATGAAGTTCACAACTGTAAAATTGTCTCATTAGAGAGCTAGACAACTCAGACTTTTGAATAAGTTGGACATCAATGGCAGAGTTCATCTCCTCACTCATCTCTTCTTTGTTTATTAGTGAAAGAGGAGAAAGTCTTTGGTACGGTGTTCGGACCACGTGGTTATTTGGTTAAAACATGTGACAAAAAATTGGAGAGGGTCGGGCCGAAATGTAGAGGATGGTGAGATGTATTTGTGGATTGGTTGTAGGATTGAGCTGGCACGGCCAACCGTACTCTAGAACTTCTTAGTAATAGACCAAAATTAAAAGAAAATTTTAGCTAGTGATTTTCACTCTTATTTTTTCATTATGCATTATCTTTTTATTTTTGTTTCTTGATTCTCTTTTGATTCATTCAACCTTCAAGCTCACATGGAAGAGCATGGGTAGAAAATGAGAGCAAAAATCACATTAACCTTTTTAAAAAATAAGTATGACAGTCACACCGCTACATGAAATTATTTATTCACATTACTATCATACTATGAGTTGGTGACATAATTGTTATGTCATGGACCAAAGAGTCTTAAACATACACACGTTACTATGAGCGAAAAAGTTACCACAAAACTAAGATGAAGCTAAATTACAAATAAATAGTTGGGTTGGGTCAATTTTTATCTAACAATATCGAAAGCCCAAACCTTTGATAAAAAAAGCCCAACCTTTTTGTAGTACCAAAAAAGCCCAAGCCTCTGTTTTGATCATTGATTTGGCTTTTCCGTGTGTTTTGACTGAAAAATGTTGTCTTGGATTTCATTGGCGTCGCCTGTTGTTTGATAAATTCAAGGATTTTTTTTCTTCGCAAGCTAACCAGAAAGAGTGTTCATTAAATTGGCAGGTGAGCTTTCAGTTGTTAGTCGATTGCGCGTACAAAAAAGCAGCTTACTTTTTCTTCTCAACGAGCCAAAGAAATCGCCATCTCCCTCACCCATAAAAATTTTCCCGAGAAAATCTGCAACAGAAGGTCCTAGTTTTCTCGGAAATTTCTCAAATGGGGAAGACCGGACTGTTCGATCTCGAAAAGCACTTTGCTTTCTACGGAGCTTACCACAGCAACTCAGTCAACATAGCGATTCACATGCTCTTCGTCTGGCCAATCCTCTTCACCGCTCTGCTCATCCTCTACTTTACGCCCTCGCTGATCAGTTTTGGGGTTTCACTGTTTGGGAACGACGTCGTTCTGCCTTTCAACATCGGCCTGCTGTTGACTATAATCTATTCGGTGTTTTACATCTGTTTGGATGCCAAAGCTGGCTCCTTGGCTGCTCTGCTCTGTGTAATTTGCTGGGTTGGTAGCTGTTTCCTCGGAACCCTACTCGGATTTTCCATCTCTTGGAAGGTAATTTCTGGAGTTTTTGTGCGAAGTTTGATCTGGGTTTGGATTATTTTATAGAGTTAGATACTTTTTTGTAAAGATTTTTCTTTAGAATTTAGTAAATTGATTGCTCCTTTAGCTGTAAAATTGACCTCAGTAAATTTTCAGGTTGTTCTGGTGGCCCAGATAGTATGTTGGACTGCACAATTTATTGGCCATGGAGTTTTTGAGGTATTAAATCTGTTTTTTTGTTTTTCTAATTCTCTCTGTGACTTCATATCTTTCTTTTTGTATTTATACTCTTGAAATGTGATGTAATCTGCAGAAAAGGGCACCAGCTCTGTTGGACAATCTTGTACAAGCCTTTATAATGGCCCCCTTCTTTGTTCTGTTAGAGGTAATTTTGATGGACTTTTAACCTCTCAGGTAATTTTCTGATTTTGCAAATTCATGATTTGTTTGGTTTCTTCTTGCTTCAGGCTCTGCAAATCTTCTTCGGCTACGAGCCCTACCCCGGGTTTCAAGCAATTGTTCAAGCAAAGATTGATGCTGAAATCAGTGAATGGCAGGAGAAGAAGAAGAAACTGATCTCCTGATCAATACTTGGATTTACTTTTACTGTAATGTCTGGGAGTGGTTAAAGGAAGCTTTTATCTAAGTAAATATTGTAAACATGTGACTTGGAAGCTTTGAAATAAATACAGCACATGAACTTTTGAGAAGGCCGTGTAATTGGAAGCTATTTATGTCAGTTCTGACATCATGTATTCAAATAAAATTAAGTTCTCCCTTTTGGCTCTTGCCTGTCTAAAAAGCTTCTATATATATGAGAAGACACTTAATCTGCTTTTAATTTTCTTTGACACAGATGATTAGCGCCTGGCTACGGTAAGCTTCAAGCCGTGCGCCATTGACAGAATTGTCATCATCCGGTACTGAACTGGATGCCCGGGGACCAAAGTGAAGGTGTAGAATCTGCACAGAATGGCCAGTGCCATCTTCATTTGGAGGTATGCAGAGTCCTTTCCTAGGCATATTCTTGGCCCTGCCTGCAAATCAGAGGTAATCGAGTGTTTATTTTGATGACCTTCAACTTCTGTTGATATATACGGTTAAGATTGCCCGGTAAACTAACCTGAAATGCGGTGAACTTGAATGGAGATGCATTTTGGAAGGAACCTTCCTTGAGCCATCTCTCGGGCTTAAACGAAGCTGCATCAGGTCCCCAATTGTACTCCATTCTACCCATTGAGTAGGGAACATAAGTCACCATTCCTCCTGCTTTGACTTTGGTTCCATCTGGTAGAACATCGTCCTTCAAGATGCCTTTAGGATCCTGCAGCCATATAGATTACTTAGAGCAACAGCATCAACATCAACATCAACGTTTCAGTTCGGTATGATGCATACCTGAGGGACTGCTGGGTACAGACGAAGCGTCTCTGTAATAACGGCATGCAAATAATACAGTTTCCCCAGCGAGTCGTAACTCAGCAGTCCTGCAAATTGTGCGACTCTTCGATTGAATGAGTCGAGGTCCTTCATGTCATACGGGAGCAACGAAACCTTCTCTTCTCTTGCTTGATCTTCTTCAAAAGTTCTCAGCTCGGAATAGAGCTTCTCCGCTACAAGAGGATGAGTCATTACCATGTATATGGCCCAGGAGAGAGTAGTTGCTGTTGTGTCCCGGCCAGCTATTACAAAGTTGAGAACGACGTCTCTGAGGCTTTTGTCAGTTAAATTGCTTTCCGAGTCGTCACCTAACTCGATGAATCTCGACAGTAAATCATGCTTCATCTGATCACAAATTAGGTTACGTTTCAGATAATGAATCTGTTTCCTTCGTGCTGCAAAAAAATTACGTTTCGTGTTACCTTGTTTTCGGAACTCAGCTGAGATTCTTTGATCTCTGCTTTCCTTCTTTGAATAACAGAGTATGTAAAATCATCAATGGTTTTAATGCTCTTGTCAAGCAAAGCTTCTGATCCCACATTCAAATATCTCTTTATTCTCCACAGCGGATCGATGAATCGAAGCGTCACGATGATGTTTGCGGTGTCAAAGGCCTTGGCAAAGTGATTGTCTGGCAGATTGGGAGCCAGAGTTCCAATTTCCACACCAAATCCCACCTTGCATATGGAGTCCAAAGTCATCCTCATCAGCAGTTCCTGCACAAAGAAAATATATTCAAGCTCCATGTTAGAGAAAAAGTTACTTCGTCGGATATCATGGATATCCGGCGAAGTAAAACCATCTCTATCAAGACGGCAGACAATGCGGACGCAATGTGTTTCCACCTGCATATCGACTTGTTGGCCTTGAAAAGATGCTCGGCTCAGAATCGAATGGAGCTTGAGGCTGTAATCTCTGAAGACCACAGTGCTGAAATCCCTCAAATTCTTGGATGCAAATTCAAAGCTCGCAGTCTTTCTCTGTTTCCTCCAGAGCTCTCCATCCACATTGAAGATCCCATCTCCGAGCAGGACTTCCATGTACGAACGATACACTTCACCCTTCAATTCACAAAACATGCCAAAGATCAACACAAAAGTAAACAAAAACAAGCACCAAATTGACGCACTTAGTAACGTCGCCGAAAAAATCACCTTAGGATAGTTTGCAAAGTTGGTCTTGAGGACATGTTCTACATTTGCAGGATCTGCAATGTAAGTGTAAGTTGTGAATGGCATTGGGACGACGACGGAGTTTGATTCGGAAAGGTAGTTGACGAGCCAATCGTGCATTCTGTCGTAGTTCGTGAGCTGTTCGATTGCCGCTCCGACTAGAGGCCATGTTTTGGGGCTTTTCTTGTTCCTCTGGCTCCATCTGTGGATGATTATCCATGACAAAACCATGACGACCAGCATAAAAAATCCATCTTGGGAAGAAAAAGCTAATAAAATGTTACTTTCTTGATCTTCCATTTGATCAGATGATGAAAAATAAAGGGAAGAAAGAGGAAGTAATTAATTAACCGCCTCACATAGAAGGCAATGTTGAAATGCTTGGGGGTTGATTTTATAATGGCAAAGATGTAGATACAAATTTTAAATAGCTAAGTAGCTAGTTAAGTGGTTGGGACTCGGGTATTAGTGAGAAATTAGCTATGGCTTTGTTAACAATCTTTACATGCTCTGATGCTGATACAGATAAAGAAAGAGTTTCACCTCTTTTGTGCCCTTAACCTAATTCTTTCCGAACATATTTTTTAATTATTATAAAAGCTTGCTGAAATTTATGACTTGAGGTGAGAAAGATGAGAAACTTATTATTAGCTGACACGCCACCGTGGCAGTGTCTCAAACCAATCAAGTAGTGTTTTGAGTAAAAGCTAAACCTGAAGGTAATAATGTGCCTCATGGTAATGTGCTTGATTGGGTTGGATATCACGTTAGTGGTGTTAAGTTATAAATAAGTTTTTCTCATGATAAAGAGTTGAGACTCCATGAGTATCACTCCATGTTTTAACCTATTTTTGTGTTATCGATGTAGAAGTTTTAGCTTAATTTGATTAGTATCACTCTTTGAGTGTATGATCTACCGAGGACCCTTAAAAAGTAGCATGGTCACGACATGGTGCGATGCCTTCGCACCATGTCAAGATGGCAAGATAAAGGCGATGTTGGATTTGATCATGAAGGCTGCAAGGATGATTATGATCGGGTTAGAATGTCAAAGATAGTGGCTTGAGTGCATGGGCTGCTATGTGACACACCCCGACTCGAATATCCACGTGTCAATATCGAGTCGAGATATGTTGGCCGACATCCCAGAAGGGATGACGAAAGCCATAGTGTAAGTGTTGTGTAAAAGTGCAAATAAATTAAAACTAAAGTCCACTTTGAAACTTATTCAAAATAGTGTGCGAAGTGCAGGACCCATAATACACAGTAATCAGTCTTAGAGCATAGTTAAACGCAGTAACATAAGCGTAAATCCATCCTGGTAAGGATAAACGTAATACAACTAGTAGGAACATACTTCCATACAATAGCTGTATAAGGTGTCAGAACCACCAGTGATAACTTCACTTGCCACCAGATCAGCCATTTAAAAACCTAGAGGGGCGTAAAACAGAAAATGTGAGTGGGCACAAATAAACATTTCTAAAACCTTTGTTTTTCATTACATAATAACCCCTATTTGAAAATTCCAGTATAGTTTCCCAAAATCATACTACGTATAGTATGAAAATTTCCAAAGATATAGATAAATACCTTTATCTCGACAAAATATATAATATTCAACGTCAAAACGTTAATAAGGCACCACTGCCAAAATATGAGTAATACCAACACCTTAACAACTATAAAGTATACTCATCGACAAAATCGTATAAAGGCATCCATGCCAAATGTATGAGAAAATATCAATATCTCAACAACATATATAATATGCTCATCAACGTATGCAGACACACAAGCCCATGTAGAAAGTAGCTACATGGAATAGGCTGGGTGTAATAAATATATGCTCGGTACTACGATCACGTGAAGCTGGCGCTAAGCACATCACATACGAGTCCTAGCTGCCTAATACAGACTAGTACAGGCTGGCACCTACAACGGATCCAAAGTGAGCATAACGGTGCGGTGTGAACATACACGTGAAGGCTGGTCTTGGCCCGGACGAGTACAAGACACTGATGAATGCATGTATGATGAGCGGTAAAATACACATGATCATGCCATCACAATTTTCCAAAACCCAACATAATATATGTTTTATACTTAACTCGTAAGTAAAGCATGGCATGATAGAAAAAATCAATTATGAAATCATAATGGGAAAACATATAAATAATATCAGTTATTCAAAACAAAGCCCACTCACAGATACGTAGTTAGGTAATAGCCGCCTCGCCTTGCTTGACTCCTGTACTCTTCGTGGTAAGCCTCACCTATATGATATATCATTATTGTAATGATTAAACTCATAAAGGTTACTAATTAAACTAATAATTAACACCTATTCTTGGTTTGCTCAAATCGGAGGTCCGAAACACTCCAAAAAATATCATATGTACTGCCCTGAGGAAGTACGCGTTGCCACGAGTCGCCTCGCGTCGACGGAAGTCGAAAAAGTGCTCCCACGCGCCCACACGCACGGCTCACGCGCGGTCAAACTGAGCCGGTCAAACTAACGGCTTCAACTGACGCCGTTAGATCTAACAGAATATTTCAGCATCTCCGTTAGATCTAACGGAATATTCCTAATGGCGTTAAAAGGAATATTCCAGAAATATTCCTAAAGCCAACTCGCTGGAAACTGGGAAATTTTTCTAAAATTTCTAACTTCTTAATTTCTCAACCATTTTACACGTTCCACATGTCAAAATGAAGCTAGAAATGAGTAGAATGAGATTGTACCTATTTGGGGTTTGAAAAATGGTCGGAAATGGCCAAAAATTGGCCGGAAAGTCACGGTCTACAACCCGAGGTCCGATCTCCTCCAAAACTCAACCAAATAACATGAATTTAGTATGAAAATTCATCTACTCAACGAAAGGAAGCTAATGATGGTGGTTAAGAACCTCACCTTGATTGGAATTTTCGAGAAACTCGCCGAAAACGTCCGGTTCTTCCATGTCCGATTCCCGTCAAACCGTGGGGAGTTTGGGCAATCGGCTTGCACCGTCAAACTCAGTGAGTTACAACGAACAAGATGGTGGTGATGGTTTGGCTCGGTTTGCCAGATTTAGTGTGGTCACTATGCACTGTGCACTTTTCTTACGGGGGAAAGAAAAATGGTAGAAAAAGAGGAGTGAGGGGAAAAGAAATCAGGGGAAAAGAAAGAAATAAGGGATTTTTCCCAAAATAGCTGGGCCATTGGATACCCGCACCACCATATTTCCATAACAGGAAATAATATTTAAACGTACGTAACGTTTTCGTTACACATCGAATTTTAGTTCCGTTTGCGCTCACGCGCTCGTAGGAAAGAGTACTACAAGAATACGGTAAGTGAGAAGTCAAAATTTAAAAAGAACTCAAATGTCCACGTAGGACTTCCACGTAGCCCAACCAAGGGCATTTTTGTCATTTTACAACTTCGGAGAAATAAAATGCAATAAAATTAAGGACGGGTCGTCACACTATGTGGGAGTTATGACGTGGTGGATGTTGAAAATCATGTCATAGAGGGTTGTTGTCAATAAGACATGTTTTGACATAGTTGCTTGTCGAGGAATCATGTGAGAATTGGGTGTCAGGATAACAAGGAAGATTGGTAGCCTTAGTTGTGGCTAGCATGCACAACTAGCCTGGCCAAACATCGTCATAGTTGGTTGTTAGCCTTACCAAGCATCGACAGACTTGGTTGCTAGCCTCACCAAGCATCGACAAACATGGGCTGAGAGCTGGTGTGCGCACTAGCCTCGCTAAGTTGCGGCATATAGTGTTATTAGTCTCGCTACCGTGTGAGCTAGCCTCGCCAGCCTGCATAGCGAGCCTTACTTGTGTGCTGGGCAGTTGCTGGCAATTATCCTGGCAGGCGCACGTGCGCGAAAATGGTGAGAAGTGGCTTAGTGGGTCTGAGCAGTTTTTAAACATCACGAGATGTGATGGCGACATTACAAGGACTTGGAGGCCGAGTTTTATGTGATGTAACCATTTAGAAATGTGTTGGCAAACATAAAAGGTTGCCAACACACGACACGACCTAAGCATTGGGGGTTGTCCAATGCATTACATTTGTAGAAAATCTAAGTAGGCAGTTGCTGCAAGTTAGTGCTAAGTGCCTGCAAGAGTTGAGATTTGTCTATAAATAGTAGAATCAAAGTGTTGAGTAACCAAGAGGTTGTGGTTCACCAACGTAGATGAAAAAGCTTGTATCTTTGTGTTTAAGTGAGTAAATGCAAAGTTGTGAGAGTTTTCCATAAACAATTGTGCAGTGGTTTACTTGATAAGCATGTCTTTGATGTTGGTTGCGTTGTTTTTTCGGGCTTGAACACTTGAGAGTGTTTGAGATTGTTGAGAGGAAAAAACACATGAGAATAGTCTCAAGAGTAAATATTATAGAGGAAAAGCGTCCATGATTCACTTACCGTGGTCGGCAACAATTACACAATCAATTATTTTGATATCGTATTTAATTATAAACTCACGCTATAATGTTCGCTAATTTTATTTGTCCAGAAAAAAAGAAATTGATTAGACTAGTTAAATACGAAATTTCTGTCATGCTACGGATCATGAAGTGATATCACAAATCCAATGGCTGAGAGCTCCACATTCAAATCCAACGGGTGAAAATAAAGATGTAAATTTGAGAGCCTTACCAAAAAGACCGTAGCACCACATGCTACGTAGCAGCACAATCAAACCCTGTTAAATAGGATATTGTCAAGGGACATAAATACTCAAAATAGGGATCTGAAACGGCATCAGCAGCCCCCATCAAACATTTCATTTTCAACCCATGCATGCGTGACACACGTAGTCCGTAGTACGTCATCCCAAATTGCTTTCTATCCGGTTTATTTGACCAACCTTGCCGACTGTTATTAGCCACGCACCGTAGAACAAACTTAACCTATTCAGTGCCCAATAAAAAAAAAACTATTCAATACAGTTAACTGCACTTTTATTAATTAAGTTGATAATAATATCGGGTTTAACTTCAGTGGTACGTACCATTCAATGGTACGTACTGTTGAATGGTTTAAGATTCATTTGGGACCCGCTGCAAATTAATCACGGCCATTCAATGGCCGTACCATTGAATGGTACTTACCACTGAAGAATTTTCCAATAATATCATCTACATATCAACAAAAAAAATTTGATTTTTACACATTTTTATTTTTGACTATTAAACTGAATAACATGAGTGTGAAAAACTAAAAATAGTGTGTTTATTATTTTCCTAGCAACAATTGTAAAATTAAGTTATGGACCAAATTGATAATATTGACAACATGAGACAACTGGATTTGACAAATAAATATAATTAGATGTTTTCATTATCTTTTATGGGAAATTTCTGTGGTGCTACGTAGCACCACATGCTACGGCCAATCAACGGCCTAGATTGAATCATTTTTCTAAAAACTTAATATAAATAAAACTGGAAGGAATCTCTACCGCATGTGGTGCCGTAGCATGTGGTGCTACGTAGCACCACAGCCAGACCCATCTTTTATGTCATGATATATAGTCATGAAGATAATAATAGACACAATGCGGATAATATTGATGACACACTTATGTGATAGAGGTGGGTTGTATAGCTGTATGACGAGGCTCATGTGTATCGACAATGTAATTTAATTTTGTGTTGCTAAATATTATTTATGAAAATAATCATCTTTAATGTCTTGAGTCAAATGAAAGGACATGATCCTTCCTTGTATTTGTGAAAGGATTTGAGTTTGACGTCCATGATTCTTATACTTAATTTTTATCTTAACTATACTTATTACTTATGATGTAAGAATTCAAATTAAACAGCTCAAATCCATTTCATAATTTGTTTAAAATAATTCAACTCCTCCTCTCACAACCCACCATTTTACAACATCCTTTTTACCACTTAATTTCCCATCTAAAACACCCCAAATTTCCATTATTAATTACGGTCCAAACCACGGTTGGTGGTTAAAAACGCTACTCTGAGCCGTCACTTGGAATTTCCCAAAGTCCGTCGTGTTTTGGTAATTAGGCGTTTCACCGAACTGAAACATTTGAGCGTGGCCAGCTCCTGCGCCGGCCATGCTGTTCTGGAAATCGTATCCAGAATTATTCTCACTCAAAAGTTGGGAGATCGGGCCCAAGTAGTCCATGTCCAGTAAACTAGTTATCGAACAAGCCCGTGGAAATTTCAACAGCATTTGTTCGTCATTGGTTTTGGCTGTTTCTGGTGTTATCATCTCAATTTTTTGATCTTCTTCCACTTTTTGATCCAAATAAGCTTTGCCCAGATGTTTTTTTTTGTAGATCCTGCAGAGGACCCAGTCATCCAGCTGAAATTCAACAAATACAGAGCAATTGTCAGTTGCAGTCCAAGTGTCTGATAAAATGCCTGAAAGAACAATGACAAAGTGGCTTACTCTCATGGACCCGAGTTGCTTGTTGGCTTGTTGTTTTCGCGAATCGCTTAAGCGATATTCGTGCATAATCCAATCGGATTTAATCCCCTTTGGCGGTCTGCCCTGGTAAAACACAAGAGCTTTCTTCACCCCCACGTACTTGGACTCGCTGTAAATCGCCTTGTCCGTCCCCGTGGCTTTCCAGTAACCCGACACAGTTGCCCGATTCGGGCGTACTCCGTTCGGGTACTTCCTGTCCCTCGGAGTAAAGAAGTACCATTCGTTTTCTCCAAACTCTGCCTTCTCTGCACATCATAAATAATACCAAGTTATGATCAATAACAATTAAGGTAAGCAACGCTTCTCTGAAGGCCCGCTCAGGCCGAGAGAAACTCACTTTGGCATGGGATGTCACTGCAGCGGTATCATAAGCCAATTGTGCACTGTCATGCGTTGTAACTTTTCTCGCATAGCAGTGCGCAGGATTGGACTCGGATACTGTCATAGTGACATCCCGAGCGTGTAGGTAAGCCCTCCACTTTTGACGTCTTGATTACGATACTAACCAGGCAATTCCCACGGATCAAACTTGTAAATATCAACTTCTGGGATTATGGCCACAGGGCAGGGCCTTGAGGTGGCTTGGTTTTTTAGGTAAAACACGATGAGTTCCTCATCAGTTGGGTGGAATCTAAAACCAGGAGGGAGTTCAGAGCTTTGTTTCGCCTGCATTTTTGGACCTCTCTGAGAAAACATAAAGTAAAAAAGATATTAAAAAAAAACAAGACAAAGATTTGGAATTCTGAAACTGTTTTGGTGCAGGTGGATTAGGTTTAGGTTCTAGCCTTCTAGGGTTACAGAAGTAGAAGGGAAATGAAGGCGTTTGAAATGTTTGAACGGAGAGGGTTGCTCCTTTTATGGTTGATTGTGTTTTGTCGTTTTGTTTGCGTCACGTGGTTTTGATTGGTTAATCCTTTGACTTTAGCCACCTAGGATGGGAAGTGGAAAGCGTACTCGCGCAAGTAACCAAACACAGCTTTGATACTTTCCAGTAATTTGGCTTTTGTCCAAGGTTCCTTGCACTTGTCACAAACTTTATCCGGATAGGAATATTTATTGGGAATATCCTTTGTAATTGTCCACTCTTTCACACTACATATATACCCAAAAGAGGAAAATTGCTAGTACTCTTAGTATTTGGCTATGGTCTACTCTCAACTTAAATCTAATAAAACAACAGGAATATGGAAAAATTAATTTCATAAATAATCAAATGTGCGTGTAGTCATATTGGTTAAAACATATGTATTTCTCATATGTGTAATTAATTTCGAATCGTTCTTTCACATATTAATTTGAAGATAAATATTTTATTTGTACAAAGAAAACTACTTTCATAGGTAATAAATGATTAAATAATTATAATCTTTAAATCAGACAAAATGAACTAGAATCTTTTTTTTTGCCAAAAATGAAATTAGAATCTTTGAATTGCACCAAATTGTACACCTTAAAACATTGAATATTTCATAGATAATAAGTCAAGTAAATAAAACTCCTATGAGTATACGTTAACGTACATGTATAATAACTTAATATTGGATATAATTTAGTAACTATTTAACGCATACTAATTGAATTGACATATAATAATTTATGTTTAGAATACTAAGTCAAATTTACTTTAATAATTTTTAAAATATGTTAATTGACGTGTATATTAATTCAAATATTTGATACCATTATTCACCAACGCCTTGACAAACACCATAACAGTAATTTTTTTAACGTATACGAAATATCAATTAAAATTACTTTGCAATAGAAACGTGATTAAAACAATAATTTATTATTTCTACATACATACGTGATTGACTACACTTCCAATACAAAACAAATCAAATTCTTTTTATTTATTCAACATTATTCAGCTTCCACTAAATCCCAATATTGTGGAAAATTCAGCGATAATTAGGTGGAGAGCGAGTAGCGATGTTATTCCTACTCGAGGAATTGCCGGAGCTCGGAATAATGAGTAGTCTACAAGGTAGGCTAAGGTAGCTATCCTTTCCCATTTAGTAACCTGACGCGTGTTCTTTCCAAAAAAAGACACAAAAGGATAAGAACGATAAATTTGTAGGCGGGTTTACTTGTGGTGCTTATCTTGCCATGTCACCAGTAGGGCCCATGCTGGAGACTGCAGTGGATGTACATTAGCCGTTTGATTCGATTATTCTTAACATCTGTAAGCCAATTTCTAAATGTCACGTGTAACGGCGTGTTTGGTTTCCTAGGGTTAACTGCCCACGTGGCAGGGATGTTTGAGCTAATCTGATGAGCATTTCAACGAGATAAATTAATAGTATTATTCGGCAGCCTACTGAGTGCTCAGGCTCGTTTCCATTAAGCATGCAAGGGAGTGGTAGGTGGCTTCTCTTCATTGAACGTTTGATTCTATAAATAGGATTAAATAATAACCAATGAGAACTTGTTAATCATAATCGTGATTAGTTGGCATCATAATCCTCTATGTATAATTTTTGTATTGATAATTTTTAGCGGATAATGATGAATGAGACATGTGTTACTGTTCAGTTATAATTGTCAAGAAAACCAAGTTAATGGTCCAAAACTGATATTGTTCTTAACGTAATTATATGTTAGTTCAGTAGGTGTAAGTTTTATTCCGAAAGGTCTGCAAAATGAGATTTGCAACAGTCATCACAAAAAAGTAAGAGTGTTTGCAATCTAATATTTGAATTCGATCTTGAGACATCTTTACAATAATTAAACAAGAGCTAATTGGTAATTAATTTAAATAAATTAAATCAGGTTATGGTAGGTACATATAAATATAGGTATACTAAACACGTGTGTTGTGGGTCTTAGGTGACGAGGTAAGCCGTGGCTTGTGCATGGCATAGGCAAATGAAACTTGAACAAGCTATTCATTTGTATAATTGGTCTTTCATTAGTTTTCTTTGGTTGGCAGCTAATGGCTTTTGACAAGGCATGTCACGTCCATTTTGAAATCTTAGCCATAAAAGCATGATTAAGCTCCATAAGTTTTGGGAGATAGGTTATCCAAAACTTAAGATTATGTTAAGCATTTCGTCATAAAACACCCCAAGAGAAGTCACCGACTTAGAGAATGGCTAAAGTGCGCTCGCGCCTACCCCAAACTGAAAACATTTTTGCAGAACCGTGGTCCATTATTAAGCACACTAATACTGTCTTAATTGTACCACCTATACACTCTGATATAGATTGAACTTTATTGTAAAAGACCTCAATGCAATTAGAAGTTAAACTATTTCAATATAAGTTGTAATTCATCTTGTGAAGTTTTTGATATGAGACTTTATTCTCCAACATGAAAACATCTCTAAAGAAGATGTCAAATATAAATTGTCAAAATTTTTATATGAAAGTGATGTGCCATTTGAAGTTGATGTCAAAATTTATTTCATTTCAATAGATGTGTTAAATTATTATTTTATTATATATTGGGCCCCATTGCTACATTTAATTTCTTTTTAAATTTGTATCATATTTGTAAATTATGGCATCGCCACATTAAATAACAAAATTAACTCTATTTTTGTTTGATATAAAAAAAAAAATTAAAATGTAAAGAGTCAAATGACTTTGCTGCCACGTCAATTATGACATCTCATTTGGAGAAAATCTTGATATCTTTTAATCTTATTTGGCGTATTTGTCGTCTCCAAAGGAAATGCTACTATTCCTTAATGGAACACAATCTCAAAGCCGATCATTGAACTGTACTCTTTACTAAAAGGTCTGTCACACTTGCACCCATTTGGGCACTTGTGTCACACACTTGTGCATGCGGGTGTGCATTAACAACACAAGTCGGGCTCAAGGCATATGCAAAGACGGAAAAATGATACATGGAGATGTTGCTACGAGAGAAGTGCAGTAGTTGCTTGGAAAGGGTCAAATGACATTGTAGTCCTTGAAATTTTCCAACCTTTAAACTTGTGTAAGGATAAAATAAACAATTTCAATCAGGTGCAGAAATGAGATTGTACAAATGGGACCCAAAAAGGGTGGGCCCGTCTTCTCTTTCATTGGCCAATAAGATGCCGAGTGCACGAAAAACTCCATGGACGAAAGACACCGGACTCCACCTCACACACATAGGTAGCATCGCGAAAAGATGAAAAAAGTTAAAAACTTTGTTGCGGAATGGCAAATTCCCAGCTCGAAAAATTGCACGCAGAAAAGCATAATCCATTTCTTAGAAATGGAAAATACAGAAAATAAAACAACAGAATGAACAGGAAAAGTAAAAGGCTTTTCCTGTTTTCCAAATAATTCTTCTGGAATAATCGCATTTTTCTCGTTAAATTTGGAGGAGGAAGAAGAAGAAGGAGAAGAAGGAGAAGTAGAAGAAGATAAACAGCTTCTCTCTGTAAGTTATCCCCTTTAACAATCAAAGCTTTCACATTTTGTCGAAAATACATCTGGGTTTTTTGTCTTTCCTTCTATTTTTTGAATTGATTGATTGAATTCTTTTTTTTATTCCTTTTCTGGGTTGTTTTTATCTTGCTTTTTCTTACTGCCGTTTCAATTTTCCACCTTTTTTAGGCGGGGAAGGCGTGAATTATGTCGATAATTAGGGTAATTTAGAATGTTCCTCTAACATATTAAGAAAAAGTTTCCATTTTATTGATTTTTTGTTGTTGTTCTCATGTGCATTTCGCTCCCTTTATATTTTGAGGAAAGAATTAGCTCACACTTAGTATATATAGAATCTCCAAATCCCCTTTTTGCTGATTAATTTTCTGTGCTAGTAAATGGGTAACTTAATTAGGGTTAATTTTACCATAGGCAAATATTTTCGTCTTTGGCCAACCCATTTGGATTTTTTCTATGAATGTGCATTGTAATTCCTTTAATCTGTTATATATATATATATATGTATGTATGTGTGTGTGTGTATATAAATGTCATGTTCTGTTTTATTTGCTTGGTTTTGGATGAGTAAGATATAACTTTGCTTGTGTGTTATGCTCGGCTTATATTTTCGTTTCGTTTCGTTTTGCTTTTGTTGTGTAGGTTGATTTCAAAGTGCTTTTTTTCTTCATAATAATGGAGTCAAAAGCCAGGAGAAGAATTCCTACAGAGAATGGGGATACTGGTGAGGACTTGGTTCTTGCTACATTGATTGGGAATGGAGATGACCTCGGTCCTATTGTCCGGCACGCATTTGAGATGGGGAGGCCGGAATCACTCCTTCACCAGCTCAAGCATGTTGTGAAAAAGAAGGAAGTCGAAATTGAGGAGCTCTGCAAGACTCATTATGAGGAGTTCATTCTTGCAGTGGACGAGCTTCGTGGTGTGTTGGTTGACGCTGAAGAGCTGAAAGGCGAGCTCTCTAGTGATAATTTCAAGTTGCAAGAGGTTGGGAGTGCTTTGTTGATTAAGCTTGAGGAGCTTCTTGAATCTTATTCAATAAAAAAGAATGTGACTGAAGCTATCAAAATGTCAAAGAACTGCGTACAGGTGTTGGAGCTCTGTGTCAAGTTTAATAAACACATATCTGAAGGTCAGTTTTACCCAGCGTTGAAAACTTTGGATTTAATTGAGAAAAATTACTTGCAGAAAGTTCCTGTCAGGACACTAAGAATGGTTATAGAGAAGAGAATTCCGATCATTAAATTGCACATTGAGAAGAAAGTAACCAGTCAATTCAATGAATGGCTGGTTCACATAAGGAGTTCTGCAAAGGATATTGGACAAACGGCAATAGGCCATGCTGCATCTGCCCGTCAGAGGGATGAGGAAATGCTCGAACGCCAAAGGAAAGCTGAGGAGCAGAATATTTCGGGGTTGGGAGATTTCGCATATACTTTAGCTGTTGAAGAGATTGATGAAGAATCTATTTTGAAGGTTGACTTGACTCCTCTATACAGGGCATATCACATCCAAAGTTGCCTGGGAATCCAAGATCAGTTTTGGGAATATTACTACAGAAATCGATTGTTGCAGCTTAATTCAGACTTGCAGATCTCTTCAGCACAGCCTTTTGTTGAATCCTACCAAACATTTTTGGCTCAAATTGCAGGATACTTCATAGTGGAGGATCGGGTATTGAGGACTGCTGGGGGCCTACTGTTAGCTGAGCAAGTTGAAACAATGTGGGACACAGCCATAGCGAAAATGAAATCTCTGTTAGAGGAACAATTCTCTCATATGAATTCTGCAACCCATCTTCTCTTGGTGAAGGATTATGTGACTCTCCTTGGCTCTACTCTTAGACAATATGGGTATGAAGTGGGACCACTGCTTGAAACGCTTGACAAGAGCCGGGAGAAATACCACGAGCTTCTTTCAGAAGAGTGTCGTCAACAAATTGCAAATGTTATTGCCAATGATACCTATGAGCAGATGGTCTTGAAAAAGGACACTGACTACGAAAGTAATGTCCTGTCATTCAATCTCCAGACATCAGACATAATACCGGCTTTTCCGTACATTGCACCATTCTCCTCTGCAGTACCTGATACCTGCCGAATTGTTAGATCATTCATCAAAGGGTCTGTTGATTACTTGTCTCATGGGGCACATACTAGTTATTATAATGTTGTGAGGAAGTATTTGGACAAACTCTTGATTGATGTGTTAAATGAGGTGATACTTAATACAATTCAAAGCGGTAGCATTGGTGTCTCTCAAGCCATGCAGATTGCTGCAAACATATCCGTACTTGAAAGAGCTTGTGACTATTTTCTTCGTCACGCAGCCCAACTATGTGGGATCCCAATCCGTTCAGTAGAGAGACCTCAGGCTAGTTTGACTGCTAAGGTGGTTCTGAAGACTTCAAGGGATGAAGCTTATCTTGCTTTGCTGAATTTTGTTAACACTAAGTTGGATGAGTTCATGGCACTTACAGAGAATATCAATTGGACTATGGAGGAAATGCCGCAGAATGGAAATGAGTATATAAATGAAGTTGTTATTTACCTCGATACTCTTATGTCGACAGCACAACAAATTTTACCTTTGGATGCTTTGTACAAGGTCGGGAGTGGGGCTCTCGATCACATTTCTAACACTATAGTGTCGACTTTTCTAAGTGATAGTGTCAAGAGGTTCAATGCTAATGCAGTTATGGGTATCAACAATGATTTGAAGATGTTGGAGGATTTTGCAGATGAGAGGTTTCACAGTACCGGCTTGAGCGAAATTTACAAAGAAGGTAGTTTTAGAGGTTGCTTGATAGAAGCACGACAACTGATAAACCTTTTGTCGAGCAGTCAGCCAGAGAACTTCATGAATCCAGTGATAAGGGAGAAAAACTACAATGCTTTGGATTATAAAAAGGTGGCTAGCATCTGCGAGAAATTCAAGGATTCTGCTGATGGTATTTTCGGGAGCCTTTCGAACAGGAATACCAAGCAAAGTGCTCGTAAGAAATCAATGGACATGCTTAAGAAAAGATTGAAGGACTTCAACTGAGGCTTGATAAATCTTTCTCCATTCTGCATTAGAACTAGGAGATTTCTTTTTCCCTTGATTATTAATATAATTTTTCCCAGTGTTCTCTTTTGTTTCTGTTTAGAATGAATGAACGGGATTTTTCTTGCTAATTTATGTTTATATAATAAAGTTCACTTCTTGTTTCGTTTTACATTAGAACGATGTTTCTACTTTCCCATAGTAAAAGAAATATGTCCGATATTGTTTCGGAAAAGAAATTGTAGCCTCGTTGTAGGTGCATTTTGCACTAGAGTTCTTTGTCATACATCAATGTTATTGATTGCGGAAGCTGCTCTATTTCGGGGTTTCAGTGTTCGGGAACCATGTTGTTATGATTCTCAACATTGGCCTCTTGTTGGCTTTAATCTATTCGGTGTTTTACCCCTGTTTGGATGCGAAAGCTGGTTCCTTGGCTGCTCTGCTTTGTATAATTTGCTGGGTTGCTAGCTGTTTCCTTGCAACCTGACGCGGGTTTTCCCTCCCTTGGAAGGTAATTTCTGGATTTCTTTCTTCTGTTGGAGGTAATTTTGATGGACTTTAAACTTCTGAAGTCTTGTTAGCATGAGTTTTCTGACTTGGCAATCATGATGTGTGTGTTTTCTTGTTGCTTCAGAGTTCAGACTCTGCAAAGCTTTCTTACGGCCACGAGCTGTATCCCGGGTTTCATGCAATTGTTCAACTGTTCAAGGAAGGATTGATGCTGAAATCAATGAATGGCAAGAGGAGAAGAAGAATTTACTGTAATTACTAATTAGTGTGTTCTTCTTGTGACTTGGAAGCTTTGAAATAAGTTATGGGAAACTATTTCTGTCATTTTCAAGTTGTCCTTGTTGGCTCTTTGCCTGTCTAAAAGGAGAAAGACTTACATGGAACGGGTTCACCACCACGTGGCGTCCCGTATCCAATAATACACTGCCAAGTGTAAGTTTTTCTCCACGTAACAATGTATTATTGGATTGGGACGTCACGTGGCAGTAACCCCGTTCTATGTAAGTTGCTCTCGTCTAAAAGAACTTGGGAAATAACGCAGCTAATCTGCTTTTAAGTATCTTTGGCACCGATGATATCATCACCTCTACAAGCATCCCATTCACGTATGACTACGGTAAGCTTCAAGCCGTGCGCCATTGACGAAATTGTCATCATCTGGTACCGAATTGGATGCCCGCCTGGAGACCAAAGCAAGTGTGTAAGTATACATAGATTGGGCAGCGCGGGCATTCAAATTTGGTTGATTTAGCTAAAACGCTAAACGCCCAAACTTTATGCCTAGGGAAGGACTAACTTCTAACGCTGCAGAAAGTTTGGGTGTTTAACTGTAAATTTTTTTTTGGTTCAGACGATAATTTAAAAAAAACTGAAAAAATTCAATTACCATAAGACAAGTGATTTTTATGCACTTTTTAGTTTCTCACATATCTCTTTTTATTTATGGCCATCGGAGTGAACAAATGAAACTGAATCAACAGTCATGATTAAACATGATTGTGTAAGAGATTAAAAAATGTGTGCAAAAATCACTTCTCTTACATAAGTGCAATTTTTTTCTAAATTAAAATAAATTTCAAACTATGACAAAAAAAAATAAAAAAATTCAAACACCGGGCCCATTTCGGACTCTAAGGCCAGTTTATCTGGGTCCGAACATTATTACAGTCCAACCCACCAAGGCCCAATTCAAGTTCCGTCAAAAGTCAAAACCGCGAAACCTAACCCCCGGATAAACGAAATTACAAAGTCTATGTCTTCCAGTCTTCAGAATACTCAGAGATTTAGGGTTTTCGTGTGCTCCATCCCGGAACGCTTCAATCTTTCGTCAGCCTCTCAATAATCGTCGTCCTTAGGGTTTGTTTCATCTATTTAACTTTTTAATTATTCGATTAATGATCAAATTTTTGAAAATTCAACACTCTTATTTGCTAGAATTTTCCGTATAGAAGTATCTGAATTGGCGTATTTTCTTGCAGTTGATTAATTTGTTTAATTATTTTGAATTAGGGCTTCATTCGAGACGTCATGTATTCCAGAGGGAATAATGCGTACGGTCAACAGTCATATGGTGGCCAATCTGCATATGGCCAAAATGTAAGCCTTTATACTTCAATTGCCATATAATTTTCATTTATTTCTTAGTGGATGTGTTTTAAATTATGATATTTTGTTTTTTCTTATCGGAAAATTTTCGTATTGCTTTGTTGTTTTAAGAATTTCCGTTAAGTTGTTTTGTTCGTCGTCCAATTGACTACATTCGGGTCTTTTTAAATTTTATGGACTGGAAAAGGGATATGTTTTTGTAAGAATGCGGACAGCGTAGGGGATTATTGATCTTATTCTCATTTATTGCGATATTTGTAGGTGGGAGCTGCTTATTCGGGAAATCCAGTTGGAGCGACTGACGGGAGTTCGCAAATTCCCATGGTTTCTCGGCATACATCAATGTTAGGTGGTTCGGAGGAAGTTGATGCCTATAGACCTCTTCCTTC
The DNA here is from genome assembly GCA_018257905.1 of Gillenia trifoliata. Taxonomy (NCBI): domain Eukaryota; kingdom Viridiplantae; phylum Streptophyta; class Magnoliopsida; order Rosales; family Rosaceae; genus Gillenia; species Gillenia trifoliata. Next base: position 4,653,419 of record CM031083.1, on the reverse strand, counting down.
AGCTGCAGCTCATTATGGGGGACAGTATAGCTCTCTCTATGGTTCAGCTGCTTTGAGCACCGCACCTCAGGTTAGTGGATTTCTTCTATAAATCATGTTTGTGTATTTGGAAACGTGTGCTTTTATCTAAATGGAGCTTTATTTTTACTCTGATACATGTTGCAAATATTATGCTTCTCGGCTACCTAGGAATTCATAACCTTCTTGTTACCTTCTGTATAATCTTTGTACTCCACAGTTATCTCCATGATAATTTTCCTTTCCGTTCCCTTTCTTCTTTCCTTTTATTCCTATTCAACTTTAGGAAAGCATAAAACAAATTTTCAATTTTTTTAATATCTTCATAAAGTTTAAATTTAATACTGACAACACATCCAGTTTTTGGTAAACCTGATTTTTTTAATACAACGATATTTTTACACGAAAGGGTAGGGGATTTGGGCTAAGCCACACAATGGGTCTGCCATAATAATTAGGTATCAAACTTGCCATCAACGGGAGTCGAACCTAAGACTTCCCATGTACAAGTGGAGAGGAATAAAATAATAGTGGACCATAGTGAAGTGACTTGGGCAGTGTAATTTGAGCGCCTACTGCCTTCCTAGTTTTTGGTATCCTTAAATGTCTTAAATGTCTATTCCCTTTTTTCACATCCAGTTTTTGGTAAGCTTTAACTGTCTTAAATGTGTACATCGGTCCCTCGAAATCTTAAATGTTTCTGCCCTTTTTTCACTTAAATGTATTTTGGTGGTATTCGCACGGCTGATTTCAAGGAAATTACTGTTTGAGTCGTGTGGTAGATCTCCCAACCAAGCTTAGATTTGATCTGTGGCAAAGTGTTTGTTGAACCATCTGGTGCCTAATATGGAGTTTTGTGCATAGGTTACTCTGATGAGTACTAAAGCTTCTGGACCGTCGGTTATGGAAGGTCGTGGTGGCTATGCCTCTGCTAAAACAGATTCGCCAAAGTTTTCTTCTGGTGACTATATCACATCTTCAAGTCATGGGTATGGTCATAAAGGGGATCAACTGTATGGTGAAAAGGCCCCTGAGTATACAGTGATGGACAGAAGGCAATTTGGTGAACGTCATAGTACTTATATGGGGATGGACTTGCAAGGCGAACCAACTAGTCGATATGCCGATTCTATTGGTTTTGGTCCTCAACATCAGGTTTTTCATTTTCATCTTTTAAATAAAATGTTAGTTTGTTATTCTCTTTGTATCTCTTTGAATAAGTCATGATTTTTAGTTTTATTGTTTCCTCGTCAAATTCTTCAACAGTCCGAGATTTATGATCGCATTGATAAGGCGGTGCTGCTTCGGCAGGAACAATTGCTCAAATCTCAATCACTGCAGTCTTCTTCTCTTGATGGGAGTGCAAGGTACTTTTATCTGCTGATTTTGTGCGACATTTGTGACTGGAACTTGGTTTCCATTTCATGGTCAGTTATTATCACTAGTAGTTTGTTTTTCTTCCCCATTAATGAATAGCAAAGGTCGTCATTCTTCCTTTCTCAGTAACAAAATCATCTGAATCTTAATAATGAGTATGTGCACAGCTATGTTAGATGGTGATATATTTCTTATTAGACTGAGTGGCAACACATTTCTGGCAGACAAGCTGATTATCTTGCAGCAAGGGGTGCCGCTAGTCGTCATCCCACTCAAGATCTTACTTCTTTTGGAGGAAGAATGGATTCCGACCCTCGCAGTTTATCGATGCTTAGTGGTTCTTCATATGGTGGACAACCCGCTCCATCAATATTAGGGGCAGCTCCACGGAGAAATGTGGATGATCTCATGTTTTCACAAAGTTCCTCAAATCCTGGTTATGGAGTCAGCTTACCTCCTGGTAGGGACTATGCCACAGGAAAAGGTCTCCGTGGCCCATCTCTTGAGTCAGATTATCCGAGCAGCTTGTCTCATGGTGGTCATGCACGAATTGATGAACGCAAGGATGACAGGGCTAGTTATCTTCAAGAATTTGAGCTAATGGAGGAGGAGCGCCGTCGGGAGCGTTTGCGTGAGAGAGAGAGAGACAGAGAAAGGGACAAGGACTGGGAACGCGAACGCGAACGCGATCGCGAACGTGAACGAGAAAGAGAGCGTGAACGAGAACGTCTTTTGGAGCGGCGGGTGAAGGAGAGAGAGCGAGAGCGCAAGCGTCCACTTGAAACCAGGCGGGAACGAACTCCACCAAGAGTTTCTATTTCTAAGGATCGCCACGGTTCCTCTTTGGCAAAGGAGAGGAAATCTTTACGAAGGGATTCCCCACATCATGAAGCTGTGCATAGGTGGATCTTGATGTTTTATTTTGCGTCCTGCTCTAGTTCTTGAAAATAGCTTCTTTGTCTCACAGCCTTTCTAACTAACCTGGTGTTCTGTTATGCTGAAGGCGCCATTCACCTGTTAAAGATAAAAGGAGGGATTATGCCTGCAAGGTAAAAGGACCACCGCAAGAGCTTAGCCATTCAATGATGTTGAAAATATATTCCTTTCAAATCTGCCTTTAGTCTTGTGTTTGGAATTGAGTTATTCACTGGTTTCAATCGTGATGCTTCCTGTTATCTTGGTTCTGGATTGCAGTCTTTAATTCCTGGGATATCCTTAACATCTCTCTATCTCTCTTTGATTTAGCTTCCTCTTTGTCATTTGGCTCTATGTGCAAATGTTGTATTTCTGCCTTCCTAGGCTTATTGTTTATAGTTGGCCCCACCACTTTCTTTGGCACCTCTATCTTCTCACTATACCTTCGTTCTCCGGACTGTGGGCTTGTTCTTGTACATTCGTCCTCATCATGGAGACATTTGCTAACTCTGGAGTGTCTGTATTATTTGAATCCAGAGCTTGCACCAAATCCTCTTATATAAGATTTTGTGGTTCTTAGATGAAGGTGAATGGTTTTCAGTTGTCGTAACAGCTGTTGCAAATGAAGAAAGTTACCTTCTACAACAAAAACTGATCAAACTCTGCAAACAAAATATACAGTTGTCTAAGAATTTTTAACATGTGGGCTGATCATTCAGTGTAAACTACAGGGTGTCTACAGCCTGAAATGTCTTTACGGTTTCGATCATTTTGTTAACAATATCATTTATTTGCAGGTTTACTCAACCAGTCTGATGGATGTAGAAAGGGATTATCTTTCCATAGATAAGCGATATCCCAGACTCTTTATACCCTCAGAGTTCTGCAAGGTATGTCTACATTTTTCATTTCTCATTCAATGGTTATGGACACATAGTTAAGTACATACTTTAAGTGAGGTTTGTATTGTTTTAGGCTGTTGTGAACTGGCCAAGGGAGAACCTTCAACTGTCTATCCATACGCCTGTCAGGTAATTTGCTTGTTGAAGCTGTGTCAGTTAATTAATTTTCAGGAGTTCTTATTCTGCTTTAGTATATATAATCCTTAAGCTTCTTAAAGAGAGGAACATTAATTTTTTATTTAAAGAAATTAGAAAGAATGAAAGTGTAATTGTACTACCTTGTTGAGTGGCACAGTTTTGAGCATGATTTTGTTGAAGAAGATGTTGCAGCTAAGCTGCAAGAACCAGCCACTGAAATGTTGGTTGAAGTACCTGAAAAGTCAGGACGTGGAAATATAGTGTGGAATGCAAAGGTAAGCCACTAAAATGTTGGTTGAGTGAAATTGTAATTGTACTACCTTGTTATTTTGTTTCTGCCGTTGCAGCAATTATTTTGCTTGAGCAATCTTTTCTGTTTTTTATTTTCCTCTTTCAGATTATCTTGATGAGCGGACTTAGCAAGAATGCTTTGGAAGAGCTGTCTTCTGAAAGAGGTTCTGATGATCGCATATCGCACATCTGCAATATCCTTAGGTTTGCCGTTCTCAAAAAGGACCATTCATGCATGGCAATTGGTGGTCCATGGAATCCTGCTGATGGTGGCGATCCATCAGTTGGTGATAGCGCTTTAGTTCAAACTGCCGTAAGGTGTGTGCTGTCTGTTATCTGTTATAAAGATACAGATTACGTAGAGAAGTAGTGCTTTTTTCTATTTGTTTGAATGAATTTTTCTTTGCAGATATGGAAAGCATGTTGCTAAACTTGATCTGCAGAACTGCAAGCACTGGAATCGTTTTCTTGAGGTAATTTTGGCACGTAATGATTGTGATAGTTACCTAGTTTCCACTTGCAAGGCCTTTTGATTTTGCTGGTTTTTTAGTTCACGACTAATTCTTTAGTTCCATCTGGAATTTGCAGATACACTATGACAGAATTGGTAAAGATGGACTCTTTAGCCATAAAGAAGTGACTGTAATATTTGTCCCAGATTTGTCTGAATGTCTCCCTTCATTGGATTTATGGAGAGACCGCTGGCTTGCTCACAAGAAAGCTGTTGCAGAAAGAGAGCGTCAACTTTCTTTGAAAAGAGAGGTTTGTTGCTTCTATTGTTTGAAATTGCAGTTTCCCCGGATTTTGTATAGTTTTTTTTTTCTGTAAAATTATTGGAGATGTGTTTCTTTGTTTCAGTATTTACTTATTTTAGCATGTATGGCAAGCATGATGTAATCATGCTACTCTACAGTGGAACTATTTAAACATGAGTCCGACAGCTGATTAAGAAGATATAGTAAAATCGCATTGGGATTAACTACACGGAATCCTTTATTTACATTTTAACCCTGCTGATCATTGATGTCAAAGTACTTTAAGAGCAAATATACCATGTTGTAAACCATTGGATGGAAAATAAGAAGTAAAATGGTAGGATCAGAGGATGCAAGCTTGTAGTAATGTTTTTATTAACTGTTGGGCGGCTTTCATCCAACGGCTTAGTCTTCTTGAACACTATTTTTGACTGAAGCTCTTGAACACTCCATAAATGCTTTTCTAGTATCATCTTGTCTCTTTTTATTTATTTTCCCAAAACATTTAACAGTAGGATTTAGGTTGATCGGCTTATTGTTTACTTGCTTTTTAACACTAGTATGTTTGTTCTTTCAGAGATCACGGGAGAAAGAAGGGCTGAAAGGTAAATGGAGTTGGTATTCTTGTTGTGTATGATGTTGCGTTTTTTGATTTGATGTTCGTCAATAATCTTGTTTATCACACATATGTTGGTTTTTGATTCAGACAAGGAAACGGAATCGTCAAAACACAAAAAAGTTGACAAAGAAGATAAAAAGAAAGAGTCTGCATCCACTGGAGATGCAAAAGAAGTTAAGAAAATGGAGCAAGATGGTAATAATTTGAAAGGGAATGCATCTGAAGGAAAGGGTGATGTGAATGACAAGAAGCTTGAGAAAAAAGATGCGACTGGAGGAGACAAAGCCAAGATTGAGGATAAAAAGGAACAGGTAGAAACTGCTGAAGTTCAGACAACGGGAACTGTGAAGACTGGAAAGAAGAAGATTATAAAGAAGGTTGTCCGACAGAGGATTGTTGGTAAGTCAACCAATGACAGTATAACCAAGCAGCCTGAAAGTCTCGGTGAAGGAGGAACGAAAGGAAATTCAGAGACTCCTGTTCAAGAGGAGGAATCTTCTGCTGATCCTGCGGCGGTGAAAACCTTTGTGAGGAAAAAAGTTATTAAAAAGGTTGCAGTGGCGAAGGCTGCTCAGAATGAGGATAATACTGGCACAAAGGTTAAAGTTGAGAAGGATACCAGCTTCTCTGAGGAGAAAGCTGATCCACCAAGCGGGTGTACAAATACCAGTGTGAAAACAATCGTAAAGAAGAAAATAATTAAGAGGGTACCTAAAAGAAAGGTCACCGGTGTTGAACTGAATGAAGGGGTTGTGAGTAAGAAAGATGGTGACGGGGATGAGAAAAATGTTGCTGGAGATGATAGTATGGGGAAGCAAACAGCAGATGCAGAAAAGCCAGCAAGTGATGCTGTAGAAACAGAAAAATGGGTGGTTTCTAAACCGAAGGCTTCAAAAACACAAGTAAGTGACAAGCAAACCGATGTGGCCAATTCAGCCAAAGCAGATGCAAAGGATGTTAAGGAGGATAAGAAAGATGAGAAGGCAGCTGGTGAGAAAAGTGGCTCTGTGACTAAAGTGGAGACTCAGACAGACACGCAAAAAGCTCCTCCTAAGAAAAAATTGAAAGATGCGGAAAAATCAAAAGATGAGAAGGAGAAAAAAGACCGAGACGGAAAAGATGATTCTAGAAGCAAATCAAATAAAGAACTGAAAGAGAGAAAGCCTGAAGAACCTCCTCGACACCCTGGATTTATTCTACAAACAAAGTGGAGCAAGGATTCTAAAGTAGGTTTACTATAGCCTGAATAGTACAGTTTGTTTACTGTATGCATTACCTATATTTGCATGTTCACCTCATCTAATATTCCTTGCTCGCTCTTTCTAATCGTGTGGTAATCTGGCTACAGCTTCGTTCGTCATCACTTTCACTTGATTTGCTATTGGATTATACCGACAAGGACATTGAAGAATCAAGTTTTGAGGTATGTTTTCTCATGGCATCTAATGGTCGTCATGTCTGCCTTAATTCTATGACTGACCTTTTGGATTCGTGTTCTCTTTGCTAATTTCTTATTGTACCTGTAGCAAAATAGAGCTAATTGTTTCTTCCTTTTCCCTCTTCTCCTTCGTTTTTTCAGCTTTCACTATTTGGTGAAACGCTCTATGAAATGCTTCAGTATCAGATGGGGTGTCGCCTTTTAACATTTCTACAGGTTTGTTTGAGACAGTTAATCTGAATATGGATTCTTGGTGACATCAGCATCCTCATTTATGTATTTTGTTTTTTCAGAAGTTGCGCATAAAATTTGTGACCAAGAGAAACCAACGTAAGAGGCAACGAGAAGTAGAAAAACTGGAGAAAGAAAATGACGAAAAATCAGCAGCTAAGCGCCCTAAAGTGAACGAGCAAGAACATGATGAAAAATCAGCAGCTCAGCACCCTAAAGTGAACGAGCAAGAAAATGATGAAAAATCACCAGCTCAGCACCCTAAAGTGAATGAGCTCCCTGTGAAGAACCAGACTGTTAAATCATCGGAAACATTGAGTTCGTCTGAGCCAGGTGGCGAGAAACAAGATGAAGAAAAAACAGTTCCCCAAGAGAATAGCTCTGTTGATCACGTTGGTGAGGTGAAGATGGAGCATACAGCAGAAGAAGAAGAAGAAGATCCAGAGGAAGATCCAGAAGAAGATGAAGAAATGGAGGATGCTAGTCCTCAACATCAATCCTCTAATGAGAACAGTGAAGAGGGGAAGAGCGATGTTGGTCCAGTGCCTGGAAATGAGAAGGAGGAACTCAATGTTAAGGAACAAGATAACAAGAAGGCTGCAGAAACAAAGGCCAAGCCCGAAGCAGATACAGGTGAAAGAAAAGAGGGGAAGGTGGATACAGGAAAGAAAGAAACACCCATGGCAAAAGAGGTTGTTGACAGGGAACTATTGCAGGTATCTTCCGGAAGCTTTCAACCTCTATTGTTTTAGTTCGATTGTGAACAGTTGCGCTCCCTCGATCAATGCATTAATCCCATACTTTTCTTTTTATTCTTTTCCCATCTGAAACAGGCATTTAGGTTCTTTGACAGGAATCAAGTCGGCTACATCAGGGTAAGATGCATTAATCTGAATGCATATATTTGTTTTGTGGTATATTATTAGAGAAAACTGAATTGTTTTAGTTACTTTTTCAGGTTGAAGATATGAGATTGATAATCCACAACTTGGGAAAATTCCTCTCCCACAGGGATGTCAAGGTGAGAATTATGTGAAGTTCTTTACTTTTTTGCCCCTAGTTTTTTCTTCGTATTTTTTCTGTTGACAGTCTAGTCATGCTTGGTTTCTGTGCATCAGGAACTTGTGCAGAGTGCATTGTTAGAGAGCAACACCGGGAGGGACGACCACATTCTTTACAAAAAGCTCGTTCGGATGACTGACATTTGAGATTTTAAGCTATTTGGGTTCCGAATTTTTTGTATTTTTCTTTTGACGATCCTCAAAAGGATAGGGAGGGAATGAACTTAAAGATGGGGCTTTCAATGTTACAATTGATTTGTTCCCTTGCATTTGCATTTACTCTCTTCTTTTGATGTTGCAATTATCCAAAAGGTTACTGGCTTCTACAAATTTCAAGATTTGGATTAAAGTTTTTGCACCCGAATTCAAATTCCCCTCTTCATAGGTTAGAGTAGTTCAAAATATCGACTTGACAAAAAAAAAATCAACCTAATATTAATATATTCCATTGGTTGAAGGAAAAATCAGCTCATCAGTGGATTATTGGCCAATACAAGAAAATATAAAGATTGGAAAATTAAGCTATTGGCTAATAGCTTTGGTTAAGGAATTCCTAAACCAAGAAGAGTCTTCATTGCTTGCTTTTTCACTACTTTCCCATACACCCCTCTTCCCAATTTGAAAGCTCTCTCCGTTTCCACCAGTCCTCCACCACGTCTCTTCAACTTCTCCACCACCATCTTCAACACCCTCTCATCGATTCCTACCGCTTCTACAACGCTATCAACCACCGTCTCCATTGGTGGTATGCGCCTTCCCCACCCTTTTGCCGACTTCTCAGAACCATAAGCCTGAGACCATGCATCCCAAAACGATGCTCTCAAGTACCCTTTCTCCCTTTCCTTTACCGTCCACCTCCTCATGCCTTCCTCCAGCTTGTAAACTGCTGCGCCGGCATCCATCCCTCTTTCGAGACCCATCTCAATCTCTCTCACGTCTTCTATAGAATACAGTTTCTCCTCGAACTTGCACCTCTTGCAGTTACATCTAAAACCCCATGTCTTGCAACTTTCGCTGCGCTTTTCCAATGGCAAAAGCACATCAACATATGCAAATGTTATCTCCTCGCCAGCCTTGACATCTCTAGATGCATGAACCATTACATAATCTCCTATATGCATACGTCTTGCATTCGGGACACATGAATGGTTGATGAATGAAGCCAGCACCCACAGCCCAACACCATAATAATCGCTGTTCTTCCCCAAAACCTTGGAAGAGATTGCATCCTCAACAAGTGAATTGACATCCAATATGCTTAGAATCCCGCTCACATCAAGCTCATTCCCACTCGGGCAGCCGCCACTACGCTCCCACTCGGGCTTGAAGCGATTGATCTCAGGGACCTCAAGCTCATCCTCATCTTCCCCACTCGACAATGTACTAATCAAATCGCGGATTCTCGAACATTTAGCCACGGAATCCATAACTTTTTCAGTGAAGTTCTTCCACATGACCAATTGGGCATTCTCATCCAAATCTTGACCGGGCAAAATCCCCCTCTCTGTTGCAATAGCTTTTGTAACCAACACCAAAGTTCCGGCATCAATGTTCTTTGTCGCAAACAGTCCACGCCCTCTAATCTCCGATTTCTTGATCTGCACTGCTCCAATGTACTCAGCCGGTTCCAGAGGCTTCCCGCGAAACCCATTAACAACCCATTCAGAGAGATCAAAAGCTCCAGTTCTCGACATCAGCTCGAGCTTCTTGCACTTCTGCAAGTACCCATCAATCCCCACGGAGTTCCCGTTAGCCTGAGGATCAAGCTGAGCTGTTCGGAAGCAGTCCAACGCCATCGAGTACTTGTTCAGATTCAGCAAGATCTTGCCTTTGCAGACAAGAGTCTTGAAATGGGCACTCTCGATTTTCAACGCCCAATCGCAATCCCTCAATGCTCCTGCGAAATCTCGGAGTCTGGATCGCGCTTCAGCCCGGTTGGAGAGGGCAAGGCAGAGGGATTTTCGGAGCTTGGGGAGATGATCGGGATCGGGGTTTTGAGGGGAATTTGAGATGTGGGATTGGCAGAGGGTGATGAAGTGAGAGTATGCTTGTACTGACTCCTGCCATTCTTCACGGAGAAGGAGCTCCGTGGCCTTGGATCGGAGCTGCTGCAATTGCTCTTCTGCCGCCGCCATTGCTAGCTGATCTTGCTGTTTGGTTTCTTCTCTCATCGCTCTGAATTTCGATTCTGTTTTTGGGTTAATGAGGGTTTAGTTTCCTGTATTTTTGAATTTGGGATTATGTAACGGTCACGAGGCCGTCTTTTTTTATTCTGCGTTTTTTGTAACGTTAAACGGATATGTCGGTCTTGACGAGGTCGTAAAATATAGCCAGTAAATAAAGCAGAACGACGTCGTGGAGATTGCAAACGGAAACTGAAACCTCAACACTTTTGATTTGAATGAGAAATTCTTTGGTGCGGACGACTTGACTATGTCACCGTATGATGCATACACAAAACACCCTACTTTGTATTTTAAGCATACCCAAACTTCAGCCCCACCCGGTGTGTCTCGTGCTGCAGAAAAATTTGTGTAGAGATGACCGCGTTATCTGTAAGGCGCCTCTTATAAAAATATGATAAATCGTATGTGTTTTGATCTCACTCGACACCACACAGTCTTCACTTGATGTGGAAACTGCACTAGCCAGACAACCCTACTAGATATCTTCTCCCGGCACCTATATACAGCGTTTGGACTGAAGAATTTTTCCTTTTGAACGGACATGTTGTTTGGCAATGGCATCATGGCCAAAATAAGCAGCTCTTCAGTTATTTTGTTTTCTTTCTTTATTGTTGGGAGTATTGAAGATTTGTAATTCAATTCTCGCGACAAGAGTTGGCTCTCGCCTCGCTCCTCATGAGAACGAGACCACAACGGAAAACAACGCAGTGCGAAATGAGGCCGATACATTTTGCCAAGCTGTATAAATTTACTAAAATTATTAGGGTGCTAAAGAATACTGCAATTCTGTTTAGTAGTTACTTTTTCAAAAAGTACATTCCATCTCTTAGATCAATGCTCCCATTGTTACCACTGTTTTTACCAGCGTCAACCACGCCTTCCATGAGTGTAAACTTGCGGTCTTCAGAGTCTGCCCCAAGCGATTCTGCAAGAATTCCCTTCAGTAGCAAAAAAGAGACGAGTGCATGAGCCTTCTTCTTGACTTCCAAAACTCAAAACTTCAATCAATAACAGGTAAGAATCCATTTAAACTAACCGCTCGTGCTGAATCCAGAGCCTCTAATACTCTTTATCTATTTTTGTATTGAATGACGAGAAGTAAATTATGAAACATGAAAGCATGAGTTTATCTAGCATACCTTGCGGATCCTGCGATTAAGTATGTCTACTGGAACCCCAATTGCAGCTGCAAGATCCTTAGAGGTCCAGCTGAAAGCAGAAGATATAAATATAGTAAGAAAATAGGTAAAGAACATAGAGTGGTATTAAGATCTTTCTGATGCTACCCTACCTTGTCTGATCTTGAAATTGCATTTACAATTGCTGCTTGTATGGGAGCAACCATGAATTGCACTGCTCTATCATCAAATTGCAACTCCAGCTAAAACAGCACCAACCACCGTACATGTTGTTAACGTCGATTCAGTGGTTCGGGAAATAAAGAAAAAGTAAGCAGGTCAAAAAACTTCAAAATAAATGATATTACCACAGGAAACAATTCATTACCTGGATTTGAGGCCAGAAATTTGAAGAGATGATTGTAGCATCAAAATTATCCATGGACACCCCTTTATCTCCCAGCTCAGTACCTAAGACGTCCACCCCAAGTTGGCGGAATCAAATAAAATAATTGGTCTTCTGGTAATGCTGGAGAGAGAAGTCCCAAAACCATCACTCATGGGGGAAACATAAAATTTGAAAGCTACCTGTTTGAGATGGCTCACTTATGGTTGCTTTAACTGTCTTCTTAGAATCAATCAGATCATTCAGCATAATTTCGCATGTCTGCATGCTGCTCTCTCCAAAATGTATCTGAAGAATGATTACACAATATGAACATTAAGGTACAAAAGACTACATAAATGAATCCCAACTTCACCCAATTAAACAAAGACACTACAAGCTTAAATAAAACAACCACTTGCCTTGAGGAGTTCAAGAGTACGTATCTCTGTATCAATGTCATAATCAGATTTGTTGACAAGCTTTTCAGCCAGCATAACACGGTATTTGTTAACTAGTTGATTTTTTGAAGCAATTATTCCAACAATTATCCCAAGTATGTCAACCTTCCTTCGTTTCCTGCTACCCTTCAAGAGATCAGCTTCTACAGGGTCAGGCTCCCAGCTGAAATGGCAGAATCACTCAGAAAATTACATCACCTGAATACAGGAAGCACAAAAATTCAAAAGCAACTAAATTACATTTCAACCATAGCCTTGCTTATGCACATACCGCAACGCATTTATCCATGCTTGCTTGTCATCAGTGTGGAAATCATCATCAAGACCAGTGTTCTCTTGATTATCTTCGTCTCTGTCTAATTCTTCAAGAAGGCTATTCTTAAATCCTGCAATGTTTCATAAGCAAAAGACTCAAGTCGCAACTGCCATCTGACAAGTCCTTCAGATGGAATGTCGATTCCAGGATAAAATGTAGTAGGGCATGAAGCTAAAGGTGACTTGAGACCAGATGAAGCACTATCGTAACTAACAGAGTCGCCAAGATAGGCAAGAAGGGCATGCAAGAACTGAAGAGGCACAACCTGCAGAATACACATTGAAAGGATAAGAAAACTTTGCACTTTGAAAACATAAAGTAAAGCCTTAATTGATGATTAAACCATTAATGAGCGGCTTCACAAAAATGTTACAAAATGGAAACGAAGCACAAGCACACGAAAGCAACCTGTATCCACCCCTTAATGGACTCCAAAACAGAAACCCGGTAATCATCACCAGCAAGATCACGAACTTTGGCCTGCCACTCAAACAAGACAAATTAGAAGTTAGCAAGACAAATGAAATAAAAAGTAAAATGTGGGAAATAAAACATGTAATCAACGAAAAAAACAGCAGAGACAATGATCAAATTTAGAAACAAAAACATAGCAGAGGCATAGGCATCTTCAGCCATAGAAGTAAACCCGAGACTTCTAAGATCGCGAACAACCTTCCCAATGTTGTTCACCAATTTATTGTTGTCCAAGAACCTGCCTTGGGGAAAGCATTCATCAATCTCCATCCACTTCTGTATGAGACTTTGCATTCGTCATCCACGTCCATATCATATGCACCATCGTCCTCATCGTCTTCACGCGGGCATTCCCCGACCATTATAGTACTCAGTTCCTCCAACCTTCACTTAAAATACCAGTGGAGTATCTCTAAGAATTCAGAAAAAATGAGGCATAAAAAAATTGCAGTAATTACAGAATCAAATTTTAAAAAGGGAAATGTAAATCGATCAAAGTCGAGATTTTTATCAACTTTTCGGAACCTGGAAAATGCAGAGGGAGAGTTACCATAAGAACTGAAGACACAGATAACTGGTACTTAGCAAAAAGCTCCGCTCTGTAATCATCAGAATCATGGCTTCCTTGGTTGTAAGACTGCAAAGCATGAACCAGAATCAATAAGCACTTCTCCTGGTACTTCTTTTCCGTTGCTTTTTCTGCCAGAGTGCTGTAGAACACTTACTCCTCGATCGAACCGTCGTCGTCGTACGCCTCGAAATGCCGCCAAAATTTCAAGGCGCCATTTTTCTCCAAGGTTCGCTCGACCGCGCCGAGGAAGTAATCGCGGAGGAGAGAATCGAGCCCGTGCTTGCAGAGGCCGTGCACGTGAGATATGAGCTGCTGACCGGCGGAGAGGTCGCCGGCGCCGCTCGGAAGGGTGTCAGTTGCGGCGCAGAAGCCGCTGTAGCTTTCGATGATTTCGTTGATGCAGTCGTCGCTGAGTCTATCGAGAATCGATAAATTGCAGACTGACGAAATCGAATCCGCCATTGCAGAAGCCTTTGGAAGCTCAAACTGGAAACCCTCCAATTTACACACTGCAGAGAGTTCAAACTTCATACACTAATAAAACGACATAGAACATGTTGTCGTTTTGGACGGATTACATTATAGTAACTTTACTGATTCAATTTCCAAGCTTTTGCTCTCGTCGACGATGAAACAGACCGAAGATCGCGGGGCCTACAGGAAGATCTATCTGGCGTCGGTCTCGGCCATGGTGGCGGAGACGACGACGTTTCCGGTAGACCTGACTAAGACAAGGCTTCAGTTGCACGGCGAGTCGGTGTCGTCTGGGTTAGCCCGGCGGACCAACGCGTTCCGGGTCGCCTCGGAGATCGTGCGAGAGCAAGGTCCGCTGGGATTGTACAAGGGCTTGTCGCCGGCGATTCTCAGGCACCTCTTCTACACGCCGATTCGGATCGTCGGGTACGAGCAGCTCAGAAACTCCCTGAAAAGCGACGGTGGGTCCCTCTCTCTCCCCGCCAAAGCTCTCTCTGGCGGAATCTCCGGCGTAGTTGCTCAGGTAACTTGCTTTCTTCCGGTGCCAACATATTGGGTTTTTAAATTTGATTTGGAATTTATAATTTTGATAAGTTATTTGGATTTGGGAAATTGGAAATGGTGCAATAACTGATTAGGCTTACTGGTTTTATTTTGTTTTAAATTGTGCATTTGGTTCGGAAGTAATGGTATATACTGCTAGTAGTGCAGTTGGTGGCAAGCCCTGCAGATCTCGTAAAGGTAAGGATGCAAGCAGACGGTCGGACGGTGGCCCAAGGTTTGCAGCCTAGGTACTCGGGGTGTTTTGATGCTTTGAACAAGATCGTCCGAGCAGAAGGCGTTGGGGGACTTTGGAAAGGGGTTTTCCCTAATGTTCAAAGAGCGTTCTTGGTGAACATGGGAGAATTGGCTTGTTATGATCAGGCAAAACGTTTTGTGATCGAAAATCGGATTTCCGAGGATAACATATACGCCCACACTTTGGCGTCAATCATGTCAGGCCTTTCTGCAACGGCTTTGAGCTGTCCGGCCGATGTGGTAAAGACGAGAATGATGAATCAGTCGAGGAGCAAGGAAGGGAAGATTATGTACAACAATTCGTATGATTGTCTGGTGAAGACTGTCAAAGTTGAAGGTTTAAGAGCGCTGTGGAAAGGGTTCTTTCCTACGTGGGCAAGGCTCGGTCCTTGGCAGTTCGTGTTCTGGGTTTCGTATGAGAAGTTTCGACTACTTGCAGGATTCTCCTCCTTCTGATAAATCTTTTGATACGCTGTCACCTTTCAGGTGCTCATTGATCCATGTCTATTGAAGCTTATACTGCAGAGCCAGCAGGCCCTTACGCTGGGAATTAACAATTTCGTGAGTTTTCTGTCTCTCTTTTTCTTTCTACATTGTTCATCTTTGTCAAACATTCGGGATTATTGCCTTCATAAATATGCAATCTTTCGATGAAATTCTGCTGTTTTTGGGAGTTGTATATGTCCCAAATTATTTGGAAAAAAAAAAGGAAGAAAACTAAACAGAAGAAATAGCAATTAGCCCTTGAACATTTCTTCTTGCAGTGCAAGTTAGTTTTGTAAAGCCAAGTTGCAGTTCACCACTTAGATTACTCCGTAGCAAGCGTCGGCCCGAAAATATCCTCTTCCCTATCTTTTTTGTTATCCTCTTTCTTATGGTTAATAGGAGGGGCAGTTTATCTTATACCTGAACAACCAAGTATCATTCCGATTCATTACTTTCCGATTCCAAGTTATCATGCCATAAATATAATCCACAGTCAAGTGAAAGGTTGGATAGCTCATAGATGATGAAGCAAAAACAACCAACTTGTAGAACCACCATCATAAAACGTTGTGATTGCCAACTGCCGAACTAAACATGTAATGAGAAATAGAACCACCATTCATTACTTTGCTCATTTCGCCACTTAACACCCTCAAACTAAATTTTTGTTCCACTTTGCTATTTTCCTTCAATTTTGTTAGAACATCTGTTAAAGTTCTATGACGTGGCACTTATTGTTGTAGGTTGCTTTTTAATTTCATTGCTATGTGTAAGAATTAATATTGAAAAGTATTTAATATTTTAAAACTGTTCAAAAAGCAATTAAAAATCAATTTAAAAAGTTAAATTAAACTAAAAAAGAAATTCGCCCTTTCATCCCCTTCCTTCCCCCACCTCCCTGCTACCCAGAACTCAAAAAAAAAAAAAAAAAAACCCTCCCTGCTTCCCAGCGCACCCCAGCTCCCTAATCCAACCCACCACCCAATCCTCTCTTAGAACCAATAAATCAGCCAACAAAGAAGAAACTACAAGGAGAAATGGGAATGCTATCATTTAAATTGCTAGCGTCATCGTCGCCGATGACGAGCCACCACGCGCACGCCATATCAAAGCTCCTTCACCTCTGCTGTCACTTCAAAATTCCAGATCTAGTCATACCTGTGTGAGAGGACTTGACGGATTTTTGTTAAAAATGACGAAAAATAGTAAAGTGGAACAAAAATTGAGTTCTGAGTGTAAAGCGGTGAAATTTGAGTTTCAAGACACAAAATGAGATTGAAGTTGAGTTTCAGGAATGGCAAAAAATAAGTATCTTTTATCAAACAATACTTAAACAAACAAAAAATAACTTTGGTAAACTTTGGGTTTATTTTTTGCCACTTTAAAATTAAAATTGACTTAGCACATCAAAATTAATTCAATAATAAAAGGTTTTGTAAATTTGTTAGCATCTATAATCAAGAAATTTGATGATTAAGCTCTTAGATTGGGACATCAATTTGGTTCCTCTAAGCTCTTAGAATGTGATTTTCCTCTCACTTTTGGACTCAATGTAAATGTTTTTAATCTTTTGCAATTGTTGGAGTATGCGATGAGTAATTACAACCACTGCTTTTACAGAAATGGGGTGGGCGACTGCAATTGCTACTACTGCTGCGGCAGAGCTCACCTCCGAGTTCCTTCCTTGGAAGTTTTTTTTTTTTTTTCTTGAGTATTAAAATATTAATTTTTAAGTGACGTGTCAATGATGCGGCAGCCATTTCAGCAGTTAGGTGGGCCTCACTCACCACAACTATTTGACGTAACTCGTCACTCTTTTTCTTCCCACCTGAGTGTACGTTGCTCATTACTCATCACTCATTTCCCTTAACTTATATGTATAATATATATAAGTTGAGTTACAATCTTGGATCTATAAACATATAATTCATGTGCTATAAAGGGTATGGGATCTAGTATATGATACGTACGTACAAATCAACCTTATGTACATTAAATGATATTATATTCAATTGAAGCCGAGCACAACTACTACATTGAATGTATAAAGATAAATTGTCATTTGACTCCTAAACTATCACTCCAATTAAAATTGACTCCCAAACTATTTTTTTTTGGTAAATTAACCCTCCTAAACTCTGAACTTTTTAAAATTAGTCAATTGATGCTCTGCCGTTAGATTTCATCCAATTTTCCGTTTTATGTTAGCATGTCAGAACTATGTACCAATAAAAATGAGCCATGTGGAAATAAAATTTAAAAAAGCTTGTGAAATAAAAAAAATACAAATATAATGTTAATAAATTTATTACAATTCATAATAAAATAAAATAAAAACACTACCGGCCATCTCAAAACCCAGATGACCCACCGCTACCCCCAACTTTCAGTCACCCAAATCACCCATAATCCCGTCGCACGCACCCACACCAGACCCGACCTACTTTTTCGATTGTTCAGAACCGATCTCACACCCAAAGGCCGCAGCCACAACCCCATTTTTGAATATGAGAGAGAGAGAGGGGCGATGGGTTTTAGCATTTTGCGAGGATGGCCTGATGTGGGTTTGGGTGGGGTTTTTTATTTTTTCCTTTTAGTTTTCTTTTAAGTTTTGAAATAAAAATTTCTGTCCATGATGATGCAAAGACTAGTTTGCCCTTTGATGATGCTACCATGCTTACAAACATTTTATGTTTATATGTATTTCATGTTTACACGAATTTAACAATTAACCATTAAAAAAACCTAACTATTAATAATTAAATTCGTGTAAGTATGAAATGACTATAAGCGTTCTAGCCGGATTCCTAACAATAAGGTTCAATTGACTATTTTTTTAAACTTTACTAGTTTATTTACTAAAAAAAATAATTTAGATGTCAATTTTAAATAAAGTGACAGTTGAGAGGGCTAAATAACAGTTTATCTATAATGTATTTCCCTATTACAAATTAAATCTTTATAGTATAGTACATGCAGTAGATAGAAATAAATCCATTTTGGTCCCTTTGATGAAACATTCATTTAGTCCCATGTGATATGATGGTACTTGTGTACCTCCGTTTAGTAAATGTTCATATATAATGTTTTCCACACTATGTATTAATAATGGGTAAAACGTAATATGCGACAGTTCTGCAACAAATAATTTTCAGTTCGAGCTATCTATATCAACTGTCTTCTTTTCACCCGTCATATTTTTATGGTAGCGTCTCCTTTTTTATTTTTTAAGCTATAATGGGAGGGAATGACACACCCCGACCCGGATGTACACGTGGACACCCAAAAGTCGGATGTGCTGGCCGACACCACGTAGGGTGACGAAAGCCAAATTGAAGAAATAAAGAATAAATTGAACAATTGAATACAATAACAGTCGTACAAGGTACAGAATACTGGAAATTTACAATTACAAGGAAATTCTGAACATCTTCATACCACCGGGTCTCGACGTCAACGACTCCAAGCCGCTTATCCTGGAGGGGCGCAAAACAAAAGGGTGAGTGGGCCAAAGTTAGTTTTGTAAAAACCTTTCCTTTAGAAAATACTAACCCCTCACCGTAAAACAGGTATTGAGTTTCGTAAAACCTTTCTTGAAAACATAATATAGTAATAGGTAGAAAATCAAGGTAAGTACGGAAATATACTTACCGTCCGAAACGGGCAGAAAACCACCGCTCGGCATAAAACAATTTGTCAAAAAGTTCGTAAGATAAAGTTATACGGGAAAGCTGTAAATCCAATAGTAATATCCGTGGCATCAGTGAAAATCCGAGATAATATCACAATCCAACTACAAGATAAATGCTCGGTTAGGCAAGGCAAACACACGAGTTCATACAGATAAATTCTGTCATGAACAGGCTGGGTGTATAAATAAAGTTACGCTCATGTACTACGATCACGTGAAGTTGGCGCTAATCGCATCACAACGAGTTCGGGCGCCCATGCGTCCTCGAACAGGCTGGCACCTTACTATGGATCCATAGTGAGCGTATCGGTGCGTGTGAACAATCACGTGAAGGCTGGTCCTGGCCTCGGACAGTACAATAAACACCGTGTAAGCCTCCCAAGTTGAGCGTATAAAAACATGCCACGGAGTATTCTTAAATAAAACAGTATAAGGTAATTTCCCTTTTTGGGATAACCTTTAAAACCACCACTAAACAAAGTATTCCCTGGTACCGTACCCGAAATACCAAGAATACACCATACGGGTACCAAGGTATAGAAATACCAACTTAATGGTAGATTAGGTGAACCCAAAATATGATAGGAAATTATCGTTTCCAAAGTTCACCCAAATACGGCCCAAGGCCCGTCAAACGAATATAAGATCCAAACGCATAAATAGGGAATTAAAATAATTAATTCCCTAAACCCTCGAAAATAGGGTTGGTACGATAATTGTAATACGCATACAAGGTAATACAGAAATCACCAATTTAATGGCATAAAACCAAATGGAAATATGGGTCGAGGCCCACTAATTTCCATGGCCTAATACATTACCGAGTCGGTCTAACAAACATCAAGTCTATCCTATAAACCAAGTAAATACTACGAAATACAAGGTCCACCAAAATACAGACAAATACTAAACTACAGTCACTAAAAGTGTAGACATAATTTAAGTTTGCCAATAAGTAAGTTAATAGTCAATTTAAAGTATAGGCAAAACCATTTATATAAATAAAACATATAAAACATTTAATTTAAGTGAGGAAGGGCCCACTCACAAATACCGAAGCCGGGAAGTCCGAATGCACGTCCTCCGAACGCCACGGGTCGCCAAAACCTATTTTTGAAACCCACACATTAGTAAAGTATACGAAATTACAAGAAAAACGGCGTTCGGAAACCCGAAAACGGAGTTTCGGGGTCGGAAACCCCAAAACCGCCGCCGTGGGCCGCCGTGCGCCGCCACACGCTGCCGTTTGGCCTCACGCGCCGCCACGCGCCGGTGGAAGTCCACCACGCGCGGCCACGCGCCGGTCACGCGCCTCACGCGCCTCACGCGCGGTGACTGACGCTGTTACTGTTCCGTTAAAGTTAACGGAATATTCTAACGGCGTTAGAATATTCCGTTAACGCCGTTAAGGTTAACGGACGGAATATTCTTTGGAATATTCCCGGTCCGATCGGGTTGAACCGGTTTGCTGACATCAGCAGGACCGGTCTGACCGGTTCGCTGACGTCAGCGCCGGTCATCTTCAACCTCAGTCCGGTCGCCGGCGCCGGCGCCGGCCACCGTCGCCGTCGCCGGAAACTGGAAAAAGTTGCAGAGTTCGAAATCTTCACCATTTTTCACAAATTTTATGTCGAAATGAAGCTTGAGTTGAGGGGAGTTAGGATTTACCAGTTTGGGGCCCAAACTCGGTCGGAGTTGGTCGGAAATTGGAGAAAAGGCCTCGGTTAGATTTTGATTCCTTCGATCTTGACCAGATTCATACATGCAGGCCTTGGGCCTAGCTCCCAAGGTTCCCAGGAGTCCAAGTATGGTGATTTGAGGTCGAATCGAGGCCTGGTTCAAGGTGATTGGCCGTGAAGAAGTTCGTCGGAAAAACTGCAGGTTCTGTGTTCTTCAATGGCTCGATGCTTCTGGGTTCAAAAGTGACCCAGACTGATGAGGTTGATGGTGGTGAATTTCTGGCGCCAAAATGAGTTGAAGGGAGGCCACGAGTTCGATGGCAGAAGACCATGGGTGGCTAGATCAATTTTCTGGGTTCTGATTTTACAGGTTTCTGGGTTCCACGTCGAGCTCACAAGCTCAGTCAATGAACAAGGGAGTCAGTAAAGCATTTGGCCAAGAGAATGGCTTAAGGTGGAGGAGAATAGGCACGGGGTGCCTAGAGAAATTTCTGTGTTTTTGGTTCTGTGTTGTTGCAGAGAAAAGTGAAGGATCGAGAGAGTGACAGAGAGAAGAGTGGGAACTGAGAGTGAGGGAGTCAAGAGTGACAGAGAGACTCAGTGGGCTGGGCCCACAGAAATTACTGGGCCCAAGGCCCAAATTAAAAACACAACCAATTAACGGAACGTTAAAAGATTAATGTCCGTAAAACGCTCATTCGAACTCTGAATGGCGTTCTGCTCGCGTCTACGCGTTCGTAGCGACGAGCACGTCGAGAAAATACAAGTGAATGCGTCGTACGAGTTACGACGCAAAAGTCAACCGAAAGGTCAACCAAGGGCAAAATCGTCATTTTGCACCTCCGGGAATAAAATAATATTATTCTCCGGTACGGGCTGTGTCAGGGAATCAATTTGATATCACTACTAATTAGAGGTTGCAACAATTTGTTTTGTATGATACAAGCGATAGTCTACGTTAAAGTAATATAAATTACAAAGAACATAATTTAGATCGGGCGCAAAAATGGGAGCATTATTCTAATCAACTGGACAAAGCTTAGGTCTGCAAGTTTCCAAGAACCTTTAATTACTTAGCATATATAGTTATTATGGATTAAGTACAATTGGCTCAAAAATCGAAGAGGAAACTGTCACGAAAGAGGTATATTAAGAACTAAAGTTGTACGTAAATTAAATTACACATGCAAGACATAAGTTATAGGTGAAGTTGAAGACAATATCGTTGCAATATGAAAGGAGCTAAATAACAGAGCCCCAACAAATTAAATTGCCCTATATTTGAAGGCACAAGAGGTATGAAGAGACCAAGTTAGTTATTAAGTAGTATAGCAAACAGCGTACGTATTTGTACAAATGCAAACGGCAGAGACTAACAGTGCACATTTTATTAAATTCAAGGACGTAAATTAACGGAATTTTAGTTCAGAGACGAATTATAAACTCATGGGCAAGTTCATGGACGAATTCTAAATTTTACTCTAAACTTGAAAGTGAGTGAGGAGAAGGTTTGAAAGGGATGTGACGGGGAGCTGGGAGAGGGAGAAACAAAACATATTATATGAAAATGAAATAATATGGTCGTTTGATAATAATTTTGTATTTCGTTTTTAGTTTTCATTTTTGTGTTAGAGATTAAAGGGAAATATATGGAAGAACTGAAGAATATCGAAGAGCAGAGGAAAGATGGTGGAAGAGATGTAAGTAAATGTACACAAATTGAAAACTGAAAACCAAAACAAAAAATAATTTTAATTTGTTTCCACTTTCAAGAAATATTTGTTTTCATTTATTTTTCTTTATATCTTCCCTTCTGTCCCACCATCATTCTTCATCCATCCTCTCCTCAATATGCTTTCTCCTTATGCACATTCCTTTCACATTTCTTTTAGGTTTATTTACGGCAACGCTCCATGAAACTCACTTTTATTCTCACTTTGTCTTATGAAACTCAATTTTTTTTACTTAACACTTTGAAACTTAATTATATTCTCACTTTACTCCTTACCGTCAAAATCTATCAATAATTCTTTTAAAAAGCGTATGTGAGGGACCCACTTTTGGTTGAAGTATGCCATGTGAGCAAAATAATTATAAAAAAAAAATGCTCATTTGTAAGATTAATTAATTAACTATAAAAAATTATGTTTGAGAAAAAAATCTCAAAACTACGCCTTCCCTCACCGCGCTATCTACCACCCACCCACCCTTCACCACTTCTCTTCCACGTTCCTTCATCTCTTCGCCAGTTAAATTCCATTCCACCCCGCGCCTAGATCCCGCTTGATCTCAAAGAATCATCCCCTCACTCACATAACCCCGCACCAAGACCAAGTTCAAAAGCACAAGCGCATCGTTGTCTTGTAATGAAATTGATCAATCATTGGCTTTTTTATAAATCAGGCTTTAATTATACGAAGATCTTTGCTTATGCTTGGTGTTGTAGCTGACGGGAACACCTGAGCCGTCATGGGATATGAGAATGCTGATGGTGTGTAAGAAAGAAGGAAAAGTGCTTGGCAATTTTTATTTGGATTTTTATCTGGTCCCTGAAATTAGACTGTTCAATCAAAATGACCCATAAAATAGAAAATTCATCAATTTAGTCCCTGAAATTGATTCCCGCAAATCAATTTAATGATTTAATCTTTCCGTTAGAATTCCGTCAAATGATGTGACACATATTTAGGACCTATATAGCCAATCAAATAACGCCATGTGGATTATAAAAGGAAAACCCAAATGGGTCTGCAACCATAGCATCAAAAACCCCAATTGAAGAATCTGACCTCTAGTTCTCCAATTTCCAATCTTTCTAATTATTTATGTGATTTGATTTGAGTTTTACGGTTTAATTTCATATTTTGTAATTGGGTTCTGTTTTGATTTGGGAAAAATTGCAACATTCGGTTGATTTGGGAAAGAAGATGACGGTGAACAGCCCTCCTCGTTGACCTGTTAATTACACCTCTTCGTTGAGTCGTTGACCAACCCCTGGACTCCTCATCCCCATTCCACCCCCTTCCCGTCGACCCTTCGCCGCCATCAATGTATCCTTTCCCCCTGGAACCATCGACCTAAACTCCCACCCCCACCCCTACCCCCCTTTGGTTTTCCTCGGTTTTTTTTTTGGGTATATTTCAGAATTTTACATTTTTAAGAAGAATAAAAGTAATTATTTTGTATAATCCACACGGCATTGTTTGATTGACTATATGAGCCTCAATTATGTGCCACATCATCATACTAACAGAACGCCTGACGAAATTCTAACAGAAGAACCAAATTGATTTGCGGTAATCAATTTCGAGGACTAAATTGATGAATTTTCTATTTTTAGGGACCATTTTGATTGAACTGTCAAATTTCAGGGACCATTCGTGATAAAATGGGTTCCACTTCGTGCCACATAAGTTTTTAATGGAATTGTTGACAAATTTTGACGATAAGGGGCAAAGTGAGAATCTAATTGAGTTTCAAAGTGTTAAATGAGAAATTTTGAGTTTTATAGGGCAAAGTGAGAATGAAAGTGAGTTTCAAGGGGTGTTACTGCAAATAAGTTTTTTTTTTACCATATCATTCCTTCATACCTTTCTTAATTTCTCTATTCTCCCACATACTTTCCCTTTGTTTATAACTCAAAAAATAACAACTAAAGTAAAAGAGAGAGTCCCGTTTAATAACTATTTTGTTTTTAATTTATAGTTTTCCTTTTAATTCATTAGGAGGTTGGATGAATTAAGAATGTGGAGGGAGTGTGGTAGGAGGGAGAAGAGAGAAGGTAGATGGGATGTCATACAAAATAAAAACTAGAAAATGAAACTACATAAAATTGTGTTTAGTTTTTATTTTTAAGTTTTATGTAGTGTACCATTCACTTCCTATATTTAATTCACCTCTACACGAATATTTTTCTTATATTTTTCTTTATTTCTAACTAAAAATTAAAATTAATTAAAAACAAAATTATTATGGAACAAAATAACCTAAAATATTGAACTTCTGGACTCATTACCAGTTAATATTTTGGATTGCATGCTCCAATTTTATCAGCATTGTCTGTCATGCATCATCCATCCTAAACAAAAAAACATCATCCATCATCCAAGCTTTTTCTAATAAAATAACAACAACCAAAATCTGTTTGTGACGAAGTAATGGTAATTAAAAAGTTAAAAACACACCAGCCCCAGTTCCATCAATTTGCCCTAAGCAGGTGATGCGGCTCGAGGCCCGAGGACCACTTGAGGAAAGGTTCACATTGTACTACAGACAATATTATTGGGTCCAACTTCAGTGGTACGTACCATTGAATGGTACGTACTGTTAAATGGTTATGATTCATTTGGGGCCCACTGCAAATTAATCTGAACCATTCAATAGTCGTACCATTGAATAATACGTACCACTCAAGATTTTTCCAATATTATTGAATAAATTGTGTTTTCTTATTTAAGAAATAATTAATTAAAGGACATCCTCAATTAAATGGTTTATGGATCCACCACAATTTTTGCTTTAATTAATTAGAGGGATCATAAATCAATCTTTAAGAACGACTATTTATTGCTATACCCAGAACCCAGTATTTGGAAGCAATTTCCCAACTGCCTAAAGGGTGTGAAATAAATCATGTATTAAATTTAACTTATGCATATAATTAAATAACGGTGACTATGATTTTTTTTTTCTCCTCATATACGTTGATGTTAAATGTTGGAAAATTCACACAAATGCACAAGAACACAACGATATGTTGTGGTTCCCTCAAAGTTGTTAAGTTACGTTCACGTTGCCTGTATGATTATGTTGGTTACATTGTACAAGAGTTTGATATAGGAGAGATTCTAGCGTTACTATATATGAGCGTCCTCAATATGATACCAACAGTATACAGTGACCAGTGAATACGTCTCATATATGATCTCACCAGCCACCTCATGTTTGCAACTTGAAAGTCAAGAAATTAGATCAGCCATAAATCCACTGAAACGAAAGTTAATTTGATAACCAAATGGGACCCGTATTTATAACTTGGGGGTGGTACTTTTACTGCCCTGAGAAACTTTTTAACTACTTTACCCCTCATCTTCAACATCACTGCATTAACTAAGTACTATTTCTGAAGGGTGAATTGATTTTCGGGAGGTTCTTATAAATTGTAACTAACTAGAGTTGATTTTCTGTCTGCATCCATGCAGAGTGTTTATTATGATAGTTAATCTTTACGTAGTGCATAGTGCATAGTGCATAGTGCATACCGCTAGGGGGCTCAGTTGTGGACCCATTCATATTTTGGTGGGACATAAATAAGTGCATTCAAGGATATTTTGTTCTTGGAAACGCTAATCAGTTTAGTAATTTAATACGGTGCTAATCATTCGTTTGAACATGCATGCTCTACAAAATAATTTCATAATCATAACTGTTCATTTTATGTCATCATTCATAATTAAATCATCCTATCCCTAATCCCTAATGCTTGGAATGGTACGTTAACGTACATATGGGAGCGTAGCAATTTAGCCACTTTTGCACATTATAGGGGTGTTTATCTAGTGGCCCGTAGATTAACATTCTCACTGCATTCACATGGGGCTACTGCCAACTAATAATTAGTGTATGGATTTTGTTTTTTACCTCACTACAGGAAAATGAATTATTAGGGGCAGTCAATTAGGGGCAGATTAAAAGAATTGCATCTATTAATGAGTGTTTAGAGGTATAAATATTAATTGCCCCTATTAGTAGTATTAGGTGCATTTAAAATTGCATTAAATATTAAAGAGGGATTGGGTGGGAATATTGCCGCCAAATTTTTTTACCAAAAATGTCAGCTATCATTTTAAATAGATAGGTGGGTTATTATCCGCCCCTAGTGTTTTTATTATTAATTTTTAAGTATTTTGTGCCTAATATTATTTGTTTTAATTAAATTTCCTTTTTATTTTTGTGCCAAAATTATTTAGCTAGATGGGGAGCTTAATTTTGGAAATTTTTTTTTGGAGAATTGCCGCCTTTGGAATTGCAAAAGGGAGAGGGAGAGTTTTGTTAAAACTTCAATTCCCTCTCTTAAGTTTGCAATGAATTAAACCTAAACTAATTGGCATTTATCTCTTTAATTTCTTTAATTTATTTTTTTCAGTTTCTTCTCCTGCCCCATCATACCATCTTTGTTTATGTCGTTTCTGGCAGTTGCGTTTTTTCCCAGTTCTACTTCATCTAACTTGAACGCTCCATGGTAAGCAAAATTCTCGTTTTTTCCCAGCTCTCCTTTTATATTTTTCTATTGATGAATTGATTTAACTGACTTAGGGTTTGGTTTTGAATTGAAAGGTTGCAGAATTACCGTATGTGATTTTGAATGTGTGGTTGGCTCACAATTTTCAAAGGTATGTTCTTGAATGGTTAATTTAGGGTTTATTTTTTTTCCAGAAAATTCATTGATAATTTTAGAACTTTTGTTTTGTTTTGTTCTATTATTGTGGTTGTGTGCACTGTTTTAGTTTACTGTTTTGTTTACTGTTTTCTCCGTCCACGGAGCGTATGAATTTCCTGGAATGTAAATAGACCAAAAGAGGGAATGCAGGGATAGGAATAGGAATTATGGTACCATTGGAAGAAGGGGCGCCTGTGGGAACATCTCTACTGACAAACCATTTCAATAGTACGTGATGCAGGAACCTATGCATGTCGAATCACTTAGAAAATATATGCTAGGAGGTTGCAAGCGCACAATCGGGATTTCTTGTGAGGTCATTTCAAGGGGCTGTTGCAATGGATAAAAGCATTTTTTTGGAAAGAAACAGTCCTGAAATTCATGTCAACTCCTTGGGTTCACCTTTACATTTTAAGGTATTTTCTTTCTAATTACTTTGTGCATGGGGGTGGGAGGGGTGTCCTTAGGTTTACGGAAACAACCGGCCAATCGACGAAAAACCATTCGAGAGTTGGAGAATTTGAGAAATCAAGAATTCCCATCTTGGTTTAGGAATCATGTAAATGAATTGTATGCAAAGGGTGATGCATCGATATCACAAGATTTACGTCGGCTAGCATATGGTCCAAATATAATTGTGCAGCAATATAGAGGCTATTTGGGTAATGGTTGTCGGTTTCGAATAAAACTTGTTGATGACAACAAAAAAAATCAGAACTGTGGTGTATTTGTGGCTGCACAAACGCCGAGTTATTCTAGCCAAAGAGACCCTAATCCAGTTTTAGGTGATGTTAACTACTACGGTGTCTTAACGAATGTTTACAAACTTGAGTATCGTTTTCCTGGAGAATCTGATGCTAACGCTTGTGAAGTAGTTTTATTTGATTGTGATTGGGTCAACAATTCTGGAAAAAAGGTTGATCAATATGGTTTCACCTTAGTGAATTTCAATCGATTGTCACATACTAAAGATAAGTTTATGCTAGCATCACAAGCGATCCAAGTATTTTATGTTCCTGATCCAAAAGAAAAAGATTGGAATGTGGTGGTTAAAACACCTCCAAGGGATTTCTTTGATGTGATGGAAGATGACGATGAATCTTCAAGTCTATCGAACCCAGTAGATGATTATTATACTCCACCAAATCTTGATGACCCAACATTAGACAATGAAGAAGTTCAAATTCGGACCGATATTCGTGGGACCACAGTTAACAAGCAACTACTGTTGCTTGTTGAAGATGACTCTATAGTTGATGAGGTTGAGCTCGAGGAAGACGATGAAGAAACTGAAGATGATTCGGATGAGGAGAGTGAAGATGAAATAAATTTCTAGATTTCATATTTGAAATTTTATGAATTGTATGTTTTATGTAACTTTTTCGTACTTTATCATTCGGTATTTAACTATTAGATGAGGCCCCATGAGGAGCATTCTAATTTGGATGAGGATTATAGCTCAGACGACAGCATAGATGCTTTTGGTTTCGTACTATTTTGTGGTATTTGAATATGTTTTTATTAACTTGTTGGGAAAATTTTGATACTTTTATATTGTATTATGTACGCTTTATTAGAACATTTGCGTTATGTAATCTGAGACAAGTTTGCTACCCTTGTTTTATGTATAATATTTGATGTTAAAATTTCAATAATAATGCATTTAGCTTTAATACTATGAATTTAAATTTGGTTATTAAAATTATGAATGTAATTTTGGTAATTAAAATCAATTATAAATAATATTGACGTTTTTATTAATTTAAATTTTATTTAGAGCAAATAAATCTGCACCAAATTGTAAAAAATCAAATATAATTAAATGATATATTTAAATTTAAATAATAAAGGAGGGGCATTATTAATCGCCCCTAATTCTATAAACATCCGCACCTAATAAGTTTTCCACGCTAGATTAGCTTACGTGGCAGAAAATGTATTAGGGGCGGAAATAAGTACTTATTTGCCCCTATTTACTAATAGCAACGCCACTTTTAGGTGCAAATCTAATATCCGCCACTCCTAACTATTAGGTGCAGAAAATCTCATTATTTGCCCTTATTTTAAACTAATAGGTGCAAATATTTTGTGACACATCCCGACCCGAATGTACACGTGGACACCCAAAAGTCGAGTGTGCTGGCCGACACCACGTAGGGTGACGAAAGCCAATTTGAAATAAATAAAGGAATAAATTGAATAATTTAAGATCAAGTGTACACAAATGTACGGGCGGAAGAATTTATACAACAGCAATCGTACAAAGTACGGGATACAGAGTATATACAATACCAAGGAATTTAAACCTTCGTCATACCACCGCCTCGAACGTAGACAGCTCCAGCCACTAAACCTGGAGGGGCGCAAAAACAAAAGGGTGAGTGGGCCAATAATAGTCTTTTTGTAAAAACCTTTGTTTTCTGAAAATAGTAACCCCTCGCCGTCAAAAATCAAGTAATTGGTTGGAAAAACCGTTTCAGAAAACGTATAATACTAGTAGGTAGAAAACGAGGTAAGTACGAAAATATACTTACCATCCGAAACGGGCAGAAAGTCACCGTTCGGCAGAGAACACTTTACCCGAAGGTTCGTAAAATAAGGATCTACGGAAAACCCGTAAATCAAATAAATGCCCCCCGTGGCATCAGTGAAACTCGGTGATAACACCACAATATAAAACTATAAGATAAACGCTCGTATACACAATCACGTGAAGCTGGTGCATATGCGCATCACAACGAGTTCGAGTCGCCCATACGACCTAGAACAGGCTGGCACCTACTATGGATTCATAGTGAGCGTGTCGGTGCGTGTGAACAATCACGTGAAAGTGGTCCTGGCCCCACAATCCAAGACTACAAAATAGATGCTCGTTTAGGTATAGCAAACACACAAGTTCACACAGATATATTCTGTCATGAACAGGCTGGGTGTATAAGTAACAATACGCTCGTGTACACAATCACGTGAAGCTGGCGCATATGCGCATCACAACGAGTTCGAGTCGCCCAGGCGACCTAGAACAGGCTGGCACCTGCTATGGGTCCATAGCGAGCGTATAGGTGCGTGTGAACAATCACGTGAAGCTGGTCCTAGCCCCGGACGGTACACTAAACACCGTGTAAGCAACCTAGTTGAGCGTATGAAAACATACTACAGAATACTCTACATAAAACAAAGTGGGGTAATTTCCCTATAAGGGATGCCCTCAAACTAATCAATATATATTTGGTATTCTCGGGGCCGTACCCGAAATACCAAGCATAGCTAAAATACGTGAAATACCGAGAATACGCCACATGGGTACCAAGGTATAGAAATACCAACTTAATGGCAAACTAGGTGAACCCAAAATACGATAGAAAATTACCATATCCAAGGTTCACCCAAATACGGCTCAAAGCCGTCAGATAGGTATAAAACCCATAATCGCAAATAGGTACAAGTAGGGAATTAAAATACTTAATTCCCTAAATTCCCTAAAATAGGGCCGGTTCGATACTAGCAATACGCGTACAAGAGATACGGAAATCACCAATTTAATGGTATAATTCCCAAATGGAAATGTGGGCCCATGCCCACTAATTTCCATAGCCTACCGAAATACTGAGTCGAAACTAGTAAACCGAGTAAATACCAATTTAAAATCATTTACCAGAGTAGGCAATAAACCAAAATATAATTTCCCAAAATAAAACACATTTAATAGTAGGGAAAGGGCCCACTCACAAATACCGAAGCCGGGAAGTCCAAACGTACGTCCTCCGAGCGCCAAGGGTCGCCAAACCTATTTTGGAACACCCAAGATTAATAAGGTAATTGAAAATACGAAGAAAACGGCGTTCGGAAACCCGAAAACGGAGTTTCGGGGTCGGAAAACCCAAAACCGCCGCCGTGTGCCGTCGCACACGCCGCCACACGCTGCCATTTGGTCTCATCTATATGAGATATCACCGGTACAATGATTAAACTCATAGAGGTAACGAATTAACGAATCTATTAAACCTATCCTTTGCTTTTCTCAATTTGGAGGTCCAAAACACCTAGAAAATTAACATGCGTACTACCCCGAGGTAGTACACGTCGTCACGAGTTGCCCCGTGAAAACAGAATCGAATTTGGACCTCCCATGCGCCCTCACGCGCGGCTCAAACGAGCCAAGCCGCGGCTCCACGCGCGGCTCACGCGCGGCTCCAACGGCTGTCTCACGAGCGGCTCCACTCGCGGCTCAGCCGAGCCGATCAGCGCCGGTCTGAACCGGTTCGCTGACGTCAGCAAGGTCGGTTCGACCCGGTTTGCTGACGTCATCGCTGACGTCAGCGCCGGTCGTCTGGTCTTTTTCCGGTCGCCGCCGCCGCCGCCGGCCGCCGTTGCCGTCGCCGGAAACTGGAAAAATGACCGGGAAACTTCTAAAGCTTGTAACTCACTCATTTCTCAACCAATTTACATGAAATTTATGTCAAATTGAAGCTGGAGTTGAGAGGGACTCGAATTTACCCAAGGGGAGGCCAGAAACTGGCCTGAGATGGTTGGATTTTGAGGAAATGATCTCGGGTCCAAGTGGGCCGATTTCCAGTTCTTCATTTCTCGGCCAATCTCGACCAGGCAGGGCTCGAGCAAGGTCCCTGGGACCTTGGGGAGTTGAGTGGTGAACAACCCAGGGACTGCCGTGGTCCAAATCGACGAGAAAGCTCGTCGGGAAAGGCTCTGGTGCCTTGATCAAATTCCCAGTTTCTGGGTTTGGAAGTTTGCTCGGGTTTCTGGGTTCCTCGAAGATGAAGATGATGATGGTGATGAAGTCCACCAGTGTGAGGTCGAGCTGAGGTAGGATCGAGGGTGGTGGTAGCTCGGGGTGTCCAAGGAAATTTGGTGTGGTTTTGTTTTTGTTTTCTGCAAAGAAGAAGGAGAAGAGAGGGAGGAAGTCACGGGTCAAAGACCCAGACAGAATCCCTGGATTCGTGGGATAGGCCATATGGCCTGCTGCCAAATGGGCCCCAGCCCAAATAATTCAAGACTTGCCCAAACTGAAATACGGGAAACGTCGGAAACCAACGCCCGTAAAATATTCGTTCGGAGTCCGAACGACGTACGGCTCGCGTCTACGCGTTCGTATCGACGAGCACGTCAAGAAAATACAAGTGAATGCGTCGTACGAGTTACGACGCAAAAAGTCAACCGAAAGGTCAACCAAGGGCAAAATCGTCATTTTGCACCTCCGGGAATAAAATAATATTATTCCCGGAACGGGTTGTAACATTTTGGCCTCTACTTGTTCTTAGTTTTGTAGTGCCTCTAATAAAATGTGTGCTCTACATTAATTTATACGGTTAGAAACCGTGTGAATGACTGACCATAACATATAATTATGCATGCATTATGGCAATGCTAACATTTAGCATAAAATAATCTGAAGAATGTAGTACTCTTTTACAAATCCCGCGTTTTACATAAATTGACAGAATATGCAGTATTCTTTTAAAATCTTAAAAGAGTATGCAGAACATACGTACAATTGGTCGGGTAATAAAGTCCGCCTCCCACCCCTGTTAAAATCTTAAATTTGAAGCAAAGGGTAAAAGCTCCTTCAACTATATATCAGCTCTAGCTCTATAACGTCGAGCTCAAAAATTCACAGTATCAAGTCTGGCAATTAATTGCCAGCAAACAGCCATTCACTGCTACAATGTACCATATTTAGTTGGATTTCAAAGGATGAGTCATAAATTGGCAGAGCAATATTGCTATAGCTCTGATACCCTGTGCAAATGCCCTCACAGTTTAAAAAACGTTTGTTTGTGCAAGTTTTTCAATTGGAAAA
Organism: Gillenia trifoliata; assembly: GCA_018257905.1. Lineage (NCBI taxonomy): Eukaryota > Viridiplantae > Streptophyta > Magnoliopsida > Rosales > Rosaceae > Gillenia > Gillenia trifoliata. The sequence goes on along the minus strand of CM031083.1, from coordinate 4,620,778 downwards.
AATCAACATTTTGTGGGTTTACCAACGACCGTACGAAACTAAGTAGTTCGTAACAGGTTTCTAGCTTAGTTAGTTAAAAGTATTCTCCCTTACGCCCGAGGTCCCGAGTTCGAATCCCCCTCTCTCAATAGTCAATATCGTTTGTATAAAAAAAATTGAAAATTTTTTTTTGCAATAAAAAAGCCCTAAATATTTTGTAAGTACATTCCTAAACTCAAATGCTAATATATACAAGTATATATATATATATATATATATATATCGATTAATATACAGAATTAAATGACAAAGTCGAATTTCACAGCTGCATCCTTTATATTATAAAACAAAAATGCCTAAAAAATTTAATTATAGGTAGGTTTTTGATAAGTTAATTTACAAGTAATTATGACTCTCAATTCCTCGACAACTCCCACTATTAAGATCAAAATAGGTGTAGGGGTATGAGTAATAGTAGCATGCACAAGTTGATAATCATATATATGGTAACTACCTACTATTTGAAATGCAAAAACAAACCAGTGGATGGACGCCACGTGTCCCCGCCTACTATTTATTTCTTTTTGTATCGTTTATATATATATTGGCCTCACCCTTTCTGGTTTTCCAACATTTTTCTAGGCCAAATTAAGCTTTGAGAGATCAGATATCCTTGCTTTATAGGCTTAGAGCTACCTATCTAGCTCGGGTTTCAAATTGAATGGGGAGGTCTCCATGCTGCGAAAAGGTAGGTTTGAAAAAGGGGCCGTGGACTCCAGAAGAAGACCAAAAGCTCTTGACTTACATCGAAGAGCATAGCCATGGAAGCTGGCGAGCCTTGCCAGCAAAAGCAGGTGATTTACAATAATCCTCCACACTAAACCTAATTAACTTGTCTTAGGGTTAATAGTAAAAGAAAAGGTTATAAGACATGCACGCAGGAGATCATTCTTTTTTCTTTTTTTTTCCATGCACGTCCGTGTTAATTTTGGGTGGTTTTGTGATATAAAAATAGGGCTCCAAAGATGTGGGAAGAGCTGTCGACTGAGGTGGACTAATTACCTGAGGCCCGATATCAAAAGAGGAAAGTTCAGTTTGCAAGAAGAGCAGACCATCATTCAGCTCCATGCTCTTCTCGGAAATAGGTAAATTAATTGAACATTAACAAGTCTGGTTCTCCTAGATTTCAAATTTCATTGACCAAAAAAATAGTGGTGGTCACTCAATATTATATATCATAACCCAACAGTACAGGAAAAAATGCAATAAAAAAATTTAACGTATTTTCTTGGTCACTAGAGTCTAAAGAACCGGACTCTTAACTTTAATATCTAAATATAATTTGTAATTTGTACAGTGATCATGAGTAGATGTCATCATTGATTCCAACAGTAGTTACAGTACTATAGTACTGAATTACATATGGGGAAATGCTAGCCGTACCCGCTCAAAAGCGAGTCCAACTGGAAAAAAAATTCTAACACTTAATTGCCAACATTTTCATCTTCTCCTCTCTCTCTCTCTCTCTTTTTTTTCTCAGTTCTCTTCTTCTCCGTCCAACATCAATCTATCATAATTTTTTTTCCAATTGTCAATTCGAATTTTTCTCACATAATAGGTTTAATTCGATTTTTTTCTCCATATATCAATCACATAACAGGTTTGAATCGATTTTTTTTAGATCTCAATAAGAACAATTTTTCTGCAACTTTTTTGTTTCCAGATCTCATGGATTAACATCTTCACTAATTTTTTTTTTTCATATCTCAATAATTGAACGATTGAACAATTTTCTGCAACTTTTTCATATCTCAAAAATAAAATAAAAAAATTTTAGATATCAATTCTTTTTTTTTAAGATGTCAATTCTATTGATGCAGAAATTTTTTCAGATATCAATATGTGTTACAACTTTTAGAGAAAAGATATCTATGAGATCTGCAAACGAAAAAGAAGAGACGGACGAGGGAGAAGAAGAGATGGTGGGAGAAGGAGAACACAGAAAAAGAAAAAAAAAGAGCATAGAAATCAGGCATTAGAGGGTTAAAATGAGAAACAAAAAATAATGTCGCAACTTTTTTTGGGTTTCTCCAGCCACGTGGAAGCTACGGAGAGAGAGTCTGGGTCAGACTTGCTTATGAGCGAGTCCGGCTAGCATTCCTCTTACATATATACAATTAGAGTTTCAGTACAATTATACAATTACTCCCTGCAGTGAGCTCATTACTGTGCTTCTCAAATGCTCCCTCTCTCTCTCTCTCTCCCTCCCCTTCAGTTTAATACATCGTTCAACCCATATAACCCTAGGTGTGTATAGATATTAATTACTAATTTAGCTAATCATTTATATGTTAAGCCATGAAAAAGGATAATTAGTATGTAATTGTTAGATATGTACTCGATGATTAATTCACTGATCTCAGGTGGTCAACTATAGCAACGCATTTGCCGAAGAGGACAGACAACGAGATCAAAAACTACTGGAACACACATATCAAGAAGAGACTAACCAAGATGGGCATCAACCCGATGACTCACAAGCCGATGCACTACGAGGGCCTCGGCTCTGGCAGCGGCCATGCTAAGGACGCTGCTAACATAAGCCACATGGCGCAGTGGGAGAGCGCCAGGCTCGAAGCCGAGGCTAGACTGGGCAAGGAATCCAAGCTTGTCATCACCAACGCTAACCCTCTCCAACACCACCTCATGATCAGCAGCTCCCCCAACCCTGCTCACCAAGTAGTACAAGTCAGCAAGGTCCCGCCGGCGCTTCCGTGCCTGGATGTGCTCAAAGCATGGCAAGGGGGATGGTTGTTGACTACAAAGTCAACAATTAGAAACAACGTTAACAGTACGATGTTTTCAGGTGGTTCTATGATGGCCGTGGACGACCTTGAATCCCCGACGTCCACATTGAACTTCCCGCACGTTAATAAAGCGTTTAATCCTCCTCCCATGCAAAACATAAACAATGTTGTTCCATGCCAGTCCGCGGTGTTGCAGAACAATGATAATGTTACCTATGGTTGTACGGATGCTAGTGCTGCATGGTTTGCGGACAGTTTTAGGTCAGGGAATATTGATGAGGAGGAGAATGTGATTGTGCCAGCTGAGCTTTCAAGTATGGTCATGGAGGGTTTCACGGATGTTTTCGTTTACAACTCAGAGGATCATCAGCAGAACGCGTCACTGGGAGGAGAGATCTCTGAAAATGGAGGCGGAAACTGCGGCGGTGGCGGCTTTGAAGAGAACAGGAGTTACTGGAACAGCATACTCAATTTGGTTAATGCTTCACCGTCTGGATCGCCTGTGTTTTGACTTAGTCTAGGTAAGGTAACTGTTAGGGATCGGAGCTAGGGGTTGATGATTAGCGACTAATTAATCAAGTGTAATAAGGAGTTGTTGTGTTTAGTTTTAAATAACAAGTTATTTGATCAACCAGAAAATAACAAGTAATTTAGTTTTTGTTAATTTGTTAGTTGATTATTCGAAAAACTAAATCATTTACGACTTTATTAGAGATCATTTAAACTTAATTGACAAGGTTACACAACTAGTCAGACACTACTCAGATTAAGTTTAATAATAATAAACATGCACACAAAATAGTTCACAGATCAGATAACATGGAAAGAGCATGTAGTATTAACAGTGATACAAGTAAACATGATATATCAAATAACACACAACAATTTGGTGCCCGGAAAAACCCCTAACTGGGTTAAAAAACCGGGGGACTCCCAGGAGTTCAGTCCACTAGTGAGAAATAAGGTTCATACAAAGATAATCACAACAAGCTCAATTCCTAGACTTATTCTAAGAGCAGCTTGTACCTTTGTGCAACCTTATATTGCACCAAATGGAGTTGTCTTCAGTCTTCACAAGAGGGCAGCTTCATGCGTTGAGCTCATCATCTTGTGGCACCGAAACCAAGCATGAACCATGCAAATGATGTGAAGATGTAAAAATGAAATGCAGTTGTGGATTCAAATAATGACAAGTCAGTTTCTCTCGCCAAAAGGTTGAAGGAAGAAACTAAACGAGAATCCAAGACTAAGGTCTATATGAAGATTTGGAAAAACAAGGTTTTAGACCATGAACAATGCAAACATATTCTCAAAAGATTTGTGTGGGTTGACACAAGATTTTGATGCACAAAATATAAGTTTGCAGCTGGGTTTTCAAAAAGAAACTAAGAGGGAGCTGTTAGGCTTAAAGACACTCTCTTGAAAAATTTGATTTTTCTAACCCAAAAAACAAATGAGCTCCCTCAACCCTATTAAACCAAGAAACACCCAAAAGACACTTGTCCCATGTAAAAGCAATTTGAAATGATCAATGGTGAAAACTTAGTATCGGGAGTGTGAACAGTGTCCGAGAGCCCATGTGGGTTTTCTTAAATTGTGTGTCAATTTTTTGCGTGAAGCAGATACTCTTATTGATTAGACGATATAACTAGTCAGAAATGCATAATAAACATGACGTGAAATGTATATGCATGTACCAACCTTTCTTGAGATCATACTTGGTTCTTCAAAGGTTCAGACTTCAACGGTACCATCCTAAGTCTAATCTAATTGAAATTCATCTAAGAGCTTGTGTGAATAAATATTACAAGTTTGACAAGGAAAGCCAAAAACACATAAAACTAGACTTCACAATCATCTTCTTCGTCTCGATGCTCTAAACTCAACGGAGTTAACCGTTTGTCCAAACTCCCAGCTGTTCGACGGAAAATGCACATGGAAACCCCAAACTTTTCTGGCGATATTCTCGTCATTCCAGACCAAGGTGAGGTTTCTAACTCATTAGATTCCTCTCGTTGAGTAAAAAAAATTTCATATATCATTTGCTTCATTTGGTGGAGTTTTGATGTAGATCGATAAGCTACAGTAGCCGCGATCTTTTGAGGGAAATACAAGTCATTTTTTGAGCTTTTTCTGCGAAATCAAAGGTATACCATCATTCTACTTATCCTTAGCTTCATTTCAACATAAAGAACGTGAAATTTGGCTGAGAAATGAAGAAGTTATGAACGTTTGAAAATTTTCTAGAAATCAGCCACTTTTCCAGCGATTGTAGACGGCGGCGGGCGGTGGAGCCCTGGTGAACATGAGGTAAGGAGCGAAGGAATATTCCTTTAACTCTGTTAGGAATATTTTGTTAATGTTAACCGAAATTCCAACTTTTACCGTTAACTCTAACGGAGTCAACTGACACCATTAGTTTGATCGACTTGGGTTGACCGTGCGTGACGACTTCTATCGATGCGAGACGACTTGTGACGACGCATACTACCTAGGGGCAGTACGTGTGGTATTTTTCAGAGTGTTTCGAACATCTGAATTGAGCAAACAAGGAATATGAGTTTAATCATTATTATAGTGATATCTCATATAGGTGAGACTTATCCAGAGGACTACAGGGGCTACCCTGAACAAGGAGGTTACGACCCGGCTACTTACAGGTGAGTAAGTGGTTAGGTCTTTGTTTTGATAAATATATTATTACGTATGGTTTTCACTGCTTTCTTTAAATTGTTAGCATGACTCATATAATATATGATTGTTGGAGGTAGAACATCTGTATTATATTTGTCATACATTTATTTTATTGTTGCTCATTAATAGATGTAGAACACCCAGGTATTTGTACTCAGTCCTATAGCCAAGACTAGCCTTGACGTTCGGAGGTTCACACCCAGTATCGCTACGCAACTTTGGATCCATTGTAGGTACTAGTATGTTCTAGGTTTCACTAGGCAACTAGAACTTGTGTATGAGGCGCTTTGCACGCAACGATTAGCGTTACGACTCGTGTCGTTGTAATACTTAATGCATTCTTTTATACCTAGCCCGTCCTCGTAGCTTATCTACTTTGGCTTGTGTGTTTACATATGGGTGAGCAATGCAGTTTTGTTTTCAAGCAATCCAATATGGTTTTTACCACTGATTTTGGGGAGTACCCGCATTACTATTATAGTATTTTGAGAACCATACCAGAGAATATGACGTATTTTCAGAAACTATACATGTTTTCCAACGAGAGGATAATATGCTTTTGAAAACAAAGGTTTTATCAAACTTTACTTTTTGACCCACTCACCTTTTACGTTTTGCGCCCTTTCAGGATTTAGTAGCGGTCTTCAGTACCGGTGAGACGAGACACATTTTGGCTAATTGGTGGTTCTGACAGCTTTTTCGAAAAAAGTAGGATTCGTTCCTACCCTTAGTTATTAGTCTTATGTTTTGTATATCCGTCCTCACGAGGATGTGAATGTTTTATATTCTCTGCACTTTTGTCACGCCCCAGACCTGGGGTTGGTAGGAAAAATAATAAATATAACCCTGCACCCGGCGTGCGAGCTAAAAGTAAAAATAAGAATAAAAATGAACTTCTATTATATAAAGAACCCCAAAAATCCTTACAGGTGTACAAAAATAATAAAACTCTCAAATCCTTAAATCCTTCGTCTAACGCAAACTCCGCTCGTCTAGCCCTGTCTTGCCAAATAATTCATCTGTAAAATAAAAGGGTGAGGGGTGAGCAACAACCACCGTCGCCTAGTGAATAGAATATGTAATATGCAGTCAAGCGTGCCATTTTACAGACGCTAGAAAAATAGTATAATTATATCCCAACATTTACCACATATCATGTCATCTCACATCATCCCTTCACATGTTGGTTATCCTTCATAATATGCAGCTCACCATGTGACCCCTAAATTGGTCATTCTGCCCTAATGTCCCCGTGTGCCTTACATTTATCCCTCAGATAACCCAACACTGAAGATCTCATGCTCCATGAACAATGTCAAGTAATTCCACATCAAATGTTTATATACGCATCGAAGGCAAGTACACAACATCAAACATGCTTGATTTGAAAATAGATCGAGATTTGTAAATAGAATAAATCACATGATAACTCATGATTTTCAGTTATCAGAAAATAAAAATGTTTTGAACACATTACATAAACCACTCACCTCGATGAATAACTAAAACCTCGGCAAGACAAGCCCACTGACAATCTCCACACAACCATCTCGCTAACCCTAAACTCTCTCTCTCTCTCATGCAACGTATTGCAGGAATATGTATGAACGAAAAGTGTGAAGTGAGATGCTATTTATAGGTGCCCAAAGTCAGCATAACAAGAGCCACCTCATGCTCAAGCTATTGCCGCCACCAAGCTAAGAATCCACGTACCTTCACCCTTCCTAATTCAACACCTCATATAATAACTTTCCACCAAGCAAACTCAACTGCTAATGTGGCAGCTAACGTTGTGAAGTAGATTCGGATGAAATGGGAAACCGACACATGGCTAGAGTTCAATCTATTTCCACGGAAAGATATGTGTAAAACGATGGAGCTTTGGTTAGTAACTATAAGGAGTGGTCTTCATAAAATGGTGATTGTAAATCCCTACTTTTCTGCATGCATGCATGCATATATATATATATATATATATATATATATATATATATAATAAATTATGAAAATATTTCAAATATAAATACGATAAATTTATATACTTTTCAAAATACGGGTCTTTACAACTATTTACTATGCTCTGACTGTTATGCACTTGAAATAATGGGTTTTGCCCATCACCGCACTCTTTACTTCGGCTTCCAACTCTAATTTATTCACTTTTCTCAATCACATGCATAATTGGCTTTCGTCATTTAGCATGTGTCGACCAGCACTTCCCAACACCTAGAGTGTCAGAATCAGGATGTGTCAATAATACATGCTTAATTAATGTCACAAAAATAATATTTTACGTATAAATGTAGGTAAATTATTTTACACACACACGCATATATATAATTAAAAAAAACATACATAATATATGTAAAAGTTCATGCAAAATAATTTACCTACAAAATAAAGAAATGTTATTTGAATTCAAAATTAATTTGCCTATATTTTACATAAAAATATAGGTCAATTATTTGCATATAAAATAATGTTACATGAAAAATAATTTATCTGCAAAAATAAATAACATGCTAATTATAAATAAATTTATATATAGGTAAATTAGTTAGTACAAAAATAGAGACACGTTATTTGATTAAAAATTAATTTAACTATATTTTGGATAAAAAGTATAGGTAAATTATTTGCCTATTATAAATTTATAATTATGAAGTCAACTCTTGAAAGAATACAGTTTTTCACTCCCACAAATAGTGCACCTACTATTTCAAGTGTAAAATGTTAAATTGCTTCATAACATAATTAGGGTATTGTGGCATAAGTTGTAAATAATTTGTAATAATCTGTTACTTATTTTCCCACAAGTTTGAATTTTGGGTTTTATTTGGATGTTTAAAGATAAATGAGTAAGTTTAGGAAATAAGAGTTACAAGGGCATATATCTAAAGAACCCATTTCTTTTTAACAAATACTACAAAATTATTTAACTTCATCATCTTACTATTTTATTTTTAAATACAGTAAAATGTTGGGACCAAATCAAATTTATAACTATTTAAGGATGTTATTACTTAATAGAAGTGCAACTACAAAAATTATTTTTTGACTTAGTCATTCTTAGTGAAAGTTATATGGATACAAACAACTACATTAGTAGTTTGAGCATGTCAATTTCTAAAATGTAGGTACATACCACTCTCTATACAAACATCCAAAAGTCCAAATTATTTTAATTTAGAGAGAGAAGACAGAAAACTCAGAAAAAGCCCAGGCACAAGTCACACTTAGACCATCAGACAAAACCCGACTCTCTCTTCTCTCCCTCGCCCAAGGTCTTTTCCCACAAACCCTAGCCCTCAGCTGCCGGCCTCTCCTCTTGGTTTAGGTCGGTGGCAACTCTTAGATTTACTTTTTCTTCAACTTTCTACTTTCCTTACCTTCTTTGTTTTCCTTGCTTTCAATTTGACCCTTGGGTCTGGTGATTTTGTTTCTGAGTGAATTTCACCTTGTTTTGAGCTTTGTCTCAGTTTTTTGCAGTTCTCGTCTCAGATCCGGGAATCATGCTTTGTTCCACTCCAATTGTTCTTCCTAGTCGTGAGTCACAGTCCACTGGCCTCTTCTACTCGACTCATCGAGTGTTTCCTCCATGGATCTCATTTGGAGACATGTTTTGGGTTTGGGTGGCTCTTAGAGTGCAATTAACACTATTTGGTAGGATTATGGGAGCGCTTATAATGCGGGTGGCTTGTCCACCCCTATTTTTAGTTCATCCAATTGGTTCGTTGGTTCTTCTTTCCGGCAGCGGAGGTGCGGCTATTTGGGTGGAGGCGGATGGTCCATTTTTTTAGATCTAGGGTTTTATGTTTTAAGGTTGCTATGAGATCTCCTATTGGGAAAAATCTTGAGTGGTACGTACCATTTAATGGTATGACTATTGAATGGTCCAGATTAATAATGAATCTTAATCATTTAACAGTACGTATCATTCAATGGTACGTATTACTGAAGTTTGACCCCTCATTTTGGGCCTTTTTCCTTATATTTCTTACTTGGTTGTTTTTAGCGGCGGAGTCAGAGTTAGAGCAGGTCCACCACTGCCAATTGCTGGGGGGGGAGTTTGTTTGGGCTGGAGAAGGAAAATTGACTGGATGGGTGTGGAGCTCGGGCTCCAACCCGTTGGAAAATTGACAGCCCAAGCCACCGAGGTGGCTTACGTCAGGCTGACATCAGCCTGGCGTCAGCCATGCGGTTTAAAAAAATTTGCATGAGGCGCGTCGCCGACAGGACTGCAGAGGTGGGGCCCGCTGTCGGCCACTCAGAATCCGAACGTTGGGGGAAGCCACGTGGCTTCCCCTGGACAGTGCGATCTCAACGGCTCTTTAATTTGAGCCGTTGGATCTGCAACGGTAATAAAAAAAAAAGATTTAATCTCAACCGTTGGATCTCAGATCAACGGTTGACATTAATTCCTTTAAAAATTTAAAAAAAAGTTTTTAAATTTAGAAAAGTTACCATTGTGACACGTGGCACAATCTGGAGCGTTGAAATTCATTTTTTTTTTTAAATCCAACGGCAAAGATTAATTAAGGGAATAAAAAATTGTAAAAAATCTGTAAAACTCGAGAAATTTTTTTTTTTAAATTTGTAAATTTTTTCTTTTACTTTTCTATAAATACCTTGGCAATTTCATCTACCTTACACCACAATTTCATATTTTCTCAACATCTTTCAAGCTTTCACCTATCTTTCTCTCAAAGTTTCAATCCATTTTTGAAGAAGAATAAGAAGACATTGTAAAAGAAGGAAACAAAAACTATGAATAATGATAGGGATTTTGGTGAAGAATGAAGCAGAAAGTATGAATGGTGGTGTGAGATTTCTGAGGATGGATGGTGGATTATATGGAGGATTCAGAAAGGATTAGGTTGTTGATAATGCCACGTGGCATGCTGTCATTCGTTAAAAATTGGGTGGAAATCTTACTCGAAATGTGTAATCGGGATGTGACACGTGGCATGCCATCATTCGTTAAAAATCCGGTGGAAATCTTTACTCGAAATGTGTAATCGGGTTGTGACACGTGGCATGCCGTCAATCGTTAAAAATCCGAATATTTTATAAATAAATAAAAAATACAAATATTTTATTGTTATTAATTTTTCGGATAATGACACGTGGCGCAACGAAAACAATTAAAAATCTAATCCGAAATTACAAATAAAAATTATTATGTATTATTTAATGAGTATAAATAATACTAATATTTAATTGCCAATTGCCATGGCAATTTAATTGTAGGGGTGGAGATGAAAAAAGCAATTGCCAGGGGAATACACTGTTCATTAGGGCAGTTACTGTTCATTTGGGGTGGATTGAATAGTGATTACCTGGGGGAAAGTGGATAGGGGTGGAGTTACTCTTATACGTGATTGGGGGTCTTTCACAACTATATATAAAAATATAGAAATATATACATGACAGGGGGCCTTTCACAACTATATATAAAAATATAAAAATATATAGTGTATGTAAAACAAATTAAACTCAGAGCAGAGTAATTGGAGAAATCTATAAAAGACCCTCTTAAATTTAGTGAAGAGAATAAAAAACATTTATAAAATATACAAAGAAATTTGTTTTGATAGAAAAATAAGAAGAGAAGAGGAGAGCTAGCGGGAGTCCCTTTAGAGCACTTCCACCCGTTTATGGAGGGCAAGGGCAAGTGATTGCCCTTCGAAAATAGTACTTGCCTTTGTGCAACTCCACCCGTTGAGCAAAGGCAAGGGTAAGGAAAAATATTCTTTTTAAAAAAAAAATTTTGGCCTTAGCCGGGGCTTGTGTCTAATTCAAATAATTTATTAAAAATAAACAAACAAAACCATAATTATAAATAAATAAACAAAGCATTACAACATAATAATTAATTAAAAATAAACAACAATAATTAATTTTTTTTTTTAAAACATTATTCGTCATCCCTTGGAATCCAATTGGTGGTGCTAGGTTTGTCGACCCTCATCTCATTTCCGTTGATCGGGTCATGAGTTACACACACCCAAGCCTCTAGTAAGGCAATATCTTCGGCGATCGACCAATTTGCCTTCTCACTCATAATTTTTTTTTTTTTTTGTAAAACAAGGATTTGGAAGAGAGAAAACAAATATAATTGATGTAGGAAAAAAAATATTGAGTTGTAGTGTGAGGAATGAAGAAGATGATTGAGGGTATTTATACAAAATAAAAAAATAATTTTTTTTTAAAAAATAAAATAATTTTTTAACGGTCGGATTAATCCTGTCCGTCCATTTTAAAAAAAAAAATTTGATCCAAATCACCAGATTGTGCCACGTGGCCAACTGTAAGATTTATTTATTTTTTTTACCATTGGAAATCCAACGGTCTATATTAAGTAGCCGTTGGAGATCCAATGGGCAGCATCGTGCCACGTCACAGAGCCTTTGGCTCTCGCTGGCATCACCGACAGCAGGTGGGTCCCACCGACAGTATTCTGTTGGTCACTCTCCCTCACGCGCGCGTGCTGTGCACGCGCCTGATTTAAAAAAAATAAAACAGCTTGCTGACATCAGCAAGCCCGAAGGAAACTGCTCAGGCACAAATTGCTCGGGCTTGAGGTTGGGCTTGGTTGGGCCCACCTCTTGCCCTTTGCAAAATGGTCCTGTGGAGGTGCAAATTTTGGTTGGTAGGGCAATTGGCGCAATTGGACTATGGGTGCACATGCTCTTAGATGAGAGAATGAATTTAATAGTGAGTTGCTTTTTCTATTCAAACTCTCTTTCCAAACTCACCGCTTTATAAAACAGCAATACCAAAGCATTTAAAATAAAATATAAAGACTTAATGACGTCGATCGTTTACTTCATCTTCTCCCATAAGATTCATGTCTCTGCAAATGAAAGTTGAGGTTGCTCATGAATTTCATATACACCTTTAACACGAGTCAGGATGGCCCTGAAACTATTCTGGTCTCTTGGTGGCTCCGCCCCTGGTTGTTTTGAATTATCTTTGGACTTTTCTAACCTTATATTAGTTTTCATTTAATGAAATTAGCTATGTTTGACCCAAAAAAAGGGCACTGGAAAAGGGAGATATCTAGTCTCTAATAGCTAGTGTATGTATCTAGATACAAAAAACTAAATAATGTAGTGTTGCACACTTTAATTTCAAAATTTTCATGCCTATAAACTGTAAACATGTTTGAGAAGTTAGAAACATTTTGGTTGTAATAACAAAAAAGTGTCCATGTTAATGAGTTATTACGTACTTCCAAGCTCAAAAACATGACATTAGCCCTAATGAATAAAATATTGTCCTAGACAACTTTAGAAAAATATTTTATTTCATCTTAAATTTTTATTTGTGACATTTCATATTTATAGAGTTATTGATAATTACTATGTAGAGGCAAGTTTCTTAACACGGAACTTAGGAAAATTATTACTATTTACAATGTGGAGTTTATTCTTATATATAACTGGCCCAAATTGGAACTAAAAATTTTTTATGACTAGATAAAGGTAATTCATATATATAGTTTTTGTGTAGTTGAATCTATTCATTGTGAAACTAGTTTCAGGCGAGCCTGATGTGCACGGTAGATTAGGATATCGACGGGATAAATTGTCGATTATGGGTGATTTGGGCTGGAGATCAATGAATTAGATAAGATGACTAGCAAAAGGGGTAATTGGGATGATTGAGTTATGGGGATTAGTTTATATTATAAAGCTTCCGGACCACCACTGCAGTGGTAAAATGCATGGTATGAGACGTGCATGTCTGATTATTTTATTATATAAATTAACGGGTTGGGTAAATGAAGTTAAGCTGCATTCATGAAATATCATTTATATTGTTGATATTTGAGAACATGTTATAATTGAATTATGTGTTGCATGACACTTTGTTTAGCCTTGAAAATTATCCTTGATGAGACTTATGTCCCTACTAAGTTGTGGTTTCACTCACCCTTTACATTTTAGACCTTGTAGATTTGGAACGAGAAATACAGGGTCTAGACGAGTTGGGGTTGTGTCAGATGTGGGATTTGAGAATTTTATTTACTTATGTACACTTGTAAGGATTGTCATAGTTCTTTATAAGAGTGGAATATATTTCCAAACCCGTATTTCGTTTCATCGCTTTTATTTTTATTTTCACTCACTCTCCGAGCTCGAAGTTATTTTTTTCACCGATCCTAAGTCCATGGCGTAACACATACAATGTTAGGGTCCACTTTTGTTACTAAGTATGTAAGTAATTTATCAGTTTTGTGGTGTCTAAATATTACTATTCTAAGTAAAATTTGTTATAAATAATAACCACATCATAAAAAGGAACTTGTTATTAGCACTTCAATTTTGATACAATGATATATTTACACTAAGGGGTGGTGAAATAAATTAGTAACAAACTCATATTGAATGTTTATTCTTTTCTCAAATGAGGAATATATATAGTACAAGGATTTACTTACAAGGAAAATCAGGAGAATAAATCTATCCTAATTACAAAGAACTAAATAGAAAATACAATATTCTAATTACAAAAAATTAATACAGAAATGTCAACTCACACCAATCCAAATCAGCAAAATCCAGCCACAAAACGACCGAAATAAAACCCTAGAAAACTAGGGAAAACAAACGGGCTTGCCAAAAAGCAAGGAAAAACAGTGAATGGTTTTGTATTTTGGTAACTTTAACAATAAGATACAATAGTCATTAAAATAAGAAAAATTTGTGGGTGTCCAAAGATAAAAAATGGGTGTACAAAGAACCACTCATTTAGGAATTCTATTGCTAATCCATAATGTCGCATTTAGTACTTAGAATTGGATTCGATTAGATAATTAACTATATTTAAAAGTATTTTAAAGAAAGAAATAGAGGATAACTTTCAATTTTTGTCCAAGTTGAAAGTAAAAAAAAGATTAATCATGCAATTGAAAGGGATAAGTTCATTCTTGACTAGTCCATCCAATTCAACTTGAATATAAATGAAGAATCCAATCCAATCCTAAGCACTAAGCGTGGCCAGAGTAATTAAATATTAAGGGTATGTTTGAACCATAAAGTTTGATTTATGTATTACCTAGAGAATCACTTTCAAGTTATTTTACCAATTGATTTTTTATTATCTGAAAGCGTTTTTAGCCCCTTCTAAAAACAGTTCCAGACAAACTTAAAATTTAGTTGAAACTTCACAGCTTATACTCATTGAACCTATCCTTTATGTACATATGATTTGGTTTGATTTAGTGCAAATAGCAGTCATATTCAAAGTGCGTGAACTTTGTAATTACAAACTCACAACCCAAATGAGAAACAACAGATTCAAACTTCAACGATTGATTGATTCATTAGATCTAAAATCCCACACTGATAGTAACAAAAGTATAACAATGAACACATACCAATCTCACAAATGGAAACCTGCCCATCTTCTAAACCTCCCAACATCACTCCCTTCTGAAACTGCCATTCCAATCCCAGTCCTCCCCCCATCCCCAACACCTCTATAATACAACCTCCACTCATCTTCTTCCCCATCCATCTGAACCAAACATGGAGATCCAACCCCTTTGTTATCCCACCCACCTTCCTCAGATGCCTCTAGTACCACCCCGTCTCCAATCCTTGTCCAATCCTTCAACCCATCTTTGGACACAGCCAATCCAATCCCCCTCCCTCCATCTGCACAAACACCTTCATATGCCATCAAATAATCTCCATCTTTCTTGTTCCTCACCACACATGGATTCATTGCTCCCATCTCATCCAACCCTCCACTTCTTCCTCCCCCAATTATTTTCCCCAACTTCACCCACTTAATCCCATCCCTTGATCTTGCAATCCCAATTGAATAAACCCCATTTGCCAAATCAAATGAATGGTAATACATTCTAAGATCACCACTCTCATGATAAACAACACGAGGAGCTGCAACAAAAGAAGAATCCCACTCTTCCTGCAATCCCACATCGAAAAGCGCCCCGCTGTGATGCTCCCCTTCAATCCTTGCCCAATGCCTCCCATCCTGACTAATTGCCAGTCCAGGCAATGACTTCAAAATCTTCCCAGCATTCCCACCATTTTTTATCCTTTCCGAATTGCAACGATCGGAAGAAATATCTGCCTCCTCAGCGCTGTAGCCAGTGTAATAGAGCCAGTAAACAGCACTGGAAGCTCTGACCTTTGAGCTGGACATGACCACCACCTCAGAGGGCCTAATGCTCTGGGTGTCAAACGCCCACCAATCTTTCCCGCAATTGATCACCGCTCCCACGTCCTGGCTCGACTGAACCGGTCCTCCGCCTCTTTCCCAATGAACCCCATTGCTCGAAACTGCTAATCCAATCGAATCCGAACCCTCCGAATTCGAACTTCCATAGTACCACATGTACCACCTCTCTTCCTCGTCACCCAGAAACCTCTTGACAACTGGTGACCCGACTTCTGCGCTATCCCACGAACCTTCCGGACCCAAATCGAATATCAATCCTTTGGTGTTAGAAGAAGTTGATGATGGTATATGAGAAAAGATTGCATCTTTCGAAGAGGGTTTTGATGGGTTCGTGGGGTTTGAATTTAAATTGGGTTCAACGGTCGAATTTTGTGGTTTCTCGTTGTCGGCGGTGTCGGTGTCTGGCTTTGTGGAGCAGCGAGGGAGCAGAGGAATAGCTCTGTTTCTGGGGTTAGAGTTTGGGAGATAAAGAGTGTTAATTTTTGGGTTAGAGTTAGGAATCGAAGAGATTAAGGTAGTCGGGGTAGATTTTCTTTGGGTGACTGGAGTTCCTAGGAAGTTAACGGCTTTCATTGTTATAGCAGAAGCTGCTGCGGCATCCATGGCTGCTCGCAGAAGGAGGAGCTCTGAGATATTAGATTGGGTGATGTACGAGGTGTGACCAATCAAGTGACGACACGTTAGCAAAATTGAGAGGCTCTGAGTTCACAGTAGTGAAAGAGAGAAGGGAGAGACTGAGTCAGAGGGATGGTTGAGGCAGACAAATTTCAGTTTAAAGTTTGGAATTTTAATAAGCTCCTCTCTCCTCTGTTTTTCAGATAAGTACAGTGAAAGTGTAGGAGTAAGCTACACTGCTCGCAAGCATTGAATGCTCACACCGATCTCACCATTAAAAGGAGGGAGGAGGGAGGAGAGAGGGAGGAATGAGGGTGAGATGGATGTAAGCATTCGATGCTTGCGAGCACTGTAGCCAGTCCCGAAAGTGTAATGTGAAGAATCATCTTGATCTTTCATCGGTCTTCCTCGCAGAAACAGTGAAATGATAAGTTACAGTGGATGCTACTAGTTTATATTGTTTGTCTAGCAGTGAACTCATGTGTGCACAAATCAAATATTTATTAAAAATATTTATAAAAAAAAAGCGAGAAAAGCAAGATGTTCTTCCACCATGGTTATAAGGAAGGTATATCATGGAGCAATCTTTTTGACTCCTTTTTCCACAAGCATTTCTCAAGGATCACTTTCTGTTTACATGCTAAGAATATCGGTTTGAAACAACGAGCAAAGTGTTCTTCCAGCTTCCATCTACAGGGAAAAAAAAAGTGTTATTTCAGCCAATAAAATAAGGACAATACTTAGGTACTCACTAGTGAGTGCTCCATATACTCACTTTAATGATTTGGTCCAATAATATTTTAACACATATTTTATTGTTTTAAAAAATAAAACATATGCTATTTAACTTTTCTTGGGCTTTTAAAAGTAAGGAACACATGTCATCTTTTGATTGAGCCAAATCAGAAAGTGAGTATATAGGATACTCACTAGTGAGTACCCAAGTATTATCCATAAAATAATGTCAGATCATAAATAGTATGTTACATAAATTTTTCTTGAAAGACATCAACATTTATGTAATCAAAGTATTTAGGATTGCAGATGACGTTTTACCGTAATGGTGAAAATTAATAATGTCTACGCACTCTGATGCGGGTTCGAATCCCATCAATTTCCCTCTCCCTTAATATTTAATAATTTAATCCACTAACAATTATCGTTTGTCAAAAAAATTAGTATTTAGGATACAAAAATGAACTAACACGTTGAGTATACTAGTCAACTAGTCAACTTCTCAATATGCTTATCGATATTAATTGAGTATACGAGTCAACTAATTAGAATGTATTTTCTCTTGGTAAATCATACATTACTCTCTTATAACTTAAGCCAATTTGATCAATTACAACACCAACATTTCCAAAATGTACAAAGGCAAATGTCCATACCAAAAACTGGAAATTCTCTTCCATACATTTCTTTTATGTATGAACAGTTAAAATTTAATTAAATCGTAACCATTCAACCGTTAGTCCAATTTCTTGATAAAGGCTCGGAAGCCCAGCTAAAATAATTCAAACAAAATATGGGCCCATTCTTTTTTACCCAACAGAAACAGGACTCCTCTTTATAAGGCCCAAACTAATAGGGGCAAATCGTTAATATGTCACAAATTGGAGGGCAAATCCCAAACAAGCACTTCTCTCTAGTCTCCAAAAATCTCCAAAGTCCAGGCCGTCGTCTTGGCACCAAGGGAGAGCATATCCTCAGTCACAGTTGAACTGAAACCCAAAACCCAGAAGAACACTCCGACCTCCAATCGGTAAGAATTAAGATTTAAATTGTTAAAAATATTTATGGGTTTTGTTAATTTGTATGTTAATTTTGATTAAACAGTAATTTTTTAGTTTAAATTAGTCAAAGAGATGGGGAAGGACGCGAAGGCAGGAGGAAAGGGGAAGGGAAAGGCGGCGGGTGGCAGCGAAGACGGTGGCGCCAAAGGAAAAGGAAAATCCGGGAAGGCCGCCGACGGGCTCGGCACCTGCACTTATGTGAAAGCAAGGCACATACTTTGTGAAAAGCAAGGCAAAATAAACGAAGCCTACAAGAAGCTGCAGGACGGGTGGCTCGAAAACGGCGACAAAGTCCCTCCGCCGGAGTTCGCGAAGCTGGCGGCGGAGTACTCCGAGTGCCCGTCGGGGAAGAAAGGCGGGGATCTTGGGTGGTTCCCTCGCGGGAAGATGGCAGGCCCTTTTCAGGATGTGGCTTTCGCTACTCCAATTGGGGCAACCAGTGCGCCATTCAAATCGACGTATGTGTTTCCAAAGTTTCAATCTTTCTGTTTTTTATGTGCTACCCTTTTTGGCTGATTGGTTAGATTAATCCTGTCACCTGTTTACGTAGCTGATTAGAAATAGAAATACGTGTGTTGTTTGATGATGGATTGGATTGGATTGGATTGGATTGATTATAGCCAATAAACCCATGTTTTAGGTCACATCAGATTGCTTGTTGATTGTGGTTGGCTGAAATTCTTGTCGCTCATTTCATATTTATCAATATCTAAGATGTCATAGTATTAGGAAATATTCGCATTTCTTGAAACAAAACTAAAACCTTCTCGTTAATCGGCACTAAACATGCAACGAAACACATTTTAGTGTCCCTTTAGTGCCGTCCTATTGTCGATTTAGTGTTCCATTATCCTTTCATTTTGCTTCTGGATTAGATGCTTTAAGATGCCGTAAAGTTTGAACTGTGATATTATATACTTGTGCAGAGTTTAGCGACACAGTTGGCTCATATTTTGTTGTTGTTTGGATACTTGTGCAGGCATGGTTACCACATTATCTTGTGCGAAGGCAGAAAGAACTAAGACAGACCTTTGATTTTCTGATGGAGCAAGTCTGCAACTTTGGCCATATGTATGAGTTTTCGAGTTAGATACTGCTTTGATATTTTGGGCTTTATGTTTAATGACTGGTGAATGCTTACTCTCCCTCTCTCTCTCTCTCTCGACTTCTTTGTTTAATAATATTTCTATATTTTTCCATCAAGGCAAATGAAGAATTCCAGTTCAGTTACACGATTGAGAAACATGTTTATGGTAACTTTCGTTTAGGTAAAATGGCAAGTAAAAGAACTTTGTTGCATTAGAATTTTCCATACTGAATGTTGACTGTGAGTTAAACTGTAGTTGTGATGGCGCGAGGAAAAGCATCCCTTTAACTTGAAATGCAATGACATTGATCGATTTTCAATTTTCAATATGAGGAGTTTAAGAACGTCAGGGACCATTGAAAACCATGTCCAAATAGGACCTATGAATTTGCCAATTTACGACATCGGTATGAATTTGCCAATTTTGTACTATCCAGACTCAAGTTTGATACATAAACTCACTCAAAGATTCGCAGAGGATCTTCTTTGTAATTTTTTTAAAAGAAAAAGGGACATACGAAGGAAAAAATCGACTATATTTAAGAAAAACAGCTACAACTGATCATGAGATTCATGACTATCAACTAGCTTAAGTCCCCAGCTCATATCCTCACAATGTCTCACATGAGGCACAAGTGCACCCGTATCTACTCCTTTCTTTGCCTTGCAGTCATAAAACGATGGAGCATGGAAGCACGGCTCCATCGACATAACCCGACCGCAAGGCGGATCCGGCATTGTCTGATTCTCCGGCTTGTACAGAATCCACGGTTTAAGACCTCCAAGACCTTGAGCCACGTACCCGAAAGTCGACCATGCACTTGTAACCAACACATCACACAAACTGAGAAGGTACATTTCAGCCCAAGCTTTCCGGTCGTGCAGATTCTTATCCGTCTGCTGATGCCCTTCGTGGCTCGGCTGGAAAACCCCGATTATGTCCCCATTCACAGTCGGATGTTCCCAGTACATATTCCTCACATCCTCAGAGTACCCTGAGGTCAAAGAAGTAATTAAAACCGACTTAAGTTTCGGCATTCCTGATGCAGCTGTGACGATTGGTTTCTTCACTTCCACCTGAGGCAGCAGTTTCTCCTTGAAAGCACAGGCATAAATTTGGTTCATCACATGCCGAAGGGGGCTAGGCCCGGCCTCAAAAGTTCGAACTTGAATGCCGATTCTCTCATCTGCCTTTGCTAAGTAAGCTTGGTAGTACCTTGTGATCAGCCCCCATACATGATTTGAAGGGTGGAAAAGATACCTACCCAAGTGGTGGAAAACAGTTTCCTTTTCCGGG
This sequence comes from Gillenia trifoliata, assembly GCA_018257905.1. Classification (NCBI taxonomy): domain Eukaryota; kingdom Viridiplantae; phylum Streptophyta; class Magnoliopsida; order Rosales; family Rosaceae; genus Gillenia; species Gillenia trifoliata. Next base: position 4,600,288 of record CM031083.1, on the reverse strand, counting down.
AAAAGCTTTTCGAGCTCTTGCTCGAAAGAGGGCATCAAGAAAAGCGATGGAACAAAGTAGTTATCTGTTCTCATAATCAGCCAAGGCACTTTCTCGATCAGACCTTGTTCTTCATCGCAGAAAAAGAGCTTATCTTGATCATCATAATCATGCGCCAGATGAAGATACAAAAATGATGGCGAAGCATTCGCCATCTTATTATTCTTCGATTTCAGAATGTTTCCGTAGCAATGAGGAGATTTCTGATCAAACGCGTCGAATCGATCCTTAACGGGAAAGTTTTTAGGCAAGAGCCATGAGTTTTCAGGGAAGGGCTCGCAGAAGAGGTCGGCCATGTCCTTTCCAGGGTCGACAAGAAGGACTCTGTTTGTGAGCAGGGCATAGAGGAAAGCAGAGGATATGGTGAGTATCTTGTTTCCCAAGCCACTGTAAGATATCCAAATCACATACTTGCACTCTTCTGAACTGTCAACGCTGGTGCTAGGGCTACCGGACTTGAGTTGCTCTAGGGTTTTCTTGTAGGGTTTTGTGTGGGGTCCACATTTCTTGTGGAGATCTTCGTAACTTCTCAGTCTGGAGAGAAGATGAGAAGATGGTTTGTGGGGTGAAATTTTTCTGTATAAATTGGATTGATACCTGCTGAAGCACGAGGCTTCATCAAATCCCGGAGCAATTAGTCCATCGTGTAGCTTATCTTTGGGCATGTGAGTATGATCTGAGAAACCATCTTCTGTAAAATCAGAGCAAAATAATTAGAAAGATTAAAATTTGATGGTGACCCAATTCCACACCAGTCCCAAATTACCAATATTGCATGTAGGAAAAATAAAAAGGTACGACTTTGACGTAAGTGATTTTCGCACAATGATTAAAAAGATCAAATTTTGATCGTAACCCAATTCCCCACGAGACCCGAATTACCAATCTTGCATGCAGAAAAGCTAAAATTACGAATTTCAACGTATGAAATTCATTGTTCTACTTTCCCTGCATTTTTCTGAGTAACCAAACAAAAAGTAAGGCTGTCTGAACAATACTGAATCTTGAATATGTTACCTGAGCTGGACGATGATGATGTGTCATTTGGAACGAGTCTTTCGATAATTCTGGCGTCAGCAAACCCTTTGATTCGATCGGTAGGCGGGTTTCGAAGAACGAGAGAGAGGGTGACGAGAACTGGGAGAGAGACCAACAGAGCAGCCAATAGCTTGGTCAAATTCATCGGAGTGATCAGCCCGGATTTCGACGGGGCGACCCGAGCGGCGGAGACGGGTTTATTACGGCCTGCGGGGTTCGGTTGCGGTGAAAGTCGCCTCCTGCTCTTGGATTCTCTCAGATCCATTCATAAATTATGATATCTCGATTGGATTCGAGCATGCCATGGTTATCTCTCTCTGTTTATTTTTCATTAAATGAGTGCAGATACACAGAGAGAGAGAGAGAGAGAGAGGTGGACGTGGATTCTGGGAAGTAGGAAGAGTCTCTGTAAATGTTTCGGGTTGGTGGTTAAGGTCGTAGAAATGAGTGGGTTTCGTTTTCATCAGTCCAAACGTGGCACGGCGGCACTGGCAGGCGGATTTCGTACGCGCGTTATTTTGGTTGAAATTTATTATTACTATTTTTTTAATACAGTTGAACTTTGTTATGTGACTAATAAGTAAATTTACGCCAAATATTTAACAAAAACTAAAGTCTACCAATAATGGAATTAATTATGTGAGGCCCCAATCGAAATTATCAACAATGGGGGTTAGTGATAATAACAGTTTAGTCCTTGTTTTTGATAAATTGGGAACAATTAGCCTTATGGTCATTTTAGATGAGAGAGACCATAAAGCGTCACGAAAGTACTTAGTTTGATTCTATTAAGAATTCACTATAAAGAATTAGACTGAAGAGTCGAAAATGACAAGATGCAATATATTTGAGAGAGCATTCAAATATCAATATGTCATTTGAAAGTCATTTTGTTTAGTGCATTTGTACTGTTTGGGTAGTTTATTGGTAAAGATATTTGAAGAAAGTTGAAATTTTATCATAAAACCAATTGGCAATATGGGAAGTAACTCAACTACTTATAAAACACATGCAAAGTTTCTTTTTTCCCGATGTGTGATTCACACTCTGTCACATCCCGGACCAGCTCCGCCGTAGCACAATATTGTCCGCTTTGGGCCACGCCCTCACGGTTTTGTTTTTGGGAACTTACGAGCAACTTCCCATTGGGTCACCCATCGTGGGATTGCTCTAGCCCAAACTCGCTTAACTTCGGGGTTCCGATGGAATCCGAAGCGAGTGAGCTCGCAAAATGCCTCGTGCTAATTGGAGGTGGGCATGTACATATAAGGCACATCACCCCCTCTCCGTTGGTCGATGTGGAATATCTCATACTCTCAACAATAGGATCCACCATAAAACCAATTAGCAATATGAGGAATAACTCAATTACTTACAAGAATACGCAGAGTTCCTCGTCCATTCATTCTCAACAGTACCGTGAAGTGCTATTGACGGTCTCTAGCAAATTAGCCTCAGAATCTACGCAGCAGAGCGTCACCAAATGTAGAAATCTGTAATCTCATTGATCATTAAAAAAATATTTAGAACAAGTCTTCTAGAATATGGGCTTCTCTAAGACCTTCGTATGGTCAAAGAACTGGATGAAGATCCGTGTGCAGGGGGACGAAACACGTGGTCTTGGACTCCTTGAGATAGAATTTTTCTTTTTTCTTTGAAACGATTGTTGATAAAAAAAAAAAAAAATTCGACTATTTCGCTCACACAGCTACAAACGGATGATGTGATTCATGACTATCAACTAGCTTAAGTCCCCATACGACATCATCACAGTGTCTCACATGAGGCACAATTGCACCTGTATCAACTTCTTTCTTTGCCTTGCAGTCATAAAATGGGGGAGCATAAGCAAGGCTCCATCGTCCTGACCCGACCGCAAGGCGGATCTTGCGTCGTCTGATTCTCCGGCTTGTGCATAATCCATGGTTTAAGATCTCCAATACCTTGAGCCACGTACCCGAAAGTCGACCATGCACTTGTGACCAACACATCACACTCACAGAGACTGAGCAGATACATTTCTGCCCAAGCTTTCCGGTCGTGCAGATTCTCATCCGTCTGCGGTTGCTCTTCATGGCTAGGCTGGAAACCCCCGATTATGTCCCCGTTCACAGTTGGATGTTCCCAGTACATGTTCCTCACAATATCAGAGTACCCTGAGGTCCCTGATGGAGCTGCGTCGATTATTGGTTTCTTCCTTTCTACCTGAGGCAGCCGTTTCTCTTTGAAAACACACGCATAAATTTGGTTCATCACATGCGGAAAGGGACTAGGCGCCGATTCAAAAGTTCGAACTTGAATCCCAATCCTCTCATCTGCCTTTGCAAAGTAAGCTTGGTAGTTCCTTGTGATCATCCCCCGTAGATAATTTGAAGGGTGGAAAAGATACCTACCCAAGTGGTGGAACACAGTTTCCTTTTCGGGGAAGAGCTTTTCGAGTTCTTGCTCGAAAGATGGCAACAAGAAAAGCGATGGAACGAAGTAGTTGCTTGATCTCATGACCAACCATGGCACTTTCTTACTACGAATTTGTTCTTCGTCATAGGAAAAAAGTTTGTCTTGATCATCATAATCATGAACCAGATGGAGATACAGAAAAGATTCTGGTGAAGTGTTCAAAATGTGCTTCTTCTTTTTCAAAATGTTCCCATGACAATGGGGAGATTTCTGATCAAGCGCGTCGAATCGATATTTTAAGGGGAAGTCATTAGGCAACAGCCATGAGTTTTCAGGGAAGGGCTCACAGAAGAGGCCAGCCATGTCCTTTCCAGGGTCGACAAGAAGGGATCACATGGTGAGTATCTTGTTCCCCAAGCCACTGTAAGATATCCAAACCACATACTTGCACTCTGATGAACTATCAGCGCTAGTGCTGCTAGGGTTACTGCTGGACTTGAGTTGTTCTAGGGTTTTGTTGTAGAGTTTGGTGCGGGGTCCACATTTTTTGTGAAGATCTTCATAACTTCTGAGTCTGGAGAGAAGAGGAGAGGACGGTTTGTGTGGTGAAATCTTTCTATATAAATTGGATTGGTACCTACTCAAGCAAGACCCTTCATCAAATCCAGGAGCAAGTAGTCCATCATGTAGCTTATCTTTGGGCATGTGGGTATGGTTAGAAAAATCATCCTCTTCACATAGCAATTGAAAACAAGAAAGAAAGTAAGAAAGTGAGCGGAATATATATGATTAAGGCTTAATTAGGGTTCAGGGTTTGGTTAAGACTTAATAGTAAAAATTCCCCCTGAATTATCAAGAAAGTATCACTTTATCCCCTACATTTGCAACCGAATCACCTTCTTCCTTGTCTTTTAACCGTAAACTTCGTTCATTGTCCGTTAACTTTCGCTCTATGATATCAACATGATATTAATAATATGGAGGACACATATTGACGACAAGTGGAGTATCCTTAATCAAAAGTTAACGAGAAACATACATTCAGTAAAAGTCCAGTAAAAGCAGAGCGACACTTGCGCTATTGTACAGGGCTGCGCATACGGAAAACTAATCCTACCAAATCACCAATCTTGCATGCAAGAAAAGTAACGATTACGAATCAACCTGAATTTCGATGGGATGGCACAAGTGGCGGAGATGGGTTTATGAGAGAGAGAGAGAGAGAGAGAGAGAGAGAGGTGGAGGTGGACTGTGGAGTGTGGAAGTGGGAAGACGGTCTCTCTGTTTCGAAGTTGGTAAATATTATAAGGACAATACTTGGGTACTCACTAGGGAGTACCCTATATACTCACTTTTTGATTTGGCCCAATTAAAAGATGACATGTGTTCTTTATGTTTAAAAGCCCAAGAAAAATTAAATAGCATATATTTTATTTTTTAAAACAATAAAATATGTGTTAAAATGTTATTGGGCCAAATCATTAAAGTGAGTATATGGGGTACTCACTAGTGAGTACCTAAGTATTATCCATATTATAAGGTGATAGAAATGAGCGGGGTTTCGTTTCGTCTTTCAACAGTAAAAACGCGGCAGGTTTCGTACGCAGGAATAATGAAATGTGGTCCATTTATGCCAAATATTTAACAAAACATGACTCTTGTTACCTAACTACAACGGGTTGATACAATGGAAAGCGAGTAAAGATGTAAAATTTCTAAATTTGATTTCAAACTCTCACGCATGTATTTTTTAGGCCATCGACTCTGCTTTGATAAATTATATGATTGGGGGGCCAAAAGTCGATGCTATCGCATGTGGTATCGAGATTGCATGAAAAGGGAAATTAGTCTACCAATATGCGGTGGGATACCCTATATATATATTGTTATTATTTGGAAGTAGGTCTTCTTACTTTCTTCCTAATGATAATTTGACGTTTGGATGAAGTTTTGTGATTTTGGGGACTGATTACAATACTTATATATATTTAATACAATTATCATTTGACAGTCAAATGTATTTTATGTGAAAAGATGTATTTAATACAACCACTGTATAACCGTTGAGATATTAATTGTATTAAATACATGTAAGTATTGTAATAAAATGTGTGATGTTGATGGTATATTTGAATAGAATGTTACGATCCGCAACCTTGGGCTGATATGAAGCTGAAAACAAGTAGACACCGAATAATCTGGGCCAGGCTACTACCACCCAGTCTTCTATAATATCATAGAGAGGCCCATCTATGAAATAATGAAATTGGAACGCAAAGCCCATCAGCTACCAGTGCCTCTCTAATAAACTGAGTCGTAGCAAATGGCAGTTGAAGATGACGGCGGAGGGAACGTCACCACCATCAAACGCGGCGGCCTCGATTTCGGGCATATTCAAAAAATTAAAATTTACACAATTAGGCTGGCAGCTAGGATTTTCAGGGAATATTTCCCAATCATACTGGAGAATGTAATAAGCATATTAGCATTAATTAAATCAAAAGATTAAAGCTAAGCGACAGAGATTAACAAAGATTAACGATCACCAAGGGAACAGGACAAAAGAATGCGTAATCGACGATTTGGGATTTATCCAATCCGAGTTTTAAAGCTTACAGATTTAGTGAAATTACAATTCCCCCCGAACACGCAACGCAGAAGAAAAAAAAAATAGTAGTGAGCAGGAATTTGAGCAAAAACCCACCGCACCATCAATGTATCATCTCTTTCGCCAGAAGTTTCAGGCTTCAATGGTGACGCGTGTAAAAACTGTTTTTTTTTTCCCCGCATTCTGAAGTGTCATTTGCGTGCGTTGCACTCCAACCCAGCAGAGTCCGGACCCAGCTAATAAATACGACTTCCATTCACTCAGTGAGGTTAGATTTTGGGAAATTGGAGCATGTAGGATAAAAGTCACGGGACTGCATGTAAATATGTTAAGCCTATTGCCCACTACGCGTTTGTATATTTTACTCAATGAATTTTGTTTTATGCACATACATATTGAAGCTGCAGAATAACTAACTGGACTCGGCGTGGCACACTGGCACTTTTGTTTCTTACTACTTCAAGACGAAGAAAAGAAAGAGGAGCTCAAATGGCGGTTTCGGTGGAGATGGGTCTCTGAGGAAAAAAACCCATTTTTTTTCTTCATTAGTTTCCATTTGGTTTAGTAAAACAAGGTAATCTATACATTAATTTATGCATTTTACAGTAAACCCAGTTGCCTTCTTCATTGATATGGCCAATGCATGAGTGCAATCTAAAGCGAATTACTGCATTAAACCCATAATTACATGTATTACCGAAGCTAATGATTGCATTAAGGTCATCCTCTCATTGGGTTTTTTTTTTTGCTTAACAGTGTTTAATCCGTAGTTCATTGCTCAATCTTCTCTTAAATTTTCTTGGTTTTGGTTTTGGATATTGCTTTTATTTGCAGGGAATTGGAGTTCAGGACTTGGAGGAGCTGAAAGTTCAGAACTTTAAACTTTGTATGTAATCATAAGAATTTACTTGCAACCGAAGTTCAAGATGAAATTCGGGAAAGATTTCAAGAAACAAATGGTACCTGAGTGGGCAGAAGCCTACATGGATTACAATGGTCTCAAGAGGATACTAAGGGAGCTCAGAGAATACAAGCGAAAGAAGCACTCCGTAACACCCTCCAAAGACTTTGAGCAGAGACGTTCTCCCCCTGACAGAACAATCAGTGGGATTGAGCTACAATCTGGCAGTCTCTGCAGTAATGGAGATATCGAGGACCAAGTAATCGATGTCAACACATTGCACGGAGACGGTTGCAGAGAGGTTTACAAGACCAAGTTTCTGAGGCAATCCGAAGAGGGAGGAGATATTGAGGTGACATTCTTCCGAAAACTCGATCAAGAGCTCAACAAAGTCAATACCTTTTATAAGGATAAAGTGAAGGAGGTGAAGCAAGAAGCAAATAATCTGGATAAGCAAATGGAGGCTTTGGTTGCACTGAGGATAAAGGTGAAGAATCCAGCTCAATACGGCTCTAATTCAAAGAGACATAACAATTCTGCAGTGCACCTGACAAGTAATAAGTCAAGTGCAGCTGACAATTTAGGTAAACGCAGAAATATGATAATTTTTTGTTATATGTGCATATATATATAATACATGCAAGCATCTCAATAGATGATACACTTAATTAAGAGTGGTTAATTAAGAAGCTTTGATTGATGATCACAATAATCATCTAATTAATTCTTACAAATTAGAATTTCCTGCCAAATGTGCAGGAAATGAGCCTACTGGTTTGACATCTGGAATGCAAGTAAATGAGGAGCATCGGAGAGAGCCAAGCACCGGTGGTTCAGAAGTCAATCCGACCCATGTCAAGAATTCTAGTACTGTTGGAAGAGAGGTATTGAAAACCCATACCCAGAAAGAAGATCCTATGGAGGTTCTTGAGCATGTGAGGATTACCAATACGCTTGAATCTCCAATATCGACCATAAAAGGCGTTTTCAAGGACTCTAGGGAAGAAGAGTTGAGCTTTGATAAAGAGGAGCTGAAGAGAGTGGAAGAACGTTTAAGAGTTGCGTTCATTCAATTTTACCATCAGCTTCAACTGCTAAAGCACTACAGGTGATAAATAGTAATTGCGTCAGCATGCCTTCCACTTTGGATACATGGTCTTGCATTTTGGGTTGTCACTCTGTATTATGTACTTATACTTTTGCAATGGATGAACCAGTTTTATGAACCTCTCAGCATTTTCGAAGATTATGAAAAAGTATGAGAAGGTAGAACATACATTTCAAACCTAACTGTGTCAGAATTTTGAGTTCCATATTCTCAATATGAATTTAAGCAAAGTGCTGTGATGAAATATCCATTCTAATAACACAGATCGCATCAAGAAGAGCGGCCAGATCATACATGCTAATAGTAGACAACTCTAATCTCGGCAGTTCTGATAAGGTTTGTCAGATGTATTTGTTGTTCTTCTATTGTTAATCATTTCAGCATTCAGAATTCAATTGCTTTGTTGATATCATTTCTTCCTGTCAACATGTTGAAGAGGTGGGATATTTTTAAGTTATCAGTTCATTTTCATTTCTTATAGGTCACTAATCTGTTGGAGAGAGTGGAGACTACCTTCATACATAAATTTTCAAACTCAAATCGCAGGGAAGGTATGAATTCACTGAGGCCAAAAGCAAAAACAGAAAAGCATGGTGTAACATTTTTCTCCGGTAAGAGTAGTAACAGTGCGAATTAACCTCTTTGCTCCACCTTTTTTCTAGAAATATACCGTTGCAACATGTATGCTTTGTGCAAGTAATATGAAAAGAAGATTTCTATCAGCGTCATGGAGTCTCCATTGATTAATTCCTAGCTATCTGTTAAAAAAAATTAATTCCTATTTCATTCTAACTTTCAGGTTTCTTTTCTGGCTGCTCAATTGCGCTACTGCTAGCTATTGTTTTAAGAGTGGAAGCTCGAAAACTAATGGATAAGGAGGAGGGTGCAGAGTACATCGAAAACATTTTCCCACTTTACAGGTAACTGCTAACCGTCTGGTATTCAACTATGAAAGGTTATCCTATTCATTTGACCTGTCTAATATGCAAGTGGGTTTTCTTGCAGTTTATTTGGATACATCACTCTACATATGCTCATGTATGCTGCAGATATATACTTCTGGAGGCGTTATCGGGTCAACTATGCCTTTATATTTGGCTTCAAGAAAGGAACAGAGCTGGGTTACCATGAAGTTTTCCTCCTTACCACTGGTCTTGCAGTACTTTCATTGGGTGGTTTCCTGGCAAACTTACACTTGAACTTGGACTTGAGTACTGAAAAATACAAGACAGTGACTGAATTGGTTCCTTTGGGCTTACTTGTTGTAAGTTTTTGAAGTGCTAGAGTATCTTGTGCGGAGTCCTTTGAACTTGATTATCCCAATTGATTTCTACATGACCTTTTCCATGAACTTTAGCCTGGTGCCTTGCAAATGATATGTGTTACCTTTCTCTGTGCAGTTGGTCCTTGCCATCACCTTCTGCCCTTTCAAAATTATATACCATTCCAGTCGTTTCTTCTTCATTCGATCGTTATTACGCTGCATATGCGCCCCTCTTTACCCGGTAATGCATGGGAAAACAATTTGAATATAAAGAAGTAGACAGTATAGCTAAATAGCGTGATTTCTTGATTTATTTTTATTTGCAGGAGACATTTCCAGACTTTTTCTTGGCAGATCAGCTTACAAGCCAGGTTTAAAAGCCCCCTTAAAACTTTATTGGTATTAAATAGTAAATACTCCCGACTCTCTTTTGAGTAGGGTCTTTGCTTTTGTTTGATCTCAGGTGCAAGCCTTGAGGAGTTTTGTGTTGTACGTTTGCTACTATGGTTTGGGAGAATACTCAAGGAGGCAAAGCAAATGCCATAGTCATGGTCTCTACAATACGTTATATTTCATTATTGCTGTCATACCATTTTGGATGCGCTTCCTACAGGTCTCATTATATGTTTCACTTTCTAGTATGTTCAAAGGCGTGTGCTACTCTTATTCACGATGAAAATGGATATGGAGATAGTATCACTTGTATTCTAGCTTATAATTTTCGTATATTCTCCGGAAGATCATGTCTTCTGTGTGGAAAGATGCACTTACAGATAGCATATCTTGTCTTGCAGTGCTTTCGTCGATTCTGTGATGAGAAGGATGAGAAGTACATTTGCAATGGTTTAAAGTACTTATCAACAATTGTTGCGGTTCTTATACGAACTGTTTATGAAATGAAAAAGGGAAAGACCTCCTGGATGGTGTTAGCTTTGATTAGCTCAGCTGTTGCAACGACAATGAATACGTATTGGGACATTGTAATAGACTGGGGCCTTCTGCGAAAGACATCAAAGAACAAGTATTTGAGAGATAGACTTCTAGTTTCACACAAGACTGTATACATTGCAGCCATGGTAAGGTTTAAGTGACTGAATTCGAGAGTGATGGGGTTTTATGTTACAATTTCTACTATTAATTCACAATATGTTTATGGGAATCCATTACAGGTTTTGAATGTAGTATTGAGACTTGCTTGGATGCAGTTGGTGTTGGAATTTAAATTGCGTACCGTTCATAAAATGACAATAACAACAGTCATCGCCTTCCTAGAGGTCATTCGTCGTGGCATTTGGAGCTTCTTCAGGTATTTTTTCTCATGAAATTCAACATTGAGGCTTTTTTTTACAATTTCTGTCTTTCAGTCGTTGCATCCTTTAAGTAGCTTATGCTTGAGAGATTAACGGGTACAATTTAATCAGGTTAGAGAACGAGCACTTGAACAATGTAGGGCAGTACCGTGCTTTCAAGTCAGTCCCTCTTCCTTTCAGTTACTACGATGAGGACGCTGACAAGGATGACTAAACATGACGCAGTCTCGCTCCATTCATGCACCCGAGTATAATGAAGCAACAAACCAAGAACAAACGTATGATCTGTGGTTAATTGTATATATGGAATTGCCTTGTTCACCCTGAACAAAATTCTCTGGTTCTGGTTTGTAAGAAATTGTATATAACGAAAAGTTTATATTCGCGAGTGCATCAACTTGTCGATCTGTTAATTAGTCGCAGGAGTATAATTTGGTCAAGGCAATTACATTACGTAAAATGTCACAAATTCCATTTACAAATTTCTCAAAAAATCAAAGAATAAAAGAACTACTGATGCAACTCTGCATTCAGCAATAAATGCAGGGAAAAGAGGGAGAAAAAAGAAAGAAAAGTTGCAGCAGCTTGTAGACAATTTGAGATGTTTGCGATTTGCTTTGCCTACTCATGTTTGCCTTGGTCTTCATCATAGTTGAAGGGCAGCGGCACTGACTTGAATGCTCTGTACTTTCCGACATTGTTCAGATGCTCGTTCTCCAACCGGAAAAAATTCCATATCCCTCGACGAATTATCTCCAAGCTCGCCACAACCGAGATCATCGTCTGTCCATGCATGAAGGAGACACTGAAATTCAAAACTGTCTGCAGCCAGGCAAATCTCAGCAGCACATTCAACACCTGCAGTGTTTTGTCACACAAATCAGTCAGAAAATTTTATGCATTGCATTAATCGATAGTAAAACTAACACTGTCGGACTGGACTGTGAATCTGAACCATTGATCAAGAGCACTCACCATGGCTACGAAGTACACACTTTTGTAAGGGACCAAGAGTTTGTCTCTCAACCATCGATTCTTGGAGCGGCGTTGCAGAAGTCCCCAGTCCACAACAAGATCCCAGTATGTTCCATAGATAGCTGCAACAATTGAGAAAAACCCAGCAAGAATTTTCCAGTTCACGTCGTTGCTAAGAGGGTAGGCTATCCTCATGCTAAGGGCTACTATGGCGAGGAAATATTTCAGTCCATTGTAACCTTGCATTGGATCTTTCTCTTCAACCAAACGGCGGATGCACTGAAGGAGACGGGACCAATATGGAATGCATGCAACGATGAAAGTGAAAGTTTTGAAGACGTCATCTGATCTGCAAGTTGTGTTTCTGACTTTGTAGTCTCCCCGGCCATAGTAGCAAATGTAGAATTGCAGACTTCTTAAGGCTTGCACCTGGCTAGTTAACTGATCTGCCAAGAAGAAATCCGGGAGTGTGACCTGTCAAGGAATCCAAACTTTTATTACGACGTCCAACCGAGTTAAAATTTTCAGTTTTAAAATCTAGGTGTCTGCAGTGGAATTTTACCTTATAGAGAGGAGCACAGATGCAGTGGAACACACAAACCAGGAAGAAGTAGCGACTCGAGCGATATATGATGTTGAAGGGGCATAGTAATATCACAATCACAAGCTGCATAAGAAGAATTTAGTTCAGTGTATAATCTCTACAAGCGTGATGAGCCAATGCAGCTGAAATCAAATAGTTCAACTCATGATATGATCTTACCAGGAGCAAGAAGAGCGGGAGAAGTTCGGTTAGCGCTTTGTAATCTTTGGTTTTCGGGTCCATCTCCATGTCAAGATTTGAGAGCACAGAGGCTAGTGCTAGCGTTGCCAGACCAAAACTCAGAAGGAGGACCTCTCTGTATCCCAGCTCGGTTCCTTGCTTGAAACCGAATATGAAAGAGTAATTGACTCTGAACCGCCGCCAAAAGTATATATTTCCGGCATACATAAGCATGTGCAGAACCATGAATCCGAACAAGCTGCAACGAAGATTAACATGTCATGAAAAATTCGGTATTATCCCTTTTTTCGGAAACTTGGAACCAAGAATAGAAAAGCATAGGGTTAGTTACCTGTATAGGGGAAACATGTTGTCCATGTATTGAGTTCTCCCCGGCTCATCCATAATTTTTCGAGCACGAAAGATCAAAACAAGGGCTAATATGAGAGCAGCTGTACAGCCAGCAAAGCAACCTGAAGGTTTTCGAGTAAACAGATTCAGACGAAAGAAATTGATGCCGAAATTGTCCTTGTTCAGTGAAAGAAATTTTACTATACTGATTCAGCTAGAGGCCTTACCCATGGCGAATGTTATCCTGTGTCTTTCCACCTTCGGTTTTGGCCTCAAGACCGCCATTCCCTTTTGGCGATTTGAGTTCGAGAAGTGCTTGATGAATGTTGTTTCAACCCTCTCTATAAGCTTGGTAACCTGCAGTAGTGGCAAATGCCATGAAGAACTTAAAACCATGAACAGAAACTCATAATTTTTCCTCTCTTTAGCGTCACGCATGAAGAATCCTCACCTCGTCGGAGCTGCCAAGGTACGAGTTATCCACCATGTTCATGTAAGACTTTGATGCCTCTCTCGAAGCCACCTTATCGTATTTCTTCATGATCTTCGAGAAAGCCAACGTATTCAAAAATCTGTTTCATTCGCGGATAAAAAAGTTAGCTTCACAGTCAAGAAGCAGAAGGAAAACCAACCAAATAAGGTGCCCCAAAGTCGTTTACCCGTAGCTCTTCAGAAGCCGAAGCTTCTGGTAAAATTCAACGAAAGCGCCCCTGAGCTGTTCTTCAACTTTGTTGAGATTAACCCTGCTGAACTTGAGCTCCGTATGCGGAGCCACGTTGAGGAAGCCTTTGATGGTGGAACGCGGCGTCTCAACCGTGTGATTCATTGTCACATGGTCTAGTATATCCAGTGGCGCAGGCCTAGTGCTTCTCCCGCTCTCCGACTTCTTCACTTCCATCTCAACGTCTCCACTCTTTTTGTCATCCTTTTCTTCGTCACCAGAACTGTTTGATCCGATCTCTTCAATGGCATCCATAGCCAGTACCCGCCCTGCTCGCAAATCACAATGTTAGACGACGCAATCTTAGACATAAAAACAATATTAGCCCAGCGAAGCATTTAAAATTAAGAATTTTTTTCGAAGTTTAAGGCATGTTCAAGTGTCTGCTTCTGAAAGAACTAAAAGCATTTTTTACTATGTTCGGTAAAAAAGTGTTTTTGGGTCATAAAATCGTTTTTGAAAAAGCACCTGCTAGGAGCATCCTTAGCAATTAGTGCTTCCAATTTCAATAAAATTTCAACATGTTTTTAAGCACTTCTAGCAAAGCAAATGTGCTTATGAGTATACTTACTGCTTGCTCTGGCACCGCGTGGGGTGGCGGCAGCCAATGCAGCTGTAGACGTGGCAACATCGGAAGCAAGGCGAGTCATCTCCCCCGACCAATCAAACGTTCTCTGAGGGTTCTCCACTTTGATCCGAAACGCAATCAAAGCGTCCATTTGCTTGTTAAGAACTGCAGCTTCCTTCATCACCTCGTCAACCTTCGACCTATAAAACTTGTCAACTTTATTGAACTCATCGTCAAGCCTCTTGAAGTACTCCAGCTCCTGAACTCCGCCTTCCTCCGCCGCCATCAGAAACGTCGTCTGGTAGCTGTCGGCGCCGTTTTCGTTCACGGAGTTGACAAGAATGGCCTGGCTCTCGATGTCGCCGGGGAAAGTGGAGGACGGGTTGCTGGGTTGCTGGGTGTGTCTGCTTCTCGTGAGACCGCTGAAGGCTCTGTACAACGTGAGCCTCCGCTTTAGGCCGTGGCTGCGGAGCGTGGCGGCGGCCGGTGGATCGGGGTTGTTTCTTTGCTTGGAGAGCTGGATTTCTTTTAAGAGGGATTTTAGATAGTCGTAATTCATGTACGCATCTTTCCATTCCGGCACCATTTGTGCCGAAAATTCCTTCCCAAACTTCATATCCGAAAAGGTGAAGTAAAATTTTGTTTTCAGTTTTCAGTTTTGAGCATCTAAAAAACAAAAACGTAGGTTTTCAAATTGGTGCTTAATTATATTGCTGTGCATACAATAAGAGAGGAGCAAAGAGTGAGGGAGAAGGATATCAATGAGGTGAGCTTTCTAAATTAAATGCAAGGGCAACAACTCCTTTATGCTATTTTTTTATTGGGTTTGCGGGGGTTGAAAATTTGTGGAAAGGAAGTTTCAAAATATGAGTGAGTCAAAAGGACGCGAGAAGCGACTGCGTCCATTCTAAAAGAGAAGTTAGGTTAACCAGATAGCTGAGGAGAGTGAGCTTCACTGTTGCATCAGCCTTCTTTTTTCTATTCCCCTTCTTTGAATAGTCTGACGCTAACATTACATATAATTAGAGTCGATGTGGTCGCTGCAGCAGTCGCGGTTGACGTAGCCATGGGAGACTTTCCACTTTTGTACGGAGTGCGGGGGGACCATTCACCTTTTCATTTGTAATTTGAACAAAACAAATGTGTATAATTTCTATAACAATGTTTGGCTGCTGCCAATTCAGCAGCTGCTGTTGACAATCAATTTCGTGTGGACACGTGTTCAAGTTTTTTTTTTTTAATTTTTTTAATCAAAATTTGAACACGTGTCCACACGAGATTGATTGTCAGCAGCAGCTGCTGCTGAATTGGCAGCAGCCAAGTATTGTTCTAATTTCTATGTAGTTTCTTTCCACGCTCTCCTCCAAAAGCTCCTTTTTGGCGACATTTCTTGTAGAAAATAATAAGTAAAAATATAAACGGGTTTTTAATGTGGCATGAAGTAGGACCCATTTCTTATTTAAATGTAAGCCATGTGAGCAAAAATAAGAATAAAAAATTTTAGTTTGTAAAATTAATTAACCTAAGTATAAAAAAATCTCAAAGCCTCTACCCTTCCTCTCCCATAAGCCCCTTTCCCCTCGCCCACCAGCGCCATCTCCCACCCACCCACCCTTCCCCCCTTCCTCTGTCTTCTCTGGTTAATTCCATCTTGAATAATCTGGATTTATTTATTCTTGATGATTTCACACATAGCAGTCACAGCGGAGGAGACCTGGGAGGTGGTGGGTGACGTTAATTTATTGTGGTACACAGCGACTCGGCATTTTCGAAATCCCGAAAACGGAGGGCAACTTGAAATCCAAGTTGTGGTTGGATGTTAAAGACAATGTTACGGTGATGGTATTGCCGAAATTTCGAAAGCAGTACCGAGAGCATTACTTTTGAGGTCAAACTTGGAGATTAACCTAGACAACAATGCCATGTCGTCGGTTGCTACCACAACCATATCTCACGTGCATTCCGCCTTGATTTGAGCAGACATGGGGAAGAGAGGATGGTACTGGTGCGAAAGAAAGAAACATGGGAAGATGGTAGATTTTGTTGGAGAACAATTCAGAAATAAATAAAATAACAGAATTTGAAAATACTTTATTTATATAATACTTGCTTACTAAAATGAAATAACAAGAATAAATACAGAAAAAATTAAATGATACTAACTTGATTGATCACAGGTAGAGGCTAGCGTAAAAGCTATGTCCTTCGAACAGTATTTCCGTCCCACTCTTGTGCTTGTGGTTCTACAACGTCTGCTCGACCAGGATACAACTACCTAACTCTACAACCCGCACTAGATTATAGAATTCTAGCGAATTGTGTTTGTGTGTTTACTCTCTGGAAATTCCTACAGAAGTGAAGGAAGGAATGGAAAAAGATATCCAGATGAAACTGAGGACATGGATTATATATAGGCTCTTTCATACCTCTTCAAATACCTTTTGGATGTATCTGAAGCTATACAACTCTTTGAAGAGTTGTGTCTTTTAATTAAAACGTTTTAATTAAAATTTAATTCGGAAATTAAAAAACTAATTGATCAGATTAGTTTTAATTCACATAATCATCAAGCCCCAAGGCCCTTGTCTTGATTAATTAATATTAATTAATATTAATTAATCTTATTATTATGGTATAATCATCAAGCCTAATCCACATAATTTTGAGGCCCAAACCTCAATCCTCATTCCATTTGGCCCAAGCCCTAACTACTTTTGTAGAGGGAAGAAGATATATAAAGTGTGTTGAAAATTTGGTTTTCACCAATGTGGGACAAGGAGTCTCAAAACTCCAACAGATTTTTTATTTATTTTTTATTACATGGCATACATTTAAGTAAGAAGTGAGTCCCACATCATGTCACATCAATCTTTTAACAGAATTGTTGACAGAGTTTGACGGTAGGAGATAATGTGAGATACAATTTTAATTGAACTGAATTGTTGATAGAATTTGACGTCAGGAAATAATGTGAGATACAATTTGAATTTTAAGGTGTTAAGTAAGAAAACTTAAATTTTATGTAGCAAAGTGAAAATGAAAGTGAGTTTCAAGAGCATTAACGTAAATAAGCCAAACGAAAAACTTGTCGGGTGCATGCGTGACCTCGTGATTTGAGTAAAATATTCAGAGAGCCGCCAACAAACGTTGATGGCATGAATTATTTGACCGTCAAAAAGGACGAAACAGGCAGAGGCACGTTTGAAGATTCTTCAACTTCAAAAATGGTTCCCTCCCTCCCTTTACTTGTAAATGAGAAAACAGAAAAATTAATTATTATTTGGAAGTAACTGTGGAAAACATAAAACATACGAGTTGACGACAATTACGATGTGATCAAGTTTAATAAACTAATAAACCAATAAACCTATCTTCGTTTTCACACCATGACCATGCCATGCAGCCAATCTGGTTTGAGTTGTCAATTTATTATCGTGGCTGGCAGCTCCCCAGTAGTACTACTTTGTACGAAAATGAAATGCAGCTGGGATATCTATTTAATTAATCTTTTATTTTTGGGGTCAAATTTAGTAAACCATTTTTTTTATGTATTTGTTCTATGCCAACTTTCTAGAGGTTCACGACTTTACATCCCAAAATTATTCAACTTGTTATTCAATTAAATTTTTAATTAGCATTGGCCTTTAGCTAAGTATTAATTAGATTATGATATGTGTTTGATCAAATAAATAAAACCCTATCTACTTTTGTTGACGAGAGCTGTTTTCGGCACTTCCAAAATTTCAAGCACTCCTCTTACATTTTTAATTAATCTATTATGATTTTCTTAGTGAGATTTCCAATTTTACCCTTCTATTGCTTTTATTGTCCATAAAATCTTTGAAACCTCATTAATTATAAATTTGCTAACATAAATTAATATAAATTGGTGGGACTGCTTGGTTTAGAATTGGGACTGATTTTGCTGGTCAAAAAAAGTGTTGGGATTTCTGTTATTTTTTTTTTTTCCAGATTTGCTGTGGGACAGTTGCAAACTACCAAAGCAAAGTTTATAAACGAGCATCTTTCTTCCTTCTTTTCAACAAAACAAAATTGTTGCTAAGCAAAGGCAACAAATAATCTTTCTTAAATACAACCTAAAAATTCTGCACTTGTGACTATCATAATTCATTAAAGATTTTAATTTCTTCTTCAACATAATAACAAGGAATTTCAATCATACGTGGAATAGTCTCATGTTCTTTTTCTAGAATTTCTAGCATGTCAATTCTAGGTTAAACAAACCACCACGAGGTGGCTCAGTGGTTGGGGCAAATTTCAGGTCCGTATTCATCGCAGCTTGTCCTGGGTACGATTCTTGGTGATGGTGAATCATACGATGGTGCCCAAGAGGAGGCTTCAATGCCTCTGTGAGTTTTTCTAGCCCCCGAAAGGGTGGACTGTCATGGCTTGGCCACCAGCTAACCCCCATTTTAAAAGAAAAAAAAAACTATAGATTAAACAATTCACATAAACTAAACATAGCACCCAAACAATCTTAAAAAAAGTAGCTCCACCTATGATTAGTCCTGATGATCTTCCAAAAACACAAAACCGCAATCATAACAATTTTTTTCAAGTGCTCGGTATTTAAGCAGATACTTTACGTGTCATAAAATAAGTGGAAAGACACAGAAAAATATATCATTTTCACTACTTATATTATAACATGTGGAATACCCCTTGAATACCCAATACTTGAAAAAATCTCTCCATATATAATTGTTCATCCATGACTTACCCAAAAAAAGACGAACGAAGTTTCAAATTTTGGTTACTAAAAGCAAAGCATATGTGAAGAAAGATGGTGAAATTGAAGATTTGGAAACTATTTTTAGCTGTGTGCATTACCAAAATTTACCAAAGATGCAAAGCCCATGAAGACGAACATAAGACTTCTAAGAGCCCAATAAAGTCTACTAGCTTTAAGGGGCCTAAAATCCGAAAAAGTTTGTCCACGTATTCAATCTGTTAAGCCATATATAGCCCATTTACCATTGATAACCCAACACAAAAACCAATTTTTCAAAATATTTTTATTTTTTCAACTAAATTTGCCTTCTCTTGCCCTAAACCTAAATTTGAAACTATAATTTATACAGTAGCTTGATGTAGCAATATGGGGTCATAATTAGCACTTCGATCTGTTTGTATTCATTTCTAATTGAGAAGTTTTAGATTCTAAATTTGTTCACGAGTTACATTTTGTTCCATCAATTTGAATAATAAATCATTTAACTCCATTAATTTGAGCATAAATTCTGTGAATTAAAACAGTCTTAATTGAACCCTGATCATTTAGGGCACGTTTGACATCCCGTATATATATCGGATAATACTAAATTAATACGAATCAGGTGTTTGGTGTTCTATGTATAATTTTAGTACGGAATTTATTTTATCCGGGCCCACCACTTTAGTTCACCTAACTCCCGCTTATTAATCTGACCCAAAACTTGTGTATAATTTTAGTCGGACGGGAAAACACGCTCGCTCTCTCCACCCCTCTCGCATCGTTCGCAAGACCCACCGTTGCTGTCGTTCAGCCTCGTCTGAATCTCAGATTCTTCTTCTTCTTCTCTTCTATGTTCCGTCCTCCTTATTTTTCTTGCAATTTTCTTTCAATTGATTAAATCTAATTATTGTTTTCTCACCAATTTTTCAATTGATTGAATCGCCGACGCTATCGAACCATCCCCTTGGCAGTTGGTTCTGAGAGAAAATAGGTGGGTAGTTCTGATATCGTCGACGACAGAGCCTCAACCTCAGCAGCAGCAGTAGCTGCGGAAGTATCCGTTAACATGTTTAGAAATTCTGATATTTTTTATGAATTCCTTGATTTACAATATTGGAAATTTTGAAATGATTGGAATTTGTTTTCATCCTAATCCCTTGGATTCTCTTAAATTTGTGGTTGTTGACAAACATACGAAAGAGGGGGTGGCCAGCAGTGGTTGGAGATCTGAGAACGAAAGACAACGAAGTGACGAGGAGAAAAAGAGATTTTCAGCTTTTACTAATTTACCATTTTTTTTTATCATTAATTTTTCTCTTAAAAATAAACATTATTTTCCATAAAAAATAAAAATAGTACGAAGTGCTCTTATTCAGTACAGTATTAAATAGTCGGTTTTTAATTCGATACTACACCAAACGCTTGACTATATTAGTCAGTACTATCCGATGCACAGATTAGTCAGTTCAACTAAAATAGTCAGTACAGTTCGACGTACCAAACGAGGCCTCATTGCACAGCAAATCGAACTCAATATATACTATTAGTCCTGAAAAGTTAAATGTGCATTTGGCGTGATCAAAATAAACAAAAATGTAATCTCAAGCCGACTGCATGATTATTTTATCGGCCAAATTGTTGAAAATGTGAAACTTATTGTACGCGTTGAGGGACTAAAATAATATGTTTATCTGTTATTTAATTTTTTTTCATTTATTTATTCAGTTTAAAAACTAGGAAAGCAAGAAAAGAAAAAGTGCAAAAATCCCCTTGTCATACATATACCGTTAACATTTACTTGACAAAAGAAAAGACCGTTAACATTTGATTAACAGTTGATAACGCATCAAAATATCCTATCCACAAGCACAATCTATAAAAACCATCGAATGTCTTGAAATACACTGCAAAAATCTAGAGAGAGAGAGAGAGAGAGAGACAATGGACACTCTCTTCACTCTATCTTCTTCTTCATCCTCCACTTTCCTCTTCCCCACTCCAAGAACAAAGCTTTCACCAACAAAGCCTCCAACCCATCTCAGGAATCCCGTCCGCCTTGCCGTGACCGCTCTTTCCTCCCCGCTACAATGCGACCCGTCGCTCCCTCCGCCGGTTCAAACCTTCTGGCAGTGGCTCCGGGACGAAGGCGTCGTCTCCGCCAAGTGCCCTGCCGCAAAGCCTGCTCTGGTCCCCGAAGGCATGGGGCTCGTCGCACACCGAGACATTTCCAAAAACGAGGTCGTTTTGGAGGTACCCAAGAGGCTCTGGATAAACCCAGATACCGTCTCGGCCTCCGAGATCGGAAGTGTCTGCAACGGGTTGAAGCCGTGGGTGTCGGTTGCTCTATTTCTGATCAGAGAGAAAAGCAGAGCCGACTCCAAGTGGCGGATTTACCTTGATATCCTTCCAGAGTCGACCAATTCGACTGTGTTCTGGTGGGTTTTGGGTGATTTAGTAGTTTTGTTTAGTGGCAATTTCGGGTTTTTAATGGGTTTGTGGATTTGATTGTGGGGGGTTGATAAAGAGTTTGTCTTTGATGGGTTTCAGTGCAGGTCAGAAGAGGAGCTTGATGAGCTTCAAGGTTAGCCACTTACTATAACTGCAATTCCTTTGGGCATGGAAGTGCTTTTAGCTATAGCTATTCGAAAAGCAATTTCAATAAATCAAAAGCGCCTCTAATAATGTTTGGCTTAAAAAGTTCAAAGTGTTTATGAGATAGAAAAGCACATAGAAGTAATTTTTTGTTAGAAAATCACAACCGGAAGTGCTTCTGGGTGGGAAAAACACCTTAGAAGTGCTTTCTAGAAGAAGCACCTTTGGTTTTTTTATTATAAGTTTCGATGTGCTTCTAATGATGGTTCATATACATAATAGTTGATAGCAAAATCCTAATTAGGCCAATTTTGCACGTGTTTGTGAGTGTAATCTGGGAGACTGTAAAACGACAGTAAGTTTTACATCAAACATGTTGATTGTTGCAACTTTCCATCTTTGGTCGGATCTCGGATATGATTGAATTGAGATTTGCAGGAACCCAACTTTTAAGCACAACAATGAGTGTAAAAGAGTACGTGCGGACTGAGTTTCTAAAACTGGAACAAGAAACCATCCTCCCTAACAAGCAGCTTTTTCCTTCTTCTATCACACTGGACGACTTCTTCTGGGCGTTCGGAATACTCAGATCGAGAGCATTCTCCCGCCTCCGCGGTCAGAATCTAGTTTTGATCCCTCTTGCAGACTTTGTAAGTTCTTGAATTCCCAATGCAAGCAGCTCGATCTTCGAATATCATGATATCTTGCTCGTTTCCTTGGATGCCAAGTAACGGATTCTTTTTGTCAGATTAACCACAGTTCCAGCATAACCACAGAAGAACATGCATATGAGGTCAAAGGAGCAGCAGGTCTTTTCTCTTGGGATTATCTGTTTTCCCTGCGGAGCCCCAGTGCTGTCAAGGCTGGTGAGCAGGTGAAGTTTTCCAGCTGCTGTTTTTTCGTGTTGCAGTCCAGTGATAGTCTGTAATCTGCAGGAATCTCATGCTTCTCATTTCTCAACAGGTTTTCATCCAATACGATATAAACAAGAGCAATGCTGAGTTTGCTTTGGATTACGGATTCATAGACTCTAACGCTAACCGCAATGGATTTACCTTAACGCTGGAGATATCTGAATCAGACCCATTTTACGAGGACAAGCTGGACATTGCTGAGACGAATGGTTTGGGTGCAACTGCATACTTCGACATATTTTTGGAGAGTTCGCTTCCACCTGCATTGATTCCATATCTGCGGCTGGTAGCTCTTGGAGGGACCGACGCTTTCCTCTTGGAATCCATATTCAGGAACGATATCTGGGACCACCTTCAACTACCGGTGAGCCCTGTGAACGAAGAGCTCATATGCCGAGTAGTCCAAGATGCCTGCAAATCCGTTCTTTCTGGCTATCCCACCACCATCGAAGAGGTATGCAGGTTTTTAGCAACCAAATAGAAATCTTTTGGTTTGAAGCCAGTTGCGTGCACTCGTAACAACTGAATACGAAATTTCATTGCAGGATGAGAAGTTGAAAGAATCAAAACTGGATCCAAGGCTTGAGATTGCAGTTGGAATAAGGCAAGGGGAGAAGAAGGTGCTGCAGCATATTGCTGGGATTTTCAAGGACAGAGAATCAGAGCTACCTCAACTGGAATACTACCAGGAAAGGAGGCTCAAGGATCTCGGCCTCTGCGGGGAGCTCGAAGACATCGTCTTCTGGGAACCGAAGTAGGGAAATTTCATGTCACCGAGAGAGGTCATAAATTAGCTAAAGTTTTGCCTATGGACAAACGCTTTCATCTATATTCGTGTTAATCGTAATTTATATAGAACCGAACAGCACTGAATTCGTGTCAATTTGTGAAGTACATGAGAAAACGAAAGAAACATATGAACAAATTGAAAGATCAAAAACGAATGAATACATCTTTGGACGCCCAAATTGGGAACTCGAATCCTTTTTATGCCATTTCCTACAAAACTCTCATGTGTGTGTGTACATGCTTTACTAATATGAAAAGCCACATGGATTTGTTGACCCCTCTCTTCAAGAAAATTCTGTGGAAGGTTGATTCCAGATTTGATCGC